>VWPW01005241.1:79048-246281 GCA_013389825.1 Crypturellus undulatus | reverse complement strand
TTTTTTTTTTTTTTTTTTTGAGAAATTTCACCATTTGCATTATTTCCCCATGGCTATTGCCTTGCTCACTTGGGCCCAGCCCAAGCAGCCATTGAAGGACAGTGTGAGAACTCCTACTGACTTTGGCAAAAGTTGTATCAGGGCCATGGGAAGTAATAGAAAGTATCCACCAAGCTTTTCTGAAGACCTCGAAGCCCCTTGATTAACACATCACTAATATGATAAGTGTGTTTAAAAGGGACAGTCTTTTTTCCTCCTGACTTTCCTTCTCTGAGAAAATGTTGCTTGTTATAAAAAGAAATGTTTCCAAAGATTCTTCAGATTCTATTACAGAGAAGATTTTATCAGAAAATCTTATCAAGGTTAAAAAATTAAAGATATCTGAGGTGGTCTGAGAATCTTCACAGCCACATTACGAGGTTAACCCTGGAAATTCTTCATTGGGGCTGGGATTTTTTTGGAAGTGAAGAGCACAGATCAGTTCAGTCTATGTTCCAAAGTCATTTATGGCCAGATGCAAACAAATAAAAAGGCATGTTGCCTACCCCTCTGCAGCATCCAGATTCTCTAGGTGTCTCAGTTTTCTATACAGTTAACAAGAATTAGGTACCTGCATATGGGAGCTACAGCAGCTTTTGAACAAGGAGACACAACTCATACAGGTCTGTTCAGCAGTCCTATTTTTCAAAGAATCAAGCTGAAGTTATGCATTCAAATGACTTTGGTATTTGGTCTTTTTCACCCTAACATAGTTCAAAGAAGTGAGCCATCAAAAACTGGCCAGAGAGATTAAGTATCCAAATGAGAGCACCATCCAGACGTGGACCAACAATAGTTCTATTTTTATATACGAAATTATTTATATTAATCTTACTTCAGCTCATTTCCTTGCTGAAAATAAAAGCTATTTGCATCCAAACAGACCAAACTATAACAAGGTTTGCCAAACTATAACAATTGAACTTCTTCTGAAAGCAGAGATGGCATACCAGAGGTGGTCTTTAGAAAAATAAAATTGAAATTACAAGAATACCTCTCATTCTGTAACCACTCTAAACATAGAGAAACAAAAGGTTTAATAAATTTAAGCCATTTTCAAAAAAAAAGAGAAATATGTTCCTTGGCTCTCAGAGTCAACTTCACCCTTCAAGAGTGAAAGCAAACACTGTCATTTAAGATTTATACTTAGATTACAGTTTATAAAGAAGGAACAAAGAGCAAGAAAGAGAACTTTAAGAAGCTATGCTATGATGGCTGTTAATTACAGGAGTAACCTCACTAAAACTGCTTTTAGTAGGTACACAACACTGTGAATAAATGATACACAGCTTGGCCTACGCACTGCATAGCAGAGAAATCTGGAGGAAAAAATATCCTCACAAGTGTATACATTAGTACTTGTGTCCTCATCAGTATGTCTATCATGCCTTTAAAATGCCAAAGAACCAGTTGCTGCTATGTGAGTAGGACAGTAAAGAAGATCTAAAAAGGATTAGAAAGGTACAATCAAAGAAAACAAACAAATAAACAAAAAAACTCTTTAATCTCTTCTACCACTATTTTAATATACTTGCTATTAGTTAAAATATTCAACAATTTATGTATGCCATGCAAAAAGAACTGGATAGAATAAGTGTAAAATAGTATTACCCTAGAGTCAGATACAGCACTCAGTTTTCCATTCAAACCATTATTATTTATGGGGAATATTATGTTTTTGACTATCCACTGGGAAAATTTTAACAGCACATTTGGTTTTAAGTGAATACAAGTAAAAATATTTCAGCTGTCAAGAAGCAACAATTTATTTGGGGTCAGTTCAGAAATAATTTGTGCCTGACTGAGATGCCACAATGATTCATGGAAAACTATAGGTTGGATGTCTCTTTCTGTTCTCCTCTCTGGGCTGTCTCCAATACTACATTTCACCTCTAGTGACCTCCAAAGTCTCCCCTTTAGGTAAATTGGAAGTAGTGAAACATGGAAATCCTACAGACATAGTATGTTATGGGAAATGCAGTTCACCTGTGAAGGCTGAACCGCAGGAAACAACTTTTAGTATTCTCCAGTCTTCAAGATTATTTTCCCTCTCTCAAGTCTCACATATCTCAATGTCATTTTTCACCAGATTAAATGGAGCGATTTTTCACCTATGAGTAAAATGATTTTCTTGCATTACTGATTTAAAAATAAGTTCTCTCTAACCTAAGCTATATCTTTCTCCATGGCCACTTCTGTAGGTCTGTGCAAACAGCACAGGTGGGCATCTTGGTCTGGGGAACACAAAAATGGCACCTTATGCCATTATTTTTCTCCTACTCTACCCTTACAATGTCTGTGTTCATTGGCTTAATACAAGTCCTGCAATTAGCAGCAGTTTGGCAGTGGATTTATCTGTTAGGACTTCTGAGGTCCAATGGGAACAGTGGTGACAATCAGGGCTGCTAATCGAAGGGGAAGCAACAGCAATGGAGAATCCCTTCAGTATCTTCCTCCAAGTCCAAATACTTGCAGTTTTATTACATTGACAGACTAAAACCTGGAATAAAACTGAACCTAGAATATTGTTCCATTATGCTGCCTCTGTCCACTCCCAAAGCAAGTATTACATCAGTTATTATAGGTGTACAGACATACACACACTATCTACACACATTTTACAAATGCACCTTTATATAGAGAAGGTAAGAACATATATATGTCTGTATAGAAAACCAAGACATCGAGCATGTGGCTCACAGACAGCCTTTCCTGACATCTAACTATGGCTATAAATGAATCATAACTCCAGCAAAAATTTCTGCTTTCAGACTCATGGAAAATGTTATGTTATTTTTGGCTTATGTCAAAGAAAAGCAGGGTGATAAAAGAGTGGGCATGGTACAGCCCAAGTTCATCTGCAATTTCATCTGTACATACCTTTTGAGAGCTCTCACTAGAAAGTTCTGTTTACTTTCACAGATTCAAAACATGTATTTTATGTTTACATTTTTTTCTATTTTATCACATCGCAGATGTAAAGAACCCATTTAGGATTGTGCTTTATATATTCTATGTATGTAAAAAGATCTTTGATTTGCTCCTATAAGATGATCTGCATAAATGTTAAATATATTTTAACATATCATTATACATTTCATATATACGCATTATGATATAATATAAATCTACATAAATAGAAGGCACTTAAAGATACAACTAAATAGTGCTGCCACCCAGAGGAGAAAAAGACATGTAAAGAGAGAAAGCAAAATGAAGTCTTGCCCTCAAGATCTTTGTGCACAATGATGCTTCCTGTAAAACAAGTTAAAAAACAACTCCAGTACAATGTTTTTGCTACTGAATTATATGCTGCTCCTTCTTCCAGCAATCTAGCCAGACTGCGCATTCAGAGCTGGCTCTCTCTGCTGTATTTTTTTTTCCATATCCAAACCACTAAAGACAAGCGTTTGTCGAGAGTGAAAAACTAGATCCAAATACTCCAGAATCTGGGGGGTTTAACTTCATGTCATGGGCTATTGCAGATTTCTGTAATCAATTTGGTTGTCTGCAAACAACTTGCTTTCATAAATGTGCTTCCTGCCATTAAAAAGTCATAGGACGAGGGGCTGCAGCTATGCCGGCCGTTCTTTAGCGCTGCTAGGTGCTGGCAGCAAACTGAAGGTGCAATGAAGTAATGAAGTCGCAGCTGTTGCCACGTCTATTTCATTTTTACAACCTCCCACCTACATGCACATGATCCCACCCCATGTCATATTGCCTCCCCTCTCCGCAGAAAAGGCTATTGATATTTAAAGATGGATCGTGATACCCTGTGAGTACGTGGAAGGTGTGCAAATGCAGACTCACACCAGCTGGATCGCTTCCTCAGGTCCCTGAACAGACCTATTTAGATCCACGCTCATGCAGGAGGAAAATGCATGTTTTTCAGAAGAGAGGGACACAGCTGAGGAAAGCAAAGCCTATTACCCTTGTTGCAATTGACACTTCTCTGCAGCTTCAGCAGATGCTGCTCCAGATGCTCTATGGTGCCAACAGGGGCAGCAGCAGATTTTCCTTGTACGTGAAAAGCTTCCAGTGGTGAAAGGTTACTCTAACACTACTTCACTACACCTCCTTCCATAGGGGCACAGGGACTAGGCAATACTAAAGGGGTCAAAAGGTTGCTCTATAATACATCTTTGATATTCTTTGTTGTCAAGTCACCTATGCATGCACCTATGCACCTATGCATTTCTACACTTTCTAGTCTTTAGGCATACTCAGCAAGGTCACCAGATTTTCTTTACTGGACTCCCTTCTGAGTGCCCACATTTATAAGCCACTGTTGCAAAGTAAACAGACTGGTTGCTTGTGCTGTGGAGCACATGTAGAGAATCAGATGGCTCAACAACCTGATCAGCTCTGACCTTCCTGCTAAGTGCTTTAGTACAAAGATCCCAAGAAAGATTTATTGTGGCCCTTGGCAAAGAAGAATTGCTTTGATTAATCAGCTTCAACATAAGAACGACTGACTTGCAGTCTTAAGTAAGATACCCCTGTTTGCAGGCTAAGGTTTGGGCAACACATGCATCTTTCTCTCCCCTATGGTTAGGGAAAAAAACCCACTTAATACAAGTGAGTCCCATTCCTATAGTTTTTAGTAGTTTCAGCTTCCTTACCCCAGAACTGAATTTGATTCCCAAAGTACAAAAATAAATTTGCTATCCTGTTTTCAGTGGTGTACTGGCTAGCAATAAAAGCAGGTCCTATTAATGATTAAATGGGAAACTTTACAGTTCCTCTCCCACACAGGTCTTTGCAGACCTTTTTGGCATGTCATTGGAGAGAGAGAAAAAAAAAAGCGTAACTGCAGCTGCTTTTCCTTTAAACCGAGAACCGAATTTCCAGCTAGTTATGTTTTCACATTTGGATTGGAAGACAGTTCAAACAGAGTTTCACTCCAGCAATTGAGTCAACATACAACATGCTCCCGCTTGTACAGGAGAAATAAGCATGCAGAAAGGTACAACGAGAGCTTGTAGGGGTAATAAATGTTTGCTTGTAGAATCTGTCAGGGGGGTGAATAGCGGCATAACAGAGCTCACCTGCAAGCTACCTAGTAGGTCAGTCATATTTTTTTAATCTTTGGATCGTACTCTGACTAAGGCTGCTTCCTGAGCTGCCCATCTCTACTGCTATAGGAACCTGGCACTCTGACATTGCTCATAGTATAGACAGCTTATAAAGCCGTTCACTGCTCTGATAAAATTAAATAAGCTATACTGTTAAATAATAAATTGACAGTACAACTGTATCTCTATTTGGTACCTGTGGGCTTGCTGCTCTGGTCAGGAATGACATCTATTTGTATGCAGACGAGGGAAGCTATGCTGGCAGACATCTGTGGCACAGAGCTGGTCTCAAAGGAGATGAGGACAAGTAAGAGGAAAATTTGGTTCATGATGAACATTTTAAAGTACAAAGTGATTTCAAAAAGCAAGATCCAAACTGTTTTGTTTGACTTTATTCTACTAAAGTAGCCTCAAGTCTATTGAAGGTTTTTTTTCAGATGAATATGGACCTATGAAACACTGAAAATAACAAGCAGGGTAGAATTTTCACAGAATTAGTCTGAGTGGGGAAGTGGCCAGGCAGCCATTCCTATGCAAGAAATAGTCCAACTTCAGAACTGCATGGAGTTCACCGCACTGAGCCCTTGGCCTCTTGCATGACACCACCACCGAAACACAGCAGCTGCATGTAGTAATACAGAAATGTCTATGTGGTTACCTACTAAAGTCATCTCCTTGTTTAACACATATGACTGGAGAATCATTATCACATTACAGCTTTTGAACTGTCCTCCTGTGAGCCAAACGATGACCTTTGACTTCAGAGGCAGGGGACCTCTTAGCAAGCACAGTGTCAGAGCTGTGACAGTGTCAGAGCTGTTTGGCTTGGGAGGGTCCTCTCCTCAAAGCAGGACCAGCTTCAAATTTAGATCAACTCAAGGGAACCACTCAAGTTTTAAAGACTTGCAAGGATCAAGATTCCACAGTTTATCTGGGCAAGTGCTTCAATCCTTGACCATCTTCTTAAACCCCATTTATCCTACTTGCTTAATCTCTACCAAGCTTGAGAATTTCTGATAAACCCACAACGTTCCAAAATGATCCTTTTTCACAAGATTTTTCCAGATAACTTCTGTTGGTATGGTTTTTCATTGTGACCTGAGTATAGAATTATTGTCTCCTTGTATTTCCAACAACCAGTATTTGAATTATATTTATATGTTTTGAGGCTAACAAATTGAGAGCAAGGAGTTAGTTAGTTGTGTGATAAAAATGAAATATATAAAACACAGGCGTACTGTAAGATAGAAGTAGAGAATAAACTCAGGACACTCTATTGGCCACAGAGCCAGGCGCAGCAATATACTGTTAGTGTCTGTTTACATATTGAATCTACTGAGAACTGTTACTAACTGAACTGAGCTGAACAACTCCAAAGAGACACCACAGAAATGGGATTGTGCACTTGTGTGCTGGTATCAGATTTGTCAACAAAAGACTAAGAAAACAACAACAGCCCCCCCCCCCCCCACAACAAAACAAAAAAAAAAAAAAAAAAAAAAAAAAACCCACACACACAAAAAAAAAAAAAAAAAAAAAGCAACATTACTGTCTCTGTTTATCAGCTGCCAGGACCTGAAAGCCACAAACCATCAGTTTTCAGTTCCGCAGCCACCTCTGCTTTTCCAACGTCAGAGGTAAGGGAGAAGGGAAAATGAGCAACGTGCTTTGGCTGGTAGCAGTAGCGTGCTCTTTTCCCCTGTATCTCACAACACACAGCAAGACGCTTCAAACACCAAGCATAGGAACTAGACACACTGTGAAGATCATGTTTCATAATCCTCTTCTCTATACTGTAGCTTTTTTTCAGCAATTCTCAGTTATTCTAAGTATAAAACCATGCTTTCTGGCATGGTCAATGCCTTCCCTAACCACTAAAGCAGAAAAGGACCTCTTGAACTGGAAGAAGGAATAGATGCTACAGTCTGTAAGAGGCCTTTCTAAAAATGTGTAATGGATTTTCCCCAAATAATTAAGATAAGACACTTGATTTTTTTTTTTTTCCCCCTGTGGTACAGCTTGTACAGTCATTTACACTTTTGTAAACATTGTCAGTTGAAGAGGTAGCATTTAGCACCTACTTTACACTCACTTTGAACAAGTGCAAATGATTATGCAAGGTAGAATATACTGGAGGAAGAAGCTTAAGGTGTTTCAGAAGCTAAGTTACTACGCTGCTAAAATTCAGCTGTTCATAAAGGACTACAACTATTTAAAAACAGTTTTGACATTTTGATGCAGACTAGACATGATCTGCAACACACAGGTTTTGAAGTACTAACCAACAGAGAAATATTTATTAAAAGTAGAGTTAGGCACACTAAAATCTTATCTTTATTAGCACAGTACCTAGGATTCCAAATGCCTCTATAAAATAGCACTGGAATCTGAAAAAGGAGCCAATAAAAGATGATCCCTGCCTCAGAGAAGTTGGTTCCTGCTCTAAGCAGCCTGCAAGCTGATGTCATGTTTGGATGAGATGGGCTCATCTCTAACTGCTTGATGCTATAAAATGGTAAATCCTGCCCACTCTTTTTCTGTTTTATGGTTCTATCATATCCCTTGCATTGACTCTGATATTCATCCAATCTTTACAAACAGGCCAGGACACTAAATTAGCAGAAAATAACCCCTTATCTCCGTCTCTCTTCATCCTCCTCCTCCTCATCTCCCTCTCCCCACAAAAAAAAAGGCATGTAGTTTTCTCCTGTAACTGCAGAAGGACCAGAGGGAACCCAGAGCAGAACAATGGCAATGCAAGGCTAGCAGTGTGCCAAAAAGGAAAAGAGCAGAAGGGAGTCACCAGATCTGCTGTTTCAAAGCACTCCTGATGTACAAGGGAAAAAACAAGAGGTGGGAAACCAGAAAGCAGAAGAAAAAGGAGCACTGGGGCGCTGAAGGCATCACAGTAGGCAATTCTGTTGATAGAGCAATGGTTTTAACTCAGTTTTTCAATGTGAGATTTATTTATTCATAATCCAAGTTCAGAGATGCAGATCTCTCACTTCTCCAGTTTAGCACTAGTTCTGTGCACTGTGCATATCTTGAGTGATGTATAAAATAAAAACATATTGAGGGATCTAGAGGTCTGAATCAGGCATGCTTTTTCAATTAAAATGGAGGGTTCTTGTACAAAATAGAAATATAAGCGATAGTATTTCTGAATATGAAAGCACAATAAATGTTCCTGCTGAACATTGCCTAAATGGCCATTTGTGCAGGTTGGGTTTTAAGATTTTAATTTGTCCAAGCTGCACTTCTGTAGTCAATCAGTGCTTTGGCAGTTTCACCTATTTTGGGTGGTGTTTCTATCCTAACATTTCTGCCAAAAGAGGTGGTCCCAGCCCACCCTGCCCCTGGCTGCTTCACCCACCACTGGGTCCTTTGTGCCACCTTGGCTGTTTTGAGCAGCTTTTGTGGTAAACACCATGGCAAGAGGCAGCGGACAGCGTGCAGGCCAAGTAAAGGACAGATTGCTTCTTTGGAAAGCCAAGCTACCTTTTGCCAGTTTAAAGTCTGTTTGAAACTGTAGCTGAAATCCCACAGGGTAGTAATCTTTTGAAGATACTCATGACCTACACTGTGAACCTGGTTATCCATCAGTTTTCAACTCAGTTACATCAACTCTTGGATGAAATAGGAGCTTAAACAGAACTTGAATGTCACCAATTTGCACCCAGTTAGCAAAGAACTCCAGGATGAACAAGATAATGGAAAATCTGATTCAATGAGTTTCAAGTTTTGTTCTTGAAATCTTTACAGCTCTGTGCCTGCAAAGCTTTTAAAGCAATGACTGACCAGGACTTCTGATCAGGATCTCTGGATCTTATTTCGAAGTTGCTACTGCTACAAAGGACACATAGAGGGAATTTTCTTCAAGGAGGAACAAAATTATCTATGGCATTGTATGAAATATAAAGTGCACAGAACTTCTCTGGGATAACAGTTACTCTGCTAAACCTCTTTTCAGTCATACTGGAGACACTTCATTTGAACTACTGTTTTTAGAATTTTCTCTCTTGTCCATAAAAATTTACTTTGAAACCTGGCACTTAAAGATAAGGCATAGGAGTGTTAAGGGTTTCCTCAAAATCCTATAAATAAATATCCATTGTGTTTAATTTTAAGATAAACATACACAAAGAAAAACAAATAGGCTTCCCTGTTTAAATTGTTTTTGTTTGTTTGTTTTCCCTCTCTCTGTCTTGTGCTTATGTAACTTAAGCTTTTATTTAAATCATGATATTTTCTTGACCCTTAAGACCTTTGCTTGAACTATCCATTTCTGGAATTCCTGATTTTAAAATGGCCATGTGACAAATACACCAGAATCAGAATCCTGTGCTTTCATAATAACTTATTGTTTATAGCATGTTTTAATACATGTATCAATATTAAAATCTCCCTATAAAGTTTAACTGATGATTGGTTGTTTAATGATAAAATGGAACATTAGGCTTGTGATGTGCCATAACCTGTAAAATGTAATCTTACCTGTAGTATTATTTCAGAGTATTTCTTTGGCCAACGATTTATTTAAGTGAGTGGTAAACTCCAGGTATGCAAGTAATTCCACTGGTTTCAACAGGACTATTCACTTGCTTTATATTAGACAAGTGCTCAAACACTTCACTGAACTTGAGCCAAGCTCAGCTTTGAACAGAACCCCTTTAATTGATAGTCTGATTCAATATCAGGAGAATACTGGGAATCCTGGTGAATTCCAATGGGCAGAAGCAGATCTTATTAAAATATGCTAGAAAAAGAGGAAAAGTAAAGACTGAGATATTGCCTTTTCAAAAAAGAAAAATGCATATACAACTGATCATTTTTACTAAAATAACTTTGATTAATAATCGACCACAGACCTTAAATTTGAGTTTCCTAACTTTTGTGGGAATGTGATACACATTTAGCTTTATTTAATCATAGAGGCTGTTTTTCTCTCTTTTTTCTTTTTTCCTTCTCCTTTCTTTCTTTCAATTCATTTAACATGTATTCCCTTTAGTTCCATTATGGAGCAAATTTTGACCCAGTTCAAGTCCTGGGAGTTTTACTACTTAATTAAAAACATATTCCTGTTCCACGCATTGATGGGAAACTTATGTCTCAAAGGGTTAATTAGCAGTCTTTACACATTCTGTATTTAGTTCAGGGTACAAAGCCAAAAACATAAATAACGTCTTAGACGGAAACAGGAGGTGCAGATGGTTTTTTACTTTGGTTCTTACTGCATTTTACACTAGCCAGAAATATGCACTGTATAAAACCGAAACAATGACTCAGTAACCATAATTAATGCACAGTTATATTTAAAGCATTCTCCCCCTTTGCAGCTTTATATCTTTCACGTTTGTAAAATAACAATTCTAAACTTGCTGTAGTCAGATGTCTGTAGCAAGAAAGGAGTCTTGAGACAGGAGTACAACTCACATCTTGTATCAGAGAGAAAGAAATTACAAGTTTAAAACTACGGAATTCTGTACATAACAGATCGTCATCTGATAAAATTAAAATTAAATAGTGGTATGACAACCGAAATCAGCACACCGATTTACCAGCTCTCCATTTGCAAAACAAAGACCCTGTAAAATAGCACTAATTTGCTATTGGTTTTAGATGATACAGAATTATTAGATGAGAATACCAGTTTAAAAAAAAAAGGGTGGGAGAAGGGAGAGGGAAAGATCTCAGCCTTTCTGAGAAGCAAATGTTTAAAAATTCTGTTTTAAAGGGATAAAATAGAACATCAACCCAAGTGAGTCCTGCCATTCCCTCACTAACATCTCCAGTTCTCACTTACATAAATGTTCTATTGAATCCAAACGGCAAAGGAACCTGGTAAAAGCCAACATTGAGACAGATGAATGAGACCATTGACTTAGGGGCTGTTAATTGGGTAAAAGTGTTTGCAGGTTTGAACTCATATACAATCTTCTGTGGGACAGTGGAAAGAAAAGAAGCGTGAGATGAATACAGAAGACAGCCAGACTATCTCATTCCCTGTTGTTAACAGTTATTCTGTTCCAACCAATAGGTGGCCTTGGACATGTCATGACATTTGTGACTCATTCTAATGTTTCTTAATGGGACTTAAACTTTAACTAACCTGTTAGGATGCCATGAAAGTGAGCTAATGTTTAATAGACATTTCATAAGAGATCTATTTTGTGCAAATTTAAGATTAGTGAAATGACAATTACAAGCTCTTGAAGTAAAAAATTGCAGTTTAGGGTTGCACTGGCCTTGAACATAAAATAACTATTCCTACAAACAACCTATAACTAAACGATATACTCATCTTGGGAACCAGAACTCAAGCTAAAATATCTGTCTTCCCATATCAGAACATCTGCGTTTAAAAGAAGACTTGAGACTGTGGTTTCACAGCAGAGGTAAACAATTTGCTATAGACTTCAATTTAGATTGAAGAACTTGACTGTTTTTATTGGATGACTATATAAGCTGTTGTGCCGCTGCTAAGGGATTAGTGGGCAAGGGCTCACTACTCTGACTAATTTTCAAATCCTCTAACTACATATCTGAAGTCTTAAAGTCCTTTTATGAAGAAAGCACTTTGATATTTTGGTGTTCAGTATACAGAAGTTAGGATCTCTAGGCCACCCAGGTACTTATTTAAGTGCCTGTTCCTACTTTGGCGAAAAGGCTCCTGCTTCTAAATCACTTTGGTATCAGCAAGAATTTTGTCTACTCAGAAAACAAGGCTCATTTGGTACCTTTTGCTTTAGAGGAGGAGATTATATGGCCATTTCCTCAGATGATGATACGGTGACTACAGTCATTTTCTTGGGCATTTCCAATTTTGCTCCAGGACCTTACAAAATAACATAATTTCTAACTCTTTAGACCACCGACATAAAACACCTTAGCAACACCTTGCAAATAGCTAACTTCAGGAAGTCCAGACCCACTAAATGCTGTGTAGCCGGTGCCAAGTACTGTACGTTCCAGCATTAAAGACACATCTGTCAACAAGAGACATGTTTCTCGCCTACTCAAAACACTAGTCTCTTCTTCTCTCTGCTTTATCCAAGCGTTGTACCCTAGCTAGAGGCAGTAGTGCACACTGAACAACAACAATAAAAAGGTGCTGCTACTACTTCCAAGATTAGGAAGAGCCCTCCGGGCAGGCAGAGAAGAGGCTTCAAAGCCCTGCACATCACGGAGTCAGTGCCTCCAGGGCTGTGATGTGGATGGTGGCCACTCTTCCCTCCACCCCGTTCTTGGTTAGGGCAAGATCTGCCTCCGGTGGACGTTCAGCTCCCTGCCAGCCCTGAGATGGCAGAGCTGCCCCACTTGCACAGCGTGATGATGCAGCAGTGTAGCAATTCTTCAGGCAAAACATATAGGAGGAAGTTGGTTTTTTTTGTAAACAAAACTGATTTCACACACACTCTCATACTGATATACTTGTAGGCATCAAGATATTTGGTGTGGCCAGGTGATCTGCCCAGCATGCAGGCTGCAGGCCCCTGGACACTTGCATCTGGTTGACCTCTCTGGGATTCCCTGCAGTGAAACAGATGAGCAGTGGTTACAGACTCCTTATGCCTCCTGTTCTTCTGCAGTTGGCAGCCATGTGCTGGTTTGGGATGTGCCCTTTAGTACACTTTAGGAGATGACAGAAATTAATCACTATGTCATGTTCCACCTCTGAGTCATCAGGATTTACTCAAGGGCACTTGGTCTCTTACTTTGAGTGATTTGAAGAGCTGCACACAGATGTGCTAGGATCCTGATGACCTGCTAATCTAACTGCATTCAGTATATGTCACTCTCATAGCCCTCCCCCAGCTATTTACTCTTACTAGGGTTTCCAGTCAGACATTTCAATTTATTCTCCTAAAACTGTAATTTTAACATTTCTGCTGCAATTTTCCACAGCATCGCCAACTTTGGTAGGTCATTTGCAGGCAGCATATGGAACTTACTCTGTTGCAGCCTCTTTGTAGCCAGACTGGATCAGCAAGAATTTCTTTTTCGGTTATATAAGAGGAAAGGGGACAGGACCCAGTCTTATACCCTGGAGAGTGAAATAAATACATCACCAAAGGATCCAGTCCCATGATATGATATCAGCTGAAGATGCTAAGCATAAAACTTAATACTCTATTCTGAGAAGCACTTCATATCCAAAACAAGAAAATGTGAAGAAATCGGCAGTAATGAGTACGAGAAGAAAAATGGTTAGACTCTCCCACCACCACAGAGGCACTGTTAAGACAGGGAATTCTTCCTGTCAAAGAAGGAAGACAAAAGAAAAATGAAAGAGGTAGGTGGCAGAGAGCAACGTGTGGATGAAGGAGAGCTCCTTCATGCGTTTTGACAACTGCCAGCAGAAATATCTGTGAGCACTCTGGAGAGGAGCTGAACTTCCTAGGAACAAAGTTTCTGGCAGGCAGCCACAAGCTATTGCATAGCTTGCATAAGGCATTATCTCATGCAATTGTTCTCAGTGAGAATACCACAATAATAGAGACAGAACCACCAGCCCAGCACTCAGCCTAAAGGGATTCCCAGAATGAGGCCTGCTGGAGGCATTTATTTGGGCTGCCATTTAGAATCCTTCCATATTCACAAAACCCTTATTCATATTCTTGTTTGGCAGTAAATACCTTAGGTCTCCACAGGGGACCTCAGCGCGCACCTGAAATTCAGCACAAGTGTTTCTCTGAATAGTTATGGCCTTCAACACAAGCTGAAGTCTTCTGTGGTAATGTATAGAGAAATATGCAGGTTTAATGTGTTGTACAGAGAATATGTCTGTATTCAAGTGAGATTGTTGGTAAGAAAAAGAAAAAAAGGAAAAGGGAAATATGGTCGAAAAATATGAATGTGCACCAAGGTAAGGAATGGAGAGTATAAAAAGAAACAGGATAAGCAATTCCATCTATTAAGCCTCTGATATTAGTCTGATATTTTAACCCTATTAAGGCATCTCTCAAGTGTCCTGCTCAGTTTTCCTCTCGTTACGCTCCCTCTCCCCAACCACAGAGTCAAGTAACTGCTTTTCTCTCCCCTCACCTAGTTAGTCTGAGTAGATTTCATTTTTTCCCAGCCTGTTTTGCTCTCTTGAAGCTTTCCAAAATAAATATAGGCATATTTATCCAAGATAATAAAGACATTTCAATAAGAAACAGGCTTAATTTTAGGGTTCACTACTGCTACCGCCAAACCTTATGCATTTCATACTTTAATAACTGAACCATGAAAATTACAGCTAATTTTGAAGCACTGCTGGGGACAAGAGGGAGGAAGAAAAGAACCCTGGAATTTACAAAATTACTAACAGAGTCTGGTTTTAAGATACAAAATGGATGATTTCCCATATCATCTTTCTGCAAAAAATACAAATGAACAGAGGCAATACAATTTTCTTTAGGTATCTACTCTGGATTGCTGACCTTACTCCTCCTTTTTCAATATTTTCTTTTAATGTCTTTTTCATACTTTCCCACCGCCACCAGATTGCTTAAGTGATGATTCTAGGAAGATCAGACAGCTTGAGCGGAGGCCGACTGAAATCTGCAACTGCTGTGTTATAAGAACAAACCCGATCTGTTTGCAGCAGTTTGCTAACACGTTTTTTATCAGTCCAGGGCATGAGTCCAAAAGATAGAAAGAATCTTCCTTAGTTGGACACCATTCTCATCTATATCAAAGAAACTGTTCTTGACAGAGGAGGACCAGTATTCAAATTGAATTGTTTTAAAATTTGTCTAAATAGAATAAATGCAAAATTCTAAGGCAAAAGAGGATGTCCACTTTGTAAGGATGTAAGTGGGAACTATTCCTTCTTTATAAAGAAAATTATCATTCATCCCTTCCAGGAACTGACATTTTTTACTTGGAAGTAATAGACCAAATACTTCTGTACCACTCTCCCAATATTTCCATTGCAAGACAGACCTTTCTGAATAATAATTGAGTATATTCCTAGAGGGATGTTATATGCTCATAGTGAGGCTGTGTCACAAGTTCTTTTTAGCAAGCCCTGCAAACTAGGCTTTGCCATACTGGCCGAGCTTCAATTCTGTCTTTTACTTGCTGAGGCTGAATTAGTCCCATCTTCTAAAAGCTCAAATGATATGATTTCTTGTGCACATCAGATAAGCAGATGTTCTGAAAAAATAAAATCAACCAACCAACCAACCAACCAAGGAGTAAATTATAGCTCGCTTTTCTGGCCAGATAATCCATGTGAGGCTGGTCCAAAGACCAAATAAAAATAAAAGTAAAACCTCCTTTCTGTTTCAGTTAGCCTTGAACCAAGCCTCTAACATTATGTATAGCCCTAGTCCAGCTTTGTGGCAGTGTTCTGGCTAAACCATGTGCTGCTTTAGCTCCACGTGATGCAACCTGAAGTGAAAATCCCTGTAAAAAAGGTGATGGTGGAGCTACGGAGCTATCCCCATGCAAATGCTGCAAAACAGAGTTTCTGTGAAGGGTCTTCTGCTGACCTCTCTCCTTGGGTGAATTTCACCCCAATATTTATATCAGGATCAAAACCTGAACTCAGCATTGCTGGGAGGAAATCACTTTTTGTTTTCTCAAATATCCAGATCTTTTAAAACTTCAGAACTATTTGAAAAGTGAATGAGTAACATCTGCAAAGTGATGGAAATACCACTTAAGTAAGCTTTTGGTCCAGAGTCTTGGGACTGGGCCCAAAGGAAAATAGGATTTTGAATCTTAATCTTGTAAAAAAAAAAATGGAAAAATAAGTTCAAAATGGATTGTGCTTTATTTCTTGGCTTGCCAATGGAAAAACAAACAAAAAACAGCTAGTCCATTCAAGTGCACTTTATGTACTCATTCAGAGTGGTATGTGTGTGCCAAGAACATTTTCTACTATACAATTCTCTTACTATGTATAACTATATGTTTCATTTTGCCTAGAAATAACCTCACAGCATCGCACAGTAGAAAAACAATGGCCAAGAAAATTAACCACTCACAGATCAACACTGCTGCACGGGCATGCAAGCCAGCACTTCGGATGATTGGGAAATCCAAGTCTATTTTTATAGTCCTACTTGTACCCCAACTATTGCTTCATCAGCATGATAAACATTATAATTTGTGGTTCCAAAAACAAAATAAAAGAGAAACCTATCCAGGCAAAGCCATATTTATGCAATTCTATAGCTTTTCAGAGCGGAACATGTATATTCATAGATTTAAACAAAACAGCAATGAACGAATGACTTGCCTTCAGTGTTTTCATTTTTATCATGTTGTGATACTATCTTTTGGTATTTAGTACTACTAGAGGACACAGGAATCAAAGTGTTTTAGTTGGTTTGTAAACTCCCACTCGTTGCTGTAAGCAATTTTGTTGTCTGCCCAATGTATTTATTTTTTCTATTTCTCTAAAATACACCGTGTGAGTTGTTGAAGAGGCAATCTGTAGCATATTTCTCTACTAGCCTGTGTAATGTTTACCCCAGACTTTCCTAGTCAAGATAAACAGGCAATATTGAGAGACAAATTTGAAACACTGTTGATCTAAGGTTCTGTGCTTAATCAGCTTATACAACCACCAAAAATAAACCCAAAGCAGACAGAATAAGGAAATGGAACTGCTGAATGGATGGAATACATAACAGAAATGGCTACACAGAAGTATGGTTCAAGTGTTACCATGAAGATGAAATCACAGCTACTAAGTATGAAGACCCAGAATTTTGAGTGCAGAACATTTACCTGTTCCTTGCCAACAAGATAGTTATTAATAATGGTTGGTATTCGTAAGGTATTTGGACTTTTCATACAAACATTAGCATCCCTTCTCTATGAGACATATATTGGATCAAGACAAGGTTGATCGCGGATCAAGATATGTTGATTGTATTTGTTTCCTAGATGAGCTTTCTACCAGGATTCAGCAACAGTAAGTTTAGACATTTTCTTAGTATGAATGGTTGAGTGGAAATGGTCAAACACCCTTTAGAGAATCTTCCCAGTTATTGAGTCTGAAGAGGTTTTCTCAAGTTTAGAGAACGTTTAGGAAATCATGTGTAACAGTTTCATCCAGTTACTCCCAGTATAACACTGTAATATGCATATTTTCCTAGCACAACAGTATGTGATAGGAGGACAAAGATGTACATTTGTCCATATTTCTGTTATCCTCCTGTTAAACTTTCTATCCTTAAAGCTGTGGAAAGACACCCTAGATCTATTATTTCTAATTCCCAAATTAGCATATTAAGTTCATGAACAAGAAAAGGAAAAACAGTCCCAGAAATATTTTAGCAAACATCCATCAGAGAATAAGAAAACTGATTTTCTACTCTCCCTCACCCTCTTTCTGTTTCTCCTAGCTCCTCATATGCTTTGGCCTGAGGTAAATGCAGGAGCAGCCTTGGAAGTTTGACTTTCCTTTGAGAAAGCTGCAGAGCCCACGGATCAGCTGATGTGCGGCATATCCGTAAGGATAACCAGCCCTCACCCCTGCTGAATGGTGTCGGGCCATACCATACGTGCTTGGTACTTGCTGCCGTCGCTGGTTCCCACCAGAGAAGAACAGCTACGCGGTAGGCTGAAGGGCTTGAGGCCTGTGCACACGGCGGCCTCATCCTGAGAGCTTCTGGCGCAAAGGCCGCTTCCAGAATAACTTGCAAGACTGCAACCTGAATTCAAGTTTCTGCCTTCTATTTGTTTCCTCTCTATTTGCTCCTCTCTATTTGTTTTCTCCCCTCGTTTCCTTGGTGGTGGCATATGAAAATGGTAAAGAATCAAGAAAGGTCGAAGTAAAAAAGCATTCCCGTAGCAGTGGGCTGCTGCTCACACCCCGCTTCTTCTTGCCTAGATCTTTCCCTACCGCTGTCTTCTCCTGCCTGACTTCCCAACATTATTTTAAAAGTTAAAGAAACCCTGCTCCTGTCTTCGCCAACTGCATTTCCAAATGTGGCTCGTGTTTACTTAACTTCTGATGAGAAAAAGAGAGTTATTTCTGAGAACTGCTAGCACCAACCCTTCCCTGAAAAGAATAATGTTCTTTTATGTCAATTTTACATTCTCCACTAACTACAAAACCACATCTGTAATACTGTATTTCTTTTCAAGGTGAGATGAAACTAGGCAGCACTTGGTTATTACATGACAATAAGAACTAATCCAAAGGAAAAAAAAAAGAAAAAGAAGGACCACCAATTCATAGCACTTTTCTCTCAGCATATATATGACACATAAAAAGTTTTAAATTTCCAAGTCAAACACTCAGAAAGTCAAAAATGACAATATACTTGACCTTGCTTTGGTCCCCTGTGCATTTATAATATGATTACTTTTTTTTTTTTTGAGTTCTTGTCTCATTTCATGAATAGAATAAAAAGTGTGCACAAAAATAGTGTTGAGCTAGTTATACTGACATTCTTGAGTGTGTGATTATGGCTTTTACTTACTGTACTTTATTTAAGAGCAGTTCTCAAGATAGCTTTATTAATTTCCTCAAGGCTTTTGGTGTTATATTCAGTACAATAGTATCTGAGTGTTTCATATGTATTAATTATCCTCACAGTATAGTCCCTATTTTCCAGGCTGAAATGATTGTACCAATTTCACTTTCCTAGTTTGTGGCATCTGGGACTTAACTTTTCACAGTACTTGTATGTCCAAAGAACAGGGCCTATTGTCCTCAGCTGCCACTTTGCACATGGCATCCAGAAATAAGCAACGTGAACTCTCTATCACATTTGAAAGGCTGGTTTTAATGACTTGCTTGGTGTCATCTCACAGGAATTCTGCGAGAGAGATGGAAAGGGAACACATCCTTTTGTTTCATCTGTATTCTTTTAATACAACTGTATACTCTCTGAATCCAAGTCCAAAAGGCAGTAGCTTTCTTGCCTTCACAGCCCTGGTGCATCCTAGCAGCAGTTATATCTTATGCGCTGAATAATGCATGAGATTTGCAGTTTAAAAACAGTATGATTAAAACACAGATGTGCAGGGAACCTGAACAAAAATTGTACATGCAGTTTCAAATTTCATTTTCATAATTTTAATTACTTGCCTCAGCAACCTTCATAATGTTTGTTCTTTTAATGTTGACTTGTGCATGTAGTACACGTATAATACATTCATTGGGGAATCTTGCAGAATTTTTCGGCTTCACTGTTGCACAAATTCCACGAAAATCTTAACCCAGCACCTCAGAAGGCTTAAACTAAACTGCAGCATGGAATAAAAGTGAAAGACTAAAGATCAGTAAAGGTCAAATTCATTTTTACAAGAGGCTATCATAATTCCAGACACCATATTCATCTATTTGCTATTTTCCCAGTCCAATTTTTTTTCTTTTTTAAGGAAGAAATCCTTGTGATCAGGGAGCCACATTTTACATTACTTTTATTAACAAACTTTTTTTTTTTTTAGTAATTTTCTCTTTTAGTAGAAAATGAATTTTAAAGCATCAGATTTAACACAGCATGAAATCCATTTTCCCTCCATAAAATACATCTCTGTAGAACCAGTAGAATACTGGTTTCTGACATGAGTAAGCAGCAACTGTCATTCACGTTCATTCCCTAACCTGGCTTTCTGTCCATCTCAGAGGAATGCATCCCATTAAGTGAACACTACTTTCTTACACTACTTATAACCTAAAGAGTTCTAAGCACTACATAAATATGACTTAGGCTTGGTGTACTTGTGGGGGATTTCTATCATTATTTAAAGACAGATAAAGTAAAATACAGGGAGGTACTATTGCAGTGATGTAAACCCAAATACCTTAGACTTTAAATACAGTTGAGAAAACTTAGAATAATTTTTTTTGGGGGGGTGATAAGACAGGTAGCAAATGTTTCAAAGTTGCAGAGAAGGTTTTGATTGACTGTATCCAAGGTCCTTGGGGAATCAATCACAGTATTTGCATTCAGTCCTATTCATTCAGTCTCCTGTTGCATTCAGACCCTCAGAGAAATTACCGGGTGATTTCTCCCTTGGCAGGAATAAATGTGTCTTAGAGCTCCCTCATTTGGGATAAACAACCTGGTACACCCCAAAGGAATCAGAGGCTACAGCAGCGGCCTCTTCCTATGCAGGAAGACTATGTAGGGCTTTAGGAACTTCAAGGAACACCAGTTCCTCATGGAAGGCATGAACATAGCTGCAGAAAATTTATTGTGTACTCACAACAGACATGATCTCAAGCCAAGCATCAGATACAAAATCTTCTAAACTGCTAATATTTGAGCCTGGATTCAGAGCTGACTCTCTGAACCTCTCCATCATAGGACTAATGTCTCTTTCTGTTCTCTTAATGCAAACACCTCCGTGCTTCAGTAGCTTCACACTTGAAAGGCAGAACTAGAATCTGTGGCTTGAGACACTGTTGCAACAGGCAGGCCAGTTCCACATCCCTGGCATTTCCTGCGAGGATACGTGAGCTGGTTCTTTTTCACTGATGATAGAAACTAATTACTAACACTAATCCTTCCTCCTCAGGACTTCAAAAAGAGTTCTGAGTAACTTTATGTTCCTGATGAACTGAACAATTAAAAAGCTCCTAGTTTTAAATAAGAATCAGTAACTTCCTTATGTATTTGCTCAGCCTGACAAAATGCAAAATCAAATTTCAAGCCTGACAAATTCTCTTTCAGAAGAACTAAGGCTGTTGCCCCACAGCAGTAATTGCTGGCATGTCCTAAGCATCCTATGACTGACCCACTTGTGGTGGTCCAGCACTCTTCTAACTGTCCTCTGGAAAACACAAGCATTTTCCAGGCAGGGGAAAAAAAAATGTGACTAGCAAGTCCTTTTGGCATAACCCCAAAGTGGCTTTGTGAAAGAGTTAACTGTAGGAGCTGAAATATATTTCTTCCCAAGACTTGACTAGCCCACGCCTTGGTCATGTGATATTACAGACATTTTCCTATCTTAAACACCCACGTTTTAGGATCATGCTTTCTACTATTCTGTAATTTAAGACTCCCAGCTGACATTGCAATATTGCAGCTGTCAAAATGCGGTGCCCTTTCTTTACCAGAATACAGTAGTAATTACCAAAGAATAAACATAGTCTGCTTCTGAATCGAGACATTAGTATTAAGAGGCATCTCTAAGCAGTTAGCTAGGAGAAGGAGACAAGCTGGTTTGCTAGGGCACATGTTCAGTGTCACACCACCTTCTAGCTACAAAAGCACCACTCCATTTAAAGGGACTCGCAGGTAGAACGGAGCAGACTAGTTCAGTTAGCCATGACCCCACCAGACAGCCGCCCAGACCTTTCCTCATTTTTAGAACCAGACTGGGACCAAATGTTCTTAAGCTCTTGGAATTTCTGAAGGAGTGTTTTTGCAATTCCACTGTCCAGCTCGGATAGGAAACAGAAGTGCTGAAAGCTACAGGAAAAATGCTGCTCCAGCCCAGTTTTACAGTCTCAGAAAATCTGGAGAGCTTTTATAAACTTTGGATCGGTGTCTGCAGCTTTTGCTGAATCAAACCTCTGAACTTTTTAAGTTTGGCGAGGATTCAGGTAATTTGCCGTCTTTCTCTGTGAGACGGCTAGAATATTGAATGTACACATCTGCGTGGTTACCACCTAATTGCACCAGGCAAACACACCGAGACCACTCCCTTCTCACCTGCAGAACACAGCGCTATTCTTGTCAGTGGGGTCATTTTCTTTTCCTTCAGGGAACAGCCAACACCACATTATATTTTGAGCTCAGCACTTAAGGGCTACATATATCCGTTTCCCCTACCATTTCCTGCTCGATGGGGTGAGTACAATCCAGCCCTGAAGGGGCTTTTGAGTCACTGAGCCCTGAGATATCTACTGAAATAGCAGAGGTTTGTAAAGACTTTCTTGCCAGTCTGCCTGCATCAACATGTCCTTCGAGCTCGGAACAGTCTGTCCTAGAAACCTTTTGTCCCGGCCCTCTGCATACGTGGATGTGAACACTCGACCCACGAGGGCAAGCTCGGTGCCATCCCTCTTCCTGTGAAGGATGTCCAGTGACCCAGGACCGCTGACTCACCATCACATGATCCTCAACTTCAAATTTGGGAAACACGCTGGAACTTCTAAAAATGAAACAAGCAGCCTAAAACTATGATCCAAACTTATACCAAATATTTCTACATTGGTGTTTATACTCCACCAAGTATTTACCTCTGTATTTACAAGCAAATAGATCTGTGAAAATCTGTGAAAAAGAAGCTGTAAAAATAGAGAGCTTGGGCAGAAATAATGTCATCTGCCAAGGTGACCAAAGACGGCAAAAATCAGTGCCTATCTTTTTATTAAACCATCAAGAAATAGCTGGAATAACACACACACTTTCTACAGTATTCCATTATTTTAATAAAGAGGTCATTGTGTGCACAGTGTAATTACTAGTTCGGGAGATAATTAGCTATGTCAAGTTAATTGATGCTATTTACTTTTGCAGTTCATTGGCAGCTGGCCATTTTTCTGTGAAGCCCATTCCCCAATTAATGACGATGTTCCATTGACTTACCAGAGTTTGCTGGTGTGGCAGCTGCTATCTGGTAACAGCTATCACACCATCAGTGGAGCAATCTCTCCTTCTAAACTTAATGCATTTTTTTATCACAATGTCCCGAGGCATGATCCTCTGAAACCTCTTTTATTCTCACTGACTTTATAAATATCTCTGAAGATAATCCTCTTGTTCTCTCTAGTGATGCAATACAACATCATGTGAGAGCTACTAGGAAAACTTTTGAAAATTACTCATTTTTAATACAGATTACCTGAGTAATTTTCATGCATTTTTAATTAATGCAGTCTAGAATTATTTAGCAGTTTCCTGCGAAAGAAATCAGCAAGCTGAAATGTGGAAGCTACGTAAGAAGAGTAAGAAAAGTGCAGCTCTTCTGAATCCAAAAATCTCCCTGAGGCCCATGCTTGTTCATCTCACAACACTGCTGAAAAAAAATGAATGCTTCCATAGTTTTCTACAGGAAATCCTCAAACCCGCTCACTCTGATGTTATGAGAATCCAAAAAGGTGGTATTTGTAGAACTGAAAACCAGGAAAGAGTACATAGTATTTTGCCTTTGCAGAAATCAGCTGGATGTGGGCCCTCTTTTGACTCACCATCACTTTTCTGTGACTGATGTCTGTTCTTGTCGGTCTCAGTAAAGTAATATTTTATTATTGTTGTTGTTGTTATTTCAATGTTCAATGGTTAACAGATTTGAGCTGGTACATCTCATTTCCTGTCACTGCATATACAATTCTCTTCACAGCTCACTTTAAAGAGCTGGAAGCACCGCCTTCTGGAGGTCTATGGGAAAAAAGGGGTTTATACACACATACGTGCATATATACACACACATACAAACATATATAGACATCTTATTTGTAAAGAAATGTAAGCAGAGCAGTGAATTATTTTGACAAAGAATTTGAGGAAGAATGAAAATTTTACAAATACATGTGCTGATTCAGAAGCATTACTTAAGTGATCTGCTTTAACCATGTGTGTCCTCATTCTGGAGTTTTGGACTGGGACTTAACCCGACTCAGAGATTGGACCTGATGGAATCAGGGTGGAATAAATATGAGGCCAATGACATTCTCTTTCCATTAGCTGGAAAAGCTGGCTAAGAGAAAAAGAAGGGATGATAAAGGCTGCATATCCTCTGTTAAATTTGCTGCATACATGCACACTGGATTTTGTTAACTCTTCATGTTTTAGATACACTCAATACAATTCGGTACTCCCGTACAGAATTCTATGGTGCTGCAGGAGAGCACTAACCTTGCTTAAGCTAAAAAAAGCACATATGCAGTCCTCCAAATAGTTTCTATAGTAATCTCAAATTTTTCATTTAGATCCCAAATACACAGAAATATATATATTTACATGATATCTGCATTCTGGCATATATATATGTACACACACACACACGCACACACATGTTTATTAGATACACATATGCACCTAAGTATGTATGATGTAAGAAGTATGTATGATCTAAGCATGTAGATCTGAATAGATCTACAAATCTATTTAGAGCTACGCAATGCTTATTTAATGTTGTCTCTATTACAATACATCAATTAAAAACAAATTGGTTTGAGACCTTTCAGCAAATCTATAGAAAAATCTGTTTGCTGTATGTAATGGGATTGCTCCTCAGAGTATTTACATCACATTTCTTTTAGAAAGCCAGCTGAAACAGGAAGCATGATGAAGTCCATGATGTATACAACATTTCCCCTGTGAGGTCTGACACTCTGAATTAGACCTTGCAATGAAAAGATTGAAAAGCTGTGGTACAGTTTATAGGCCAAACTGCCTAATGGTGCTAAGAGAAATACCTGTGTTATTAAACACTGCTGGTATTTTGTGAGGTATTTATCAAATTGCTGTACTTCTCTGCTTACCTGAAGTTGTTCATGTTTATCACAAAACTTATTCCCATGCTAAGTAAATTAACATTTTCCTTAGTAACAAAGAGGACCCAATTGTTTATCCCCAGGTAAGATGGACTTGCAGCTTTCGCAACACGGCATTCAAACAAGATTGTAGTGAATTATAAAGAATTGTGCATCCCATTCCCCGGGGCAAGGATTGTATCCGAAGAAGGTCAGTGATTTCCTGATGACATAAAGCTATCTTGGGAAAGATCATTTGTGGAATGCACTGTCTTTCACTAGAACTGCTGAGATGCCAAATCCAACACATGCTCTGAGCAAGTCCGAAGTAGATGAAATCATGATAGCAATAAGTAGAAAGTGATCAGGGATGCATAAGGGAAAAACAAGACACCCCTCCTAACTCTCATGGGATCTCATGGCACCTGACTCTGGACATATCTCATCTGGCCTTCCTATTTGAGGGAGAGCCCTATTATTCCTCCTGTGGATCCTAAGCAGGCTGTCAAGGCAGCTAGTCATACCAGAACATCTGAGAAGAGCTTGAATCCTGAAAGCCTGTGCTTAAAGTAAAGCTTATCTGATAGTGCTCATTGCTATTATATCTGTGTGCCTGAAAAGCGGAATTGAAGATTCAAATCCTCGAGCAATCAGATGTAACAGTGAGTAAGGTAATATAAAAATGTGGACATCCTGGAATAAAGAGCGACTCACCCCATAATCTGAGAAACAATATAATATGTTTTTACGTCTTTTTTACATACGGTAAAATACTTTATTGCAGAATCCTGTTTATTACTTGGAAACTACTTAGTAAGCTGGAAGAAACATACACTTTCCTTTGTTTGAAGTACTACCTGATAGATTCTACTAATAGGTATCTCATTATAAAGCTGGTGTAACCCATCTTGGCTTTTCAGCATACTAACATATCCAAATCAACAACAATATCACCTCAGGGAAAACAGTTGTACTAAATGAGCTCACGAGAAGGAGGTAAAAAGCAAAGAAAAGTTAGTTTCTATTTTCCCATTGCTAAATAATTTTCATATTAAAACCTCCGATTTCCCTGTCGGTAGCTCTCACAATCTTACTGCCAAATTCCATTGAAAAGCTTCTGATTATCAAGCTTTGTGAGTGCATAATTCACAGATGTGACATTCACCTCAAAAACAGAATAACATTATTACATACTCTCTGTGACACTCTCTGCAGAGGCTCTCATCAGACTGTAAGTCACATATGCCTCTAAAATAACGCATGTTTCAACCAAAACTGTTTAACATATTTTTTTGTAGCCAGTTTTGTATATTTGCAAGTAGATACATACTCTACATCTCAGAAGCATAGTTCAACATCAATATCAAGTGTCTTGTTCTATGACCTTGAGTCAGATGGGAATTTAGAGGTCTGCCAGATGTTTGGTATCTCAGCCTGAGACACAGGGAGTTCTCCACTAAGGAGTGAAATAGGGAGCAGTGGAATTTCAGACATTTGGCAGAGTGTTTTGTTCTGTATGACACAATACTAATTGAGATAAACAGATGCACCGCAATAACATCTCTCACCAGGTCAACTTCCAAAGAGTAATTTAAGCGAGTATCTCAAGTCAGCAAAAAGTTTCAAGCTAATGCTTACCTCTAAGCCTACCTTTAGCTTGCACTAATTCAACAGAACTTAAGAAAAGGCTTTTCCAGTTGAGGGATGACATAAACAAGCGGTTAAGTAGTTTTTTGAGTCAAGGCCAAAACTGCCGTAAACAAACAGCAATTATAAAACTCCATGCAGTGTATAATATACTCTCATTCCACTCATGACTTGTTTAGACATATAGAAACATTGTCCAAATACTCATGCAACACAGATCTAAACGTCCTGTTTAAAAAAAAAAAATCATTTTTGGATACACTGCAAGTTTCCAAGGCTTATGTTACTGTGGAGGAGGTACAACGCATGGGAATTTTTGTTATATTTTCTTTTAACAAGTCCTGTAAGCAATTGTTTCACAATACAGTCTGAAAGGCTAGAACAATTAAATGACTACAGATGTGTCAAGTGATGCAGGAAAACCATGAGACACTTCCAAATGAGTAGGCGGAGGGTGTGAGGAGACCATATCCTGTAATATATGAATCTCAGATTCCTTGGCATGCCACTTATTTTTATGGAAATGTCCCGGTAAGTCTGGAACAATCTAACGTTTTTCAAAATGTTTCAAATCAACAGCATAAAAGAAGTGTTGAGAATAATCTTTTTATGCTGTGGTGGTTTAGAAACAGCCTGGCAACACAGTATCCTAAAAAAGAGGATATATGCAAAAGCTAGACAGACCAAATTATTTTTTCATTTGCAAGTCACAGATGAGGAGCAGTTCCACAGAGATTTAAAAGGAGCGCTAGTGCAAGAACGGGCAGAGAGGAAACAGTGCTGGCTGTTTTCAACTACTTTTGCTGACTCTCAGCTTGGACGTCAGCCACGGACACAGCTTGTAGCAATAACAGGGTTGCTCTACGTTGTAGCATCTTCCAGTAGACCTCCCTGGAGGCTTGTCCTCCATACCTGCGCAGGCCAGGACGCAGGAAGGAACCACATCTGCCACTGGGTCTCCCAGACCCCTGGCGAGCAATTATACGAGCACCAACTCAAGCCCTTATTCTCTCATTTCTACCACTGAAGGAAAACAGCGCTCTCCGTTGTGATCTCATGACCTACTGGAGGCCCTAAATATAGTCTCTGACTGCAATAAACCACTTTGGCCGCACTTGGTAACACAGCTGGGAGGAGAAAAAAGCAGGGTTGCTTCAATGGCGATAATCATAAAGCAAATCCCTTTGCAGGCCATGACAGGGCTCCCATGACACTGCGCCAGCACTGCCCAAGCACCGAGCCAAACGCCGCCGGCGGCAGCGACTCTGCGCCCAGGGCGAGGAGGGAGGCGGGCGGGCGGGCAGGAGGTGACGAAGCTTCCTGCCGCCCGTGACCGACTGCAAACCGGGGAGCCTTTCGAGGGGGCCTCGTGCTCTCCCTTGGCCTGGTTCATCTTATCAAGATTGCTAAACCCAAGTGTGTGAAAAGCTGATTTTAGGGGAGCCCATGGACAGAGGCTCACTAGAGCAATATTGCCACAAATTGCTAAGATCCACCCCTGCGACAAGAAAAGTGACATGCCCAAGCTTCCGAGCTGTGCTGCAACCAGACCCTACAGGAGAGTGCCTTGCCAAAAATACTGAGCAGTGCCTGAAGAATAAACCACGAGCACTTCAAATATTGTCTTTTCAATGAGTCCCCTTCCTCACACTATTTGTGAATGTAATAAGATAGTCTAAAAGCCTGTATGCGCACTAGAAGTTTTTCTATAAAACCTTAAGAAAAATAGACGTGTGTAAATAAATAGATGTAACCTGAAAGTTAATCGACAAAGTTGTATGATGTACTGTCAGACTGTATTGTGAAACAATTTACACTCTATGAAAGAAACAGTCTGTTTAGAAGAAGGCTATATAAAATCATGCTATACATAATTGTCAGCAGATAGTAATTATTGCAATAGCTTGTGAGAGTATAATGGGAAAAAGCCCATAGGAGGAAAGGCATCAGACAGACATTTTATTTAGCCTGTAGTCATCAAAGTTAACGTCACTATTTATAGGGATCAAGCCATAAGGGGCTTTTCTGTCACTGCTTGGTTCAGTAAAGAAGTCTTGGGCTCTTTTATGCTATCCAGCTGAATGCAAAGGAAGGGGGTCCCTGCCCCACCACCCCCATCCAGGAAACTTCTCTGTTGGTTCAGAAAGTAACTGGCTCCAACCTAAATTAAACAGAAACTACCACACTGAAATAGGTCAAAACCTATTTTCATGAGAAATGTGGAAAGAAAGAAAATTAGTAAATTAATTTTGTTTTTAAATTTAACATAAACGTTCTTGAGATTCTGGAGAAGAACAGAAGATATGTTTCCTTAAAAGAAATTAAAGTTTGTTTTTAAAAGTTGACATTTTACTGAAAAAAAGCTTTTTGAAAAACTAATATTCAATTTTTGTTGAAAATGCCTTGAATTAAGAATTTCAACATCCTTTCCTACAAGTTGTATAGTAACCTTGCTTTAAGGTTATACAGCAGATGTATGATACAAAAAGTGTTTTTGAAAGCACAGAACTCATAAGCTAGATATTTTGGTTTGTAGGGAAAATGCCTAGACTTTACACTGGAAAAGGAAACTGCCAGATTTGCTCAGTCTTGCAAATTAGGGCCAATTGCCATCCAAAATTGGTCTCAGTTTTGTATAGAAAATATACAATATGTATGCTTGCTCATTTCCTATCTGACTTCTCTTCATCAATAAGCCAGTTTGAGTTCAAATGAAACTTTTTGATTCTTTTTCCTTCTTAACCACAGGGGCTTTATGGAGCTGTAATTAAAAATGTATTTTCCTGGCTATGCTATACAAAATACATTAAGTATTTGAACAGATGCTGAACACTGGTCATTTTGATCAAAGAGAAAGCAAAAAAGCAGTAATAAAATACATTGGTATTAGAATCTCTTGTATTGCAATTTACACAGGAGAAGGGTTAGATGTCCAGCCTCTTAATGTATTTAACAAATTAGCAGACATCTGAGAAAAAAAGCACTCATTGTCATTTTTTTTCATTTACCTCTATAGGAGATACTGAGTTATTCTGCATCAGTACTTGAACAGGAATGTATGATTTTTTCACTCTTATCAAGTTTTATGTTTCATGGAAAGTTGTTTATTTATCTTCTTATGTCTGGACACACAAGCCATTTAATAATGAAAAAGGATTTAATTGTAAAATCTTTGCCTCTAAGCCAAGAATCAGAAAAATTCTCAAGAATGCACATCAATCTGGCATATCAATGCAATATTCATAAAATTCCATGCATTTTGCTAATATTAATTTTAAATCTGCACTGTCACATCCCTATCTGAAGAAGTGTTGTAGCAAGGAGGAAGACAGAAAGATTTCAGTAAAACAAAAAAAGATAACTGCAATAAATGAAATAAATGCAACTTAAAATACCCAAACTAAACAGCGACTTTTACAACATGTTTCCAAATAACTGTGCCATTGTGAGATTTTAATCTGTATACCTGATCCAAAGTTGGGCTCAGTTAGGGCTTCACAATTTAATCATATGGAATAACAATTTAATCTATGGAGTGAATAGTGATATTTTTAAACACTACATAAACAACCAGACAAATTTTCTGAAACATGGAATGGTTTTAATTCCTTCTCCTTCTTATGTATTTCTGTGTTAATAGAAATGTCAAAATATTTGGACTAGTTCTGCAGCAGTGCCTCAGGCATAAGTCTTTTTGACTTATGCTTTTGCTGCAATAAGGAACATACAGCTGTTCCCATGCTACAGGACATGATGTTTTCTCAAGAGTACTAAATACAGCTGTTAAAATCCTTTATCTTTGTTCCCACAAATGTTAGCTGATTAGGGCAATATGTTTTTCTCAACTCATATGAATCAAATATATATATCAAGATAATTTCTGAATGAAATGATGAAAAAGATTAACTTAGCGCTGTTAAAGATAAAAAGGAATTCAAGGTAAAGGAGAGGAGATTGTTGATATCTCCCGAGGAAGAAGTCTGAAGTTGAACAAAGTTTACGTTAGAATAAAGAAACAGAAATTAAATCCTCCAGAGATTAGAAGGGGCATAGAGAGTCTTATGCATTAGGGTCACTAGTTCAAAACCAGCCTTTCCCAAGTGATCATTACCCCCTCATGGCTGGTCCTTGAGCCGGTGATCTCACAGGCAGGAACCCGCACCACTGAAACCTCTGCCACGGCTGGCACCTTTACTAGATATTTCACTAAAGAAACCTGAGACCGAGTTGAGCACAGAGACAGAACAATCCTTTCACCATAAGAGGTGGTACCTCACCACACAAAAACAAAATAAAACAACAGGTTCATATAACTTGCATTAAGCTTGTCCTAGCTGAAAGAGCCGAAAGTCACTGTTCACATAGCTAACCAGTGATCAAGACAGGAAATATCTGGGTTGGATTCCTTCTGACCCATTTCAGTGTTGTGATGCCCAAATAAATGTTCAAATAAATGCTAGATAAACAAGTTATTCCTGAGTCTTTCATCAGGACAGTGATTTTTGTTTTACTTCAAGAAAAGACGACCACATAATTATCCTCATATGGAATCCATTTCTCCCCCTCTCCAAACGATAATTTTAGATGTTGATTTCACTGCCAGGAAGAATATTTGGTTTGTAACTAGATGAAAATAGGTTTTCTAATAATACTTGTCTTACCCTATTTTCATACAAAGGAGGATGCTCCAAACACAGTGCCTTTCAGAATGCCTGTAAAGCAAGTGAAACGATAAAATCAGGGCTTCATATAGTTTATGATTCTGTGAGAATGAAACACACTGCAAAATTAAGCTCTCATCACAGAGCTTCATTTTAGAGCTATTATTTAAATGAGCTTATAGTATACCATATACTAGTGTAAGCATAATTAGTGCCTGTCTGTGTCAGCAGATTCTGGAACAGTTTGTACTGAGAGGTATGAAGAGCTCTAATCACCTCGCTGACACTGCAGACCCCATCACTGTCTAGCCCAGAAAATAAAACATTTTTTTCCAGAAGTAAGAGGCGAAGTATTTGTTGCAGGTTGATACCAAATGTTAGGATCTTGCTAGGGTATAAAAACAAACCTAGCTATACTGACAGAGATTGTGTCATATTGGTAAAATAGTGTTTCACACATACATGGCACAACGGTGCTTTCCATTTTGTCCTTTTTTTTGCCTTTCCTAAAAGCACCTAACATTTTCTTTGCTTGCTTAACTGCTGCTAAGCTCTGAGCTAATATATTGATGTCTATCATAGCCTCAAGGTCTCCCTCCTGAGCATTCCCAGGCAGTTCAGGACCCTCTATTATATATGTGAATCTAAAAAACATATTCTCTTGCAGTCCATGCTACCTCACTGGAGTCGGTGAAACCAGAAGCTGCAACCTTGGTCCAATTTGAAGACAAGGAGAAATGAGAGTTAAAACTCAAGTTTAGAATTGGATTGCTAACAAAATACGAGCAGCGGCTAGGGAGCTGGAAAGCTATACTTTTGAGGCTGATTGCAATCTGTTATTCTGCCTGTCAGCAGTGATTCTGGAGCAATGACAACGCTCAGCTTGGCCATACAGAAGACATTAGTGCTGCTGGACTGCGACTCTAATGCCTATAGGAAGAAATAAATCCTGAGTGGTACATCCAAGAACATTCTCAGTTACGCGTTACCATGTTTGTGCATCTGCATGAAAGACAATGGAAAAAGGGGATATTTCCTTATGTTAGAAAGTTGGCAATAATGATGATTTTTTCCCCACTTCACTACAACGTACAAACCAGTGGTCTGATCCAGTGGCACTAGACAGGTCAGGAGGAGGAGTAGGAAGGCTTAAGGATGAAACCCTTTGTCAAAAAAATTCATATAAAATTCAGTTTGAGTGTGAGATTTAGGACTGCTACGCTGACATACCTGTGAAGAAATCTTCTATAGCAGTTGGGCAGTTTCGCTAGAGCAGTTGCAAATCCTAAACACCAAATGAACCTTGCTGAAGCTTGAAACAGTACCTGCAAACCTTTTAAATGTTGGTCATTACAATATTTCTGTTTAAATCTATTTGAGAGAAAGGATGCCCTTGTTTTTAAGTCCCTTCACTGGCTTTCAGAAGAATTAACTCAATGCTCTAATTCATTTGGTACAATCTGGAGGCAGTTATTCAAATATCTTATTCCCCAGTTTTGTGTGTGACCTGGGGACAATAAAGAGACTTGTCTTGTTCATATGTAGGTCTATCCCACAATATGTGGCTGATTGCATTTCATCTTTCCTACCAAAAGTTCACCCATAGAGCTTACATTTTGTAATTATGGTCTTAGTTGTCATTTTTTTTCTGCTCGATTTCTCTTTCTGCTCATTTTACATTGCCAAGAACATAGAGTCTCAGTTTCTTTGCGTCGGCACCACATATGGCTAGTTTTAAGCGTTCTCATCCGGGCATGTTGGAATGACTACAAAAACTGCCTTTTCATTCCTTGTCTATAGCTTCCTTAGGCTGTCATGGATGCCTCCTCAAAGCCAAAAGGACAACAGATTAAGACTGAGGTTTAATCCACAAGATAAATAAAATAAAGCTGTTTATAGACATTTACATAAAGTGGACCATTCATAAGATGCTGAGAATCTCTTTCAGTGCCCAGGACTTCTGCTATTTTTTCATATGTATCTGAACCAGAAGCAACAGACCATGTCCAAGAGTGGATCTAAGCCACAAGCAAGAACATAAGGGCAGTTTCAGGCTCATGGAATTCATGTCCTTCCAAAAAAATGGAGTACCTGGTGCATTAAGATTCTCCCTTTCTTACACCTCTATACATACAATCTCCTTCGATATTATAAATATTCGCGTTGCATTTTTAGAATGTATGAAGCTAAATAAGAAAACAGAAAACTATAAGCTTATTTTAAAAGAACCTCAATAAAAAAGGAAACTGGTTATGGTAGGGATTTACTTACTTAAAATGGTTCATATTAAGGCTCATTGTGGAGAAAGAGAGACTTGGGCGAATCCCAATGGCTGTTTCTTTCTCACACTGAATAATTAGGGGAGAGGCCAGCCTTTCTCACGTGCACCAGCTGTGCGCTCCTCAGCCACTGCTAAGAAGGCAGATGCATAATCTGGAATGGGTCGTTTCTGTCACTCAGCCTGTTGTTACTACATCAGACAGAGGATAATCTCCTCCAGGACACTTTGTGAAAAAAGGGGCTCTCAGAGGAGCCTCTTTCTTGTGCTACATATGGAGGAGTCCAGTAGAGAGAAGCCAGAAAAAAAGTCAAGAGTTTTCCTTTAAATAACACAGTATTTAAGCATAAAAAAACAAAGGTTTGTAAGGTCATTTCCCCTGAGCTCTTCAGCAGAAAACAAAGTCCCTGAAGCCACTAAAACTAACTCCGGGAATCTGGAAGAGGGCCAGTCACCAATCATGGAAACCAGCATCGCTTCAAGGACCATCCTTCTCCTCCTGCTGTGTTACCGTTTCCTGTTTCATTAGTCTAGATCTAGAGTAGGACCAGGCCCTCCATGGTTGCAGCATTTTTTTTTGCTGTTCTAGATCCGGCCACAACAGTGGTAGTGCTACAGTGAACAAGCCTCTCAAAAAATCTCTGTTTACCAATAGAGATAGAACAAAAGTGATTTACAAACTGGCATCCCTCAGTCTTGATCAACATCTGCCGTAACCATGTACATGCAGATTTTATAAAGAACTCAGTATCAACATGCTACTCTCCTTTTTAAGAACTATATATGTATTTTAGGAGTTTCTTTTCATATCCTAGTCCAAAGGGAGTGGCTGTGTACAGACTTCTAAACCCTGCTGGTTTTACAGTACCTTTCCTAATCCCTGGATCTACTTATTTCACAAATGATATCAGGTACTAAATACCATCAAAATAAATTACTCAGTTCACCTTGAGAGTTAACAGGCAGACTTTAAAATTTAGCACATATACTTACACCCTTGTAGCTAAAATAATCTGTCAAAATGTCATTTAAGGCAGTTAATCTTCCAGGGAATATTAACTTCAAAGGATATTGAATAGCAATCTCTTTCAGGCAGCCCAAATAGTACAATTTACATGACCTTTATGAAACTCTTCATCCCTTAGACATAAATTGTGTAAAGAGAAATACTTTTGTTGAGAAAAAAAACTCCTCAGAGAAAAATCATGAGGTAAGAGAATTATAAACAGTCTGGTCATGGACACTGGCCCCACCACCGCCCCTTTCTTTTCTTGACAGGGGGATTTCCTGCATTGAGAAATATATTGTGGGTCTACATATCCCTTCAACCTGGAACAACTACTCCTGAGAATCTGAATAGGCACAATGGTGAATGTGCTGATTTGGTTTCCTTTTAATTAGAGTGGGCAAGGAAACTTCTTAACAAATAGCTTTCATTGGACGCTGATGCTTTGGCAAACTTAGAACTTTTCACAGACATGGTTTAATTTCAAAGACGTTCTGACAGACTCCAGGTGGACTCCAACAGGATTCTCACTGCCAGGGAAGTTTTCAACTTGGGTTCTTGCTGACTTGCTCATCCAGGGGATCATCATTATTAATAAACATAAAAAACAGATAACACGTAAAAGATGTCTACAACAGAGACTACTTTTTGTTGATGTATTTGCACATCATACATTTGTAAAACATCATAATAAAATCTCATTTCCTTAGTCAAAATAAAAATACTGTTATAGTAATCAGTAATACTATATTGTAAATCACATCCTACAAATTCTACCAGACTTCACTCATACTTATGTGAGAAACCTGAATTCCTAAATATAAAGCTGCATTCCAGGAACTACTGAAAGTTCATACTGTCATAACGATGTTTTTATCCCCAGAACTTGCCTATGATGTCAAAACGTATCAAAAGCTTTTAGTTATAACTCGCAATACTGAAGGTGGACACCACAATGACAGGCCTGTTTCTGATACCCTACCACAAAGTTTCACTATTCTCCTCCAATACCGAATATCTTCAAAGTTGTCCTCTTTTCCCATATCACAGAATCGGCTAAGGAAAGTAAAATTATTATAGTTTAAATTCTTAACAGAAAGGAATTAATTAAACCAGACAGTCTTTTTAGGCAAGGAAGACTATTTTCTTCAATATTTGTCCAATGTTTATCATTATGAAATTCTCTGTCCTTTCTTGCAAGATAGCATGAGTAATTGGAAAACTATAATTCCTAGGAAAGAATGCCATTTAACCTCCTCTCTTCTAACCGCAGTATTGTTAACATCTATGGCAAGATAAAGCACATGGGTGGGAAGAAGTCATCGTACGTATCTAAAACATCATCCGCACATACTGGACATTTTTCTCTCCGTCTCAGAAGTAAACACAGGTATTTCTGCTGACTCACAACAAAGCAAGGGCTTAACTAAAAATATTTCTCCTTGAACATGCCAGAGTGAAGTCAGAATAAGAAAAATAAATACCTTTCTGTTCTGTGACAACAACAAATGGGAGCTTGGGAGAAACCTGGAAATGATTCCTGTGCACCGGGGTCTAGTATACTTACACTGCAGGCAACTGCATCCTGTATTTCCTTTCATAAACTGACTCAGCTCCATCTTTGAAATACTTTTGAGTATGGTCCCCTTCTCTCCTGCCTTACAAGAACCCTGGGACATGATCATGACAAAAAAGAAACCACCAAAAAAAACCCAACCAACCAACGAGAAGTTCTCTGAAATCAGCCTTGTCTTAATTCACATAAACTAAGCCAAACTTAAGTCCTTTAACTACATTGTAAATAATGGCAAAGGCATGATATTTTGTATGATGGGACTGTTCTACGCTACTCTGATTCTTAACCATTTCTAAACTTCTGCAAGTTTGGTGGGGTTCAGTCTACACTAAGCTTTGCCTATCTTGTATAGAAATGTGGTCTGCGTATTAAGTATTTCTTTGAAAAAAAATAAAAGGTAAAAAATAAAAATATAAAGATGAGGCATGGAATGCTACAATCTATTTAAGGGTGAGTTATATTATTGACATTAACTTACACAGTCATCATTGAACTGGGATGAGCAATGATGAAATTGCCATTAGGTCTTCAGTTGCCTGCGTATTTTTCCCTCATTGTCTCATCCACTTCAAGACGTTATTACCAGACACTGGCAGACTATTTATATTTCTTATGTACCAGCTTCCCATGAGAGTGAGATTAGACCCGTAGTGAAAGTGTTTACAGTCTTTACACTCTTTCAAGTGCAACTCGAAAGTTCATCAAATTTATTTTATGTGTCTGCAATTTCGGTCCAATCAGTTGCATTTTAACCATCAAATATTATGTATCCTAAGTTTCCTATCTCTCCTTTATTCAGAGTTTGTTTAGAGAGCACAAGAGCGATGTCAAGATTTGGAGCTGATTAACTTTTATTTTATTTTTTTTAATTTTGGCTTTCATCACCAAATATCTAGGGTCAGCCCTTCCTTTGTTATTGAAGGAAGTGACACAAGAGAATGGTGCCCCTGTTCTTTGATATACTTTCCCAGAATTATTTGAAATTATTACTGCTGCCTGATGTCATTTTCAAATGTGCATCAATGCTTTTCTCTGAAACAATTTCTTGCAGCTTTTCCCCAGGATTTTAGACTGCCATACACATTGAAATAAGCTGTTACGTAAGCATATTCACAGAAACATATGCCATGCATGCTGACTAGACTAACTAGTGATTTTTTTTGTTAAGAAAGTTATTACCAGATATAATTTGGGAGAAAATAAAGGGTTAAAATGAATTCTTACTTAAACTCAGCAATTTTATTCAGAGATCAGCAGCTAGTTAGGGAGACACTTTCTTCCATTAGGTGCAATGTCCTGAATACTTAGGCTACTTTGGATTATTAACCCTTCTTTTAAGGAGCTTTGATCATTTGGGGATGTTTTTTGCTTTCAAGGCAAAAGCACCTCACGCTACTGTAAGGAAAGCTCCAGGAGAAAACTCAATAACTTGAGTATGGTGCAACTAGAAGGAAACTGCATGATGAAAGAGAAAGAGAAGAAAAATCTCTCTCAAGATTTTATTTTAAACAGTTTTTACCCTAACCTCTGTCATTGTAGCTACTTTTGTGAGCACTTCCATGAGAAATCATTTGAAATAAAAGATGAATCTTGTCCTGATAAATGTCAAATCATCCATCCATTCAGGCTAGTGGCAACAAAAATGTAAACTAGAAATTATGTCTGATGTTTCTCTTCTGCATAAAGTCATGGGAAACATGGAACAGCTGGTGAGACCTACACTGATCACAATAAAACTTATGTGCATTCTTAGAAATATGTAAGATTGAAATGAAGCAACGAAGAAAAAAAGATCTAGACTTGAACACATGAAAATAAAAGCTTAGATGGAAAACAGAACAACTACTTAGCAAAAAATATATATATATATATATAATTCTTAAAAACACAGAAGTCAATTAGGAGCTGACATCCAATTTTCAAACAAACTGAACTTCAAGGAGATTTATGGCATTTTTATGCTACAGTTTACACTGCAAATGGCTCCTAACCTACCTCATGACTTTTGGACAATCTCTTCCTTTTTGCCAGCAATGCCTTTTTGACTGCAAAAGCATTACACAGACTATGTGTGGAAGCCCTGTTAATTAACATCGAAAGTCAAACAGAAGAAAGTATGCAAGTTTGCATACTTTGTATGCAAGTTTATATAGAAGTACTATTAACAGTTAAAGAACAAATCTCCTTGTTACAGAGTCACAGATGAGTTATTTGACACTTTAGTGTAAAGAAAAAAAAAAAGAGTATTTTTACTCTGATTTAGCACTATTTCTACTTGTAGTTCTTTACTTAATAACAACTTTGTTTTCCATTCTCGAAGCTAGATTTTCATACTCTTATACATTAAGAAATAACCCTTACTTATCCATTTTCATATCCATATGACACTTTCCTTTTTTAGTCAGTGGAAAAGTCAACACTTGAATTTTAAACCTCACTGAAGTTTCAAGATCCTGTAGGAGTACCACTGGCCATCATAAAATTGCTAGCAACTACATCAGTTACTATAGCCACTGGCAGTTGCAATGATGGCAACAATTTAGTTTACCATTTGTCTCTCTATTTCCTGTTATTTGAAATGTTTCAGTCCAAAACAAGAGGTGGCACAGGAGCAGACTCTAAAACTAAAACTAAAAATCCTAATACTTCATCTTAACTCTAAACTGACAACACAGCCATCAGCATCACTGACCTCAGGCTCTGGTGTGCTGCTTCTTTTAAGTCTCTCAAGAATATTCTCCTAAACACAGGTTAGTTCCCCTAGCCTAATTCACAGTGAAGTCTTTGAGCTTCGAGCTTAAAAAGAGAACAAAAGTTCTGTTTTTATAGTTCATAAAAAGGAATACAGACTGAAATGTGATCGTGCACAAAAAGGCATTAAAAAGGTAACAGAAGAAAATTCTTTTGCATTAGAGAAAATGCTAATGCAATAGAATTGTTTCTTCTGTAATCTTTTTAGTTTTTTTAGTGGCATACTTAGTCTGAAGTTCACTTCTGAGTGAACTCATTTTCAGTCCAAGTTAGGTTATAAAATGAAACTATTGGATTTATTATCATAAGAAGACAGGAAGTGGCTTGAAAATCTTGTAAAGGAATTAATGCCATGAATATCTCATTGCGTAAGAGTACACAGTTTATATGGTCTATATAATTATTAGGGAGGGGTTTTGCATCAAATCCATCCCTTCAGAAGTTCAAAAAAGGCTCGGTTAACTCTTTTTTTTTTTTCCTTTTTTCTGTTTCCTTTTTTCTTCCTTTTTTTTTCTTTTCTTTTCGAGCCATGAGGAGAAGCATAAATGCCGATGTACCACACTGTAAGAAACTGTTCTCAGGATATCTCTGTGCTGGCAGAAGGAAATGAGCACTGGAAATCTCATAAGAAAGTCTGATCAAGTAACATTTCCAGATTGATTTCCAGACCAAAGAGGTTTGGGCAGGTTTTAGTCGAGCAGACTAATTTTTGGATGCTTATATGAGCTGAACAGTCTGTCTGAGTTTTTTCAAGTTCAGCATTGGTTGCTATCCATATAAAGAGCTGTTGGCACTTATACGTATAATCAACAAGAAACTCTCATCCAAAATGCTTGCTGCTTATTCTGCTGTGTTTCCAGTGTATGCTCATGAATTGTGAGCACTGAAACAAGCCTTCTTCTGACTTAAAAATAAAAAGAAAGGTAGCAATAGTTTCTTCAGATAAAACCTGCTCTAACTTTTCAAGCATTCCTTCACTTAGACAATTGAAAAATCTAGACCTGTTTCTCAAATGCCATAAAATCTGCTACAAAGAAGCTGTGATAGCAGGAAGGTTAGTTTTATAATCCTTTCAAATTCTAAAATGGATATAAGTCACCTTTCTAGTCTTTACCATCATTTCACTAGAAAGTTTCCTTCAAGCTGCAAAAGGCTGCTTGAGATTCCAAAAAGAAGAGGATTCAATAAATGTACAGGAAGCTTCCTTTCTCCTCAGAAGAAGCTATCATTACGGCTGTTAGGCTGAAGGTGGATGGACACAAATCAGTTGCATAGCTGTTTCATAGCTCTGGGCTCTCTATGGATTTCTTGTCCTATAGTAAGACAGGACCTTTTTTCCTGCTCTAGTTTTTGATTTTTTATTTGTTTTTAATTGGATTCCAGGATATATCTAAAGTAGTGAATGTCTTAATTTAACACACTTTCTCCCATAGCATAAAAGACTCTCTGAGAAGCATAGCCTAAGGCATGCCTAAGAAGGCAAGAGTTGGATTAAATATTCCCTTGCTAACTTGATGCCCATGGTCTTGTCCACATCTGTAGAGTACAAATAGAAAACTGTGGATGTCTTATGAAGCATTTTAGATCAGTTTCAAATATGAAACTCCTCAACCTTTATCCTTTCATCATGTGTGAGGATAAAGCATAGTTTTACTGCTCACTATTTTTAAATGTTTCGCACAGCACTCTCATGCTGCTCTCTGTTCATTACCCTTGCAAAATCCCTCCTCCTATGTCTATCAGTCCAAAGATTTACATTAGGTCCCACGAGACTTTCTCTAGCTCTCCCAAATCTTTCGGTAAGGGCATTACCAAAACAAGACGGACTTACGTAGGTAAAGATTTGTCACTAGGTCACAGAGCAAGACCAGGACTACTCAAAAACAGTTTGACCTGCAATATACTGAACAAAGACTCAGCAGTGAGGTGTTCAAGAAAATACTCCTTGGTTTTTTTTTTTTTACCTTTTCCATTTCTCCCTAAATATTAAAAGATTTATTTAGAAATACTCTGTGTGTCCATGGAACCCAAACAGTGCCTTGCAGACCTTTACATTAGATTATAAACAGGTCTGGTTAGTTTATTTCTTTTCCCTTGAAGGCCATATTGTATCATCATAAATCTCTCCTCATTTTAGTTTTCTTCCTTAGCTTTTTTTCTGCCCCAGTTCCACATCTTTTTTTTGCAACTTCACACCGTGGAAACACTATGACTAACAGAGGAGAGAATGATTCATAAATTAGTCACTAGCAAGACCAGAATCTTAGCAGCCCCACAGTGACTTAGAGCATGAGATTGGTTTTTGGCCCAACGTCAGACTCCTAGGATCCTTGGATTCGCAGATCTAAAAAATTGCTAATTAAAGATACTGGCCCTTAGATGTCCACCTGTGTAGAGTCTGGTTATTCTGCATTCTAATGAGCCACCGGCGAGATGAGCCAAATGCATGGTCATCAACATACCTTTCTACTTCGCATTGCTGTGCCAGGAAGTAAACGTATTTGGGATTTGCCTTTTTAATGTTTGTGACCCACCATGGAAATTATATTGTGCTACTTCTGTCTGCTACATTGGATGATGTGAGTATTGCTTTTACCCAAAACAAATTAAGTTTGGTTACTTAAAAAGTTCAAAATTCCTCATATAGAAACATCCCTTTGGAGATAAACATGAAAACCAGACTGATAAAAGCAAACATCAGTTCCTCTTTCAATGAACTGTTCAAACAAGTTCATGTGTGTGTGACTGCTTCATGGCACTAGGTGCATTTATAGGTATCACATCACAGCTATGATCTTAAAGAAATGTGATATAGAAAGTCGAGAGCTGTTGGTTCATGCTCCTTTCAGTAAAAGGACCATTTTCATTAGCTCTTAACAGACGTCTCTTATCAGACATAAAGTTCTTATGTTCTTTACCAGCTCCGTGGCAGGATGTTAACAAGCAGGCCATCTTCTGTGAAGTGCACAGATAAACACTGATAGTGTAGTAACAGAAACAAGTTTCTGCCACACCCCTGATCAACCCAAATTGAGCTAATTTTTTTTTGGTGAGACATGTACAACCAAGTAGGAAGTAGAGATGGAGCAGACTCCACAGCCCCATGACGAGGTCCTCTATTCAGACTGCTGGGCAACCTTCCTCCCAGCGAGGGCACATGTGCCTCACACTCATAGCCTGTTCTCAGCTGAAGGAAAAATACCGTTTGTGTTGACTGACTGTTAGCTTAAGTGGCAGCAGCAAGCACAAGAGGTCATTTAAAACAGAGAGTGAATACTTTCCTGGGTTATTATTAGTGGCAGCAAGATAGAAATTTGATTCTCTTGCAAATAGCAATTTTCTGACTTGGACTGTCTTTGAGCAAGCTGTTCCTGAGCATTGCCATCATGCCTCTTTTCAGGCTACCACAGAAAAAAAGCAAGAAGGGGAATTCTCAGAAAATGTCATTTGGTTTTCTACACACACACATTAAAAAAAAAAAAGACTCCCGCAGTATTTTCTCTGAAATGCAAAATGGACACAGATTACCCAGTCCCCACCCTAGCGAGAAACAGACTCTCTTTTTCAGTTTAAGTACTCCCACTCCTTCTGTTCAGTGATTGATTTTGTTTTGCTTGACTTTACAAGACCAGGTTGGTCAAATCTGAATTATCTGGATGTTGTTGACTGGATCAGTTATACCTACTTTAGTATGCTTGTTGTGTAGTCTTATAAATTACATTAAGGAGGGTTGTAAACCTTAGTTCTTTAAGAACTAAGAACTATAGAATAAAAAACACTTCAAATCTTTAAGAAAGCAAAGATGCTTCTCACATACTGACTGTTCTTTAAATGCAATGCATCTTTTTGCAATTTGCCCTGGATTTCTTTTTGAATAGTTTTCTAAACGAAAGTCACCATCTTTAAAGAAAAATGAAACTTAGCTAATGGGCAAAATTTTGCAAAACTTTCAGAAAAAATGCAAAGAGAATATATAATGGCCCAGGGCTCCATGAATTTTTGTATATGCAGAAAATTATGATAGGAAATTTTGTACATACATTCTTTAAAGGGTGGTCTAAAAGTTTGCTATGATATTTTTATTCATAGGTTTCATATCTTAAAATAACGATAGTTTCTAACCAGTGAAGTATTACATATTCTGTCCATCCCTCTATCTGTTCCAACCTAAAGACATGAAAAACAAAAAAAAAAGTGAGTGGCAGGACTAAGATTCCAGTCCCCTGACTTTCAGCACTGCAAGAAACACAAGATGGATTGAAACCCATTCCTTAAATCAGGTCCCTCTAAGATCAGCTGATCCTGGTTCTTCAGACACATATACGTGCTGTTAGCAAGTGATATAATACTCCCATTTTCTTTCCACGTTTTCTTTACAAAGACTGTAACATCCAATTAAATATGTTAAATGAACAGTCTGATTCATATACTAGAAAGAGTAGTTCCTAAGTTTGGCTCAGGAGACCAACATTAAAAAAGAAAGTTAAGAATGTGACTTCAGAGAGCAGAAACTTAGCAAAGAATTTGGAAGACATCTGCCAATAGACCGCGCTTTGTTTAGATATGATAGATTACACCATATAGTACTTCCTATCATATGGATGGATACTTCCATCTCAAGATAGCAAGATACATATTTTTGTATTATAATACATCTATCATAAAATAGATTTAAAACAAAGTAAAAAGATAAAACATATTAGCTGTCTAGCAATATTAGAATTCTCTTTTTTCTACCTTTTCCTCATACTCCAGGTCTTCTTGGATATGAATACATTTCACTGCTCTCCGCAGTGACTAGTTCCTTGATACAGGCTTTTTGGTTGATACAGGCTTTGCACACAGCTTGCCCCAGTTACTGGAGTCCATAGCTACAGCACAAGCACTCACTGGGCTGACAGGAATGCGAGCATTTCACAGGTTGCAAGCTAGTTCTAAACTGAACGTGATTTAGTCACACACTGAACGACCATCTGTCATTTATTGCCCCAGTTTTTCCTCCAATGACAGCTACCTTACAAGTGAGCTACAGGCCTGCTCTGTAAATGAACGTGTCAGACACCTCCAGTGCTGCATCTCCAATGTTTTGTATGGAAATCTCTCAAGGAATCCCAACAGCTACAAGAATTCTTCGAATTCCTGCACTGTGTAATGCCAATCACTGGCTCATTCCTCAAGTTTTGCAAAGGTCTTGTTAACACTATTTGTTCTCTGGAATGGGCTTATTCCATTAATCACATGGACATTTACTGAGTAATGCCAAAGTCAAAGGATAATGGACATACCAGAACTTCTCTAACATCCAGCAATTAATAAGTTCCTAAGTAAATTCCTGCTTTTTTTTCTCCCTGAGAATTAGTCATTTCCTAAGATCCTTCCAATGTTTTTTGGAAGATGTCTTAAAAAGTTTATTTGGAAGTCTGATCATAAAATTTCTGTGCAGAAGAATTATTCCCAGAATAATCTTCTCTTGAAACTGTTGTGCATCTGTTATGCTACCTTGTACGATTTCAGGAAGTCCTCTATGAAAATGATGGGGATAAGAAGGATTACAGACCAGTATGCACATTGACAGTATTACCGCATATTAAAATTACCATTTTTCCCCAATAGGATTACATTTTAAACCAAAGAACCCTTTGGATCTTCAGTGTCCTAGGTATTTCCAGCTTTGCCCGTTTTCGTGGAACAATTCAGTGGTAACTTGCCCCTGTCTTACACCAGTGCTCCAGTGCAAGGCCCTTTGCTTGGTTAGCATATCAACACATCATTTGCACACTGAATGTCATCCGCTAAGTGGACAGTTGAGATAACTGTATGTGTAAATCCAGGATATCACAGGTGGCGCAGATGGAATTTAGACGCAGGTCAGCCTTTTTTCCCCTAAAGTTTATTTTAGCACCGCATCTCTGCGTCACTGTAAGAGACCCAGAACACCCACTGTCTTTCACTACCACCGTCTCTTAGGATCCACAAAATACAGTTAGTTAATAACACATTTTGGCTCGGAGAAAGAGAATCCACTCTATCTCCATCCATTTTGCTACTGGGCATGTACACAAAAATATTTAATGGTGACTGGGACCTTCCACGTGCCAACTGCCTAACCCTATTGAAAACTAACCAGTAAAAATCAGGGAAGGGCTACAGGAGCACCAGTAAGAGCATGAAGAGGAGGCTCCCTCTTTCCAGTGTCAAGCAGCTAATTGGTTATCTCAGCTGCCCACATTTCAGAAGGTTCGGTGTGTAAAAATGAGGAGGTATAAGGAACGGCATCGAGATGTGCTGAGCAGATGTTGCCGCAAGTCTTGCTGACAGATTTTAAGTGCTTCTTCGAAATGGGAAACACTGACACTCCAATTACGCTTGTCAAGACCTTTGTTTTTATAAGTACTACTGGCCTTCCATCTCATTTGGACCCCATTTTAGCGACCTCCTAGAAACTTCTTTTTTCCCAGAGCCATAACACTGCTATTTTCTCAATAATATGAAAAAGTTACACTTCGAATGAACATTCTGTGGTCTTTTTGATAATAGTCAAGCTTCAGAATTTTCAGTTTCATTTTTAGCAAAATCCAAAACTAAAAATTCAATGGGAATTTGATCTGCTTTCAAGAGAATATGATATAAATTACAACCCAAGATCATGCTAGATTGCTATTTGGTGAGACAGTGTTTTATATCACTGAAAGCAAATGGATGAGAAATGTCTTCTAACTGCTCTCTTTTCCACCTTCACTGCTTATGACAGTGTTTATCACACTGATCATCATTGATCACTATCACAGATATGTAATTTATGCTTCAACTTTGTAATGTATCTTAGAAATGTTGCAAAAAAAACATAAAAATTCAACATCACCACATTAATACAAATATTAATAATAGAAGTATAACTGAAAGGGTAGAAATAATACTTAGGTAGAAACAGCAGCACTGACATCAAAGATAATGCTAAATTGTACTAGCAGCTTATTCTGCCTCAGGTTTTGCCCTTCTGCCACTTAACTATCTTAGCTTGCATATTATTAAGCAATTTGCTAAAGTGGGAATTAAAGAAAGGAAAATGAAATCTTGCAGGGAGTAGAGCTGCAAACTTTCCCGCCTGTGCTTTTTATTCCATAGCAAACATTTATAAAGCAGTTGGATGAAATACACCTCTGGCCATGAGTGCAAGTAAACTAATTTCCTGGCATGGCCGTAAAACCACTTATCTCATCTACCACCTATTATTATCAATTACTGCACTACAAATCCTGGAACAAACAAAAGGCCAGGAATGTGGACAACCAGGTTAGAGGGCTCCTCAGGCACTTTGCTGTGGTCTTTACGTTTAGTCCAAACATAATTACAAGTATTAGCAACAAAGACGAGAGGGGTAAATCTGATCAATGGAATTGCAAAATGAAACAGTCAGTTGTAATTTGTGATGGTATGATCCAAGAAGCGTAGATCAAGATATGTATTTTAGAGGAAAGTGTCCACCTTGGTTGGCTGCTTGGGATACTGAATGCCTCTACTGCTGTCATTGCAGCTGGAATTTACTACCTACAGGGTATAGAAAAGAGACTGCAAAGGAAATCTGATCTCTTCAAGAATGACTGTACCTATCGAAAGCATTCATCTTAAACTGCTTTACCTCCTAGTAGATGTTATGGAAGAACTAATTTAGACTATAATTATAAATCTTAACAGTTTAATTTTATAGCCAAGTGACCTGGCAAGAAATCTTACATTGCCGCTGTGATCATCTAAGAAAAAGGTCAACAATTTTATTTTAATAACATACAGCTTATGGAGCCAAAAAGTCTCGTTTTTTTAATCAGTTCTCTGCAAGCAAAAACTTGGGAAAGGTCAATGGGAATTTTGACTGAATTTGATCTGAGGAAGAATTTTAGTCTTTGGGCCAAGATTAATCAGTTTAACAGTAGGCCCATTTCATCTCCATTCCAGCTGCTATTCAATTCCACCTATCTCAGCTGACAATCCGTCCAGTCTCAAACAGGACCGATCTTTTTAAAAGCATTTAAGTAGCTTTATGAGCATAATCAACTGATGAATTAATCCTGAAAATGGTAGATACATGTGCTCCTGTTCTACTTTTCTAGAAAAGAACACAATATTTACAAAGGAAGGGAGTCCTAGCTCAAATTTTGCTGTTAAATTTAAATTATATAGATATAGTTCATAGTTTTGCTAAGACCCACATAGACTGTAATTAACACAGATAAACAAACAGAGTTGAAAATCATACCTGCAGTGCTAACAGATTTTGTAATGTTACATTTCTTCAAATTAACAGTTACAAATAGAGGTGCCTAAATGCAAACATTTTACTCCATCCCATTTTTATGTTCATATCTATGATCCAGACCTAAAAGTCTATCTCTGCCCAGTCTATACTATATTTTTGTGCACTTACTGAATGTACAAGTGTACAAATATTCATAAAAATATGGCACTTCAGGAGAAAAATCAGGAGGCTAGGTTGAATCCAAGTGAAATACGTCTGATAAAACCTACGTAGTGATTTATACATTTCCAGGGAACACACTGAAAAAGTTCAGTAAGATCTGTGCTTATTTTGACTTCTTGCCTGGTCTGAGGGTTTGTTACACATCTAAAATTTTAACTGAAAGATTAGTAATCTTGGTAAACCTCGACTGCTTTCAGCAAGGCAGGATTTGGGGTTTGGGTTAATTAAGGAATGTCAATCTCATGCTACAGTCAATCTCAACAAAATCGCTTGTCTGCTTTGAGGCTCCACTAACCTTTCCCGAAGGAAGTACCCCAGATATACAAATTCAGAAAAAATAAAACAATCTCTATGACTGAGATTGTTAAAAAGATTACCCCAGTCCTGATTTTTTAAAAATAAATTTTCCAGAAAAGATTTTTTTTTTCTCCCAGGTCTTTCATATGCTTTTTTTATAATCCCTCCATGATTTATCAAGTAAATATCTAGGGATATTCAACTCAGTCATTAAGCTTGGTAAAACACCTGAGGGGAGTTAAGTTCATAGTCCATGCAAAAAATAATTCAAAGAAAGACCCTGATCTTTTTTTTTCCCTTGTCATGCTTAAGACTGAATAAAGTAGGGCTTTTGTTTCCACAGCAGTCTTTTCCATTTTCTTCTGTTTTGATATTTTTTTTTTCTATTTCAGTGATGAGGAATGCATCAAGGGACAGATGAATTAATCTGCAGTACCAGTACCATATGTGTACATGTGAATACTTCAGTATGTCCACAAAAACAAGACTTTCATAACTACTGTACCGGCTGATAAAGGCACTTTTTTCACTGGTTGTCCTAAAAGTACACTGTAAATACTCTCTTTCATAAGCCTTGAAGTCTCTGAGCAAGACACTGGAATTCCCATCTGTACAACGCATGCTTTCATCTGTGTGATCATCAACACATGTTGAGTATGTCTCCGAAAGTTTGTTTTAAAGCTCTGGCCATGGGACACCATGTGACCACTGAATCATTTTCTTCAAGCTGAGGGCACATTTTATCTCGCCAGACATTTCATAGTTTGTGCAAGCAGTTCCTAAAATCTGATTCAGCTGCTCATGAGGTGGCTGTCTGCTTGTCTGAGTGCAGGGAGAGAGATTTAGGATTTCATTTTCCTCTTTGCACTGTGACTTTTAATCCTCTGAAACGTTGCATGAGTGTTGAACATACGCCTGTTAGGAACAATTTGTTGATTAACTCTAAACCATACTGTGATGGTCTTCAAAGGCACCTTAATAATTTTAAAGTAAGCTATGAGGAAAAGTTTTCTTTTCCTCCCTTCCAAAATATATTCTGAAAATGTGCTTTTCATATTAATGAAAAAAATCTTTCTATGGCATATTAGGGGTGCTTTCTCTACCCCACATTTATTTTATCACACCCATTGCCCATTCAAAGAGGAAAAATGCACATAGCAAACTGTGTAACAAAATAAATCAACACAGGTAATTATATCAGTAGAAGTGCCACCTACTAGTGAATTATAGCTCTCCATAAATGTATACTGGAGTTTTGTTAGTACCACAGAAGTGCAGACACAATACGTTTAAGCTACTATAGCATTCACAAACAGAAAATTAGTTTTATGCCACGAGCACCAGATTCTGACCTCTCTCAAGCTCTGTTTACACCCATAGGTCAGAATCTCACATTCGTACAGTCTAACTGCTACCCCACAATGAAATGAACAGGTAAGATACTATCGCAAGGGGGACATTAAGTCCCTTTTCAGAGTTGCAGGTATTCATTTTTCATCTTGATTTTTTTTCCTTGAGGATTTTCCTGGTTGGCTTTGAACGTGACTCGCTGAAAACATCGCTGCCTAATATAAGCTGTTCAGTATAATCAGTGCCACAGTGGATCCCTAACGTACAAATGTTTAACTAAAATAGCACAATTTAAAAAGTTTTTAAAACAATTTAAAGCTCTTCTAGACATCAGAGACACAGAAGGTCTGCTGAATGATCCAGCCATTTACCCAGCTCAAAAAGCTGTACTTTTCTGTGGTTCATCTGAATTAGTTTTGAATTGTCTCGAACCATGTGGCTTCCTCTGCTTCCTGCAAGAGACAATTCAGCACTCTAATAGATCTTGCTGTCAGGATGTTTCCGCTGACATTCTGCATGAGTCTTCCTTTTTTTAATTTCAACCCATTAATACAGGCTATACTCCCTTTCCCTTAATTTACATCATTGTGTTTCAAAGGAAACATAACAAAAGTTTTAATGAAAAGGAAGCCTGTCTTATGTAAACAATAAAAATTCATGCTATAAAGAAACATTTGCCTTGCTTCTACAAACCAGAGCATTAATATTAAGAAAAGCAATACAGGCCCATAGCTCCTGCTGTGCTGTGGTTAAACAGAACTCCAGCAATAAAATTTCAAGACCTTTGCTAATTCCACTACCTATTATTCAAGTAAGCTATAAATCTGTTAAAACTTTTTTCCATTGGCCAATCTTATTTATTAATCAACTTTAATTAACAGTTTATGTAAGGGCTTTATTCCAAGGCCTTTGAAGTCAATGGGAGTCTTTCCATCATTTTCACTGAGATCTGGATCAGGCCTACATTATACATGAAAGCAACACTGCATTTAATAGTCTGCCAATAACATAAAAATAAACGTGGCAGTGGGCAGAAAATACTTTTCACAATATCTTTCATATATTTTACTGCTGTGGTGAAATCATCTGCATTCTAAATTTATAGAACAGGATGATTTTTCAAGCCTTCTCAATTTTCACTTTAAAATTGTTTAAGCTGTAACAGCCTGCAGAGTAAAGTATCAATTTCTTTGAGAAATAATTTATTTTCCATATGGTTTCAGTAACAAAAAAAGGCTTAACCTGTTTACAGTAGTTATAAATGCAGTAACATGAGTACCCTTCCCCGATGTTACTACACAGAGGTCTCCTAGTCCATTCAGGATCACTTTCCTTTTTGTCGCTCTGAAGTTATCTGGTCAAGTTTATTTCACAGAACAAATTTTCATTTGGGATTCCAGAGAAAAGTGCCAAGAGCAGCTGCATTCTACCTCTCTCCCCTGCACGAAGTTCGCAGATGTAGGATGCATTCCAGCACAGGCTCCCCGACCAACCGTGTGCTCGGCCTCTTGCGGATAGTTTGGGGTCTTTTATTCTGATAAATGACTTGGGTTTCTGGACGGCGGTCAACTTCCATCCAAGCAAAACAGGCGGACGCGCTGGCACTGAGATAACATCTCAGGGCTCTGCGCAGCGCTGTATCCCAAACCGCCCGAGCAAGGCATGAAGGCGCGTGCACCCGCAGCCGACATATGGACTTCATCTCGCCCTCGCCCGGGCGCTCTCCCTCCCCTGAGCTGTGTGCAGGCAGAACTCCCATGTTCGTGCTAAAGCGCTGCTGGTCCAGCTTAAAGTAAACAAAGCAGAGATAATGCTGCTTTTCTTTCCAGCCAGAAATGCTGGTTTCCTGCTTAAATGCATACCTTTGATGGTGGTTCACTGGCAGAACTTGCCTTAGGTAAGAGAAACATAATTATGCAATTTTCAGCAAAAATATTTTTCCCCTTAAAGAGAGAGGGAAACTAAGATCTAATCCAAGCTCCCAAGGAGTGTCCATTCATGAAATTAAAGCTGTTTTACAGCTCCAAGCTCATTTCTATTAGAAAAGTAATTTTGATTAAGGTTTACATGAAGCTAGCAAGCAGCAATCTAGTGAAGCTTTGTGGCCCAGATGGGCTTCACATTGGGCCAGCAACTGAGAAGTTTTAACAATAAAATACATTACATCCACAGATTACATATATGCCATGGTTAGGGTGTGTTCATAAGATACACATCTTAATAACACATAAAGTACAGACTGTCTGTATTATTCCTGTATTTCCATATTCCAAAGTGAAAGAGGGCATTTGTCTGCTTATCACAGTGTCAATCTTTTGAGTCAGAGAGTTATACTCTCTGACTCAAAAAAGAGTGAGGTTGAAAGGCTTGCATCATGTCATATTTAAATATATGAAATAAATATGAAATGACCAAACTAACTGCTATGAAAGTATACCGCCACAGTACAAGGAAGCTCCATTTGAAACAAGGTTATGTCCACTATGAAAACGTTCTCTTTCCACAATCTAATCAGGATGCTGGATCACAGAGGTGGTGATCAATTCAGCCCCCAAAAGTGACACATGGCCATTATAAATACCAGTTAATGGACAAAGTTTGAGAAATCATTTTTCTCACAAATAAGCTATTACCTAGGCAGCCGAATGACAGAACTGCACCCAACGAGCAGCTGGGAAGCTGCCCCTTGCTGGAAACCCCTATAGAAGAACATGGGCCACATACAACAGATCAGTGAGACTGACTCTCATTTTTCCTGGCCGTGCCTTTTCTGGCGCTTGCAATGCTTGGGAGAGTTCTCTTAGGGCTCAGCACTTCTGCCACCAGGTTTTCAGAAACCTGCTTTGCTATACTGTGATGAAGAGAAAGGATGCTGTCTATTCGTGCCCCCGTCAATATTTAGCAACAGTTGATGAGAAGAGCCCCGTGCTGCTCCCCTCTTATCACCCCTCTGCCTTTGTCAGCGCAAACGGCTCAGACGAGGCAGACGTTTCCCTCCACCCAAGCAAGGGTTTCTCTCAGCAGTGTTCACAACCAGTGTTGAGTGACGCTGGTGCCGACAGATGAGAGAGATGCTAGTCCAAGGCTGGTTTCAGGACGTGCCAACCCCATACAGGTGAGTCAGGAGGGGATTTCTCCTCATCAGCCCTTTGATTTCCCTCTCAGATCACGGCAGCCTCATTTCATCCTAAGGGCATCTTCACTGACATCAGCAGATTTGGCCCCGTCTCCTCCAACAGATAGCCAATTTGTTTTCACAATAAACAATACCACAAATCACAGGGAAAGCGGCATAGCTGCCAAAAAAAAGTCTTCACTCATTATGAGAAAAGAAACAGACTCTGCTGAAATTAAATGGTTTTGTTTTCATTTGGGTGGAATATTCTGTCAGAAGGCTTCTGTCTGTGCTGCTATCATAAAGAAAAAAAATGAATGAGAACACAATCAGAAATACTTATTTTGCTTCATAAAAGATTCTCCTTATTAAAACTCTTACTTTTCTCCTGTCCATTTCTTTGAGTGATTACTTTTTAAATTACTTACTCCTTCTATGGAAGAAAGAAGAATATTCCTTTTTCTGAATGAACATTAAATATGTAACAAATTTATGGTGAATATAGCAGGCAACCTGAATAACAAAAAGCAAGCAGATTTGCTCACATGAAAGTGTGAAATATTTGTATATTTCCTAGGTGCACATGGAAAATACCACCTCAAAAATATGCAGTTTAACGATGGGGCCTTTCTTGACTCTGTGTTTAAAATAACTAGCAGCCACAGACAGCAGCCATTCAGCAGACAAAGCAGGACTGGATTTGGACACTTCTCCACTTCCAAAGCCCCTGATCTGCCCTTTTCTTTAAACACATAAAAAAGCGAGCAGAGTACATAATTTTCAGAAAAATCCCATTTCTTGCTAGAAAACATCTCTGTACCCTAGCAGCACTGTGCCCTCACAACATTTTTGAAAGAGAATTTAGCAGCATTAATTATGAATTTCCATTTTGTGACTGAAAAACTGTAAATAAATTACATATGCTTATTTATTTGCCAAACGCGTTATATTTTTTCCATAGGTTTTATTCCTATGGGCTTGGTTTATTCCAAGGTCTCAGGAAAAAGGTTCTCTGGAAAGAATCACCACAGATTAACCTATTACAGTATCACACCATTTTAAATATATTTCAGTGGATGTGGAGAACAGGCATGAGTCCTTTTTAAACAGTTCAAGTATCAGTTCAGGAGTATGAAGTATAGCTGAAAGGTCTGATATTTCCTTGTTCAAGTGTTAATGTCTCTCCCCCATTTTTTATGCCACTCTTCCCTTGCTCCTACAACTCACAGACTCTTGTTATTATGCCTTGTCCTTGGCTTCAGAGAGGAATGTGGGAAGAACATATTCCAAAGTGTCTGTGATGCTCAGGACAACTTTCTTTGAACTAAGACCTGGCCTGTCACTGTAGGCAGCTAATACATTTCAGAAGACTTTTTTTTTTTCTGTAACGTTTACTTGGTATGTGATTTGTTTTTTTTCCCCCGCCCCACCTCCACAAAGGAGCTACAATATGTTCTTTTTTTCCCTGACCTAATGCACCTAAAGTAATAAGAAGAAATCTCTAAATGTATTTAGAGAAAACTGACCTTGATTCTGACTTTAAACTTCACTGGATTTTGAGTCATTGCCTTACTAAGGATGCAGGAGGAGGATGCTCCTTTGGGAAAGGAAAGCAAAAGTAGTGAACACCTCTAAGAGACAAAATGGAGAGCTATTTAAAAAGCAGCAAGCTTGAAATGTAAACCAGACAGAGGAAAGCAAATTATATTTACTGCATCCACAAGCAAATGATTTTCCTGTCATGAAAAAGCACCAAGTTTGACTTTAAAACTAGCAAACATTGATTATCACAGCTCAGTCACACAGCATCACATGGACGCAAGTTCTCTGCTTTGTGGAGCCCCATGTTTCCATGCTGGCCTGGGCCTGCCTGGCCTTGCCAAAATGAGATGACCCAGATGTGTCTGCATTGGACCGCAGTGTATGCCATGGCATGCCATTAGACCAAAATTGCTTCAGTCTTCAATATACAATATATAATATCAATATACAATATCAATAATCAATATACGGCTTCAGCTGTATATCGACAAGTGAAAAATCTTACTTGAAAATTAAATGTGCTCAGTAAGTTCCATACACTAACATAAACTGGAATCTGGGAATCCAGTCATTCCCGCATTATATTTAAAAGATACAAGTAACAAAAAAGTAACAACAACAACAAAAAAACAGACATTCAAAGAGAGATCTGCAGTATTGTACACCATACACAGAAAATANTGGAATCTGGGAATCCAGTCATTCCCGCATTATATTTAAAAGATACAAGTAACAAAAAAGTAACAAAAGTAACAACAACAAAAAAAACACAGACATTGAAAGAGAGATCTACAGTATTGTACACCACACCCAGAAAATAAGTACTTTTTAAACCCCCTCCAAGATCAAGAATATCAAGCACTAGGAATGCAGAGCAGCTAGCCCTTCCTTCATTGAAGTAAAATGTTCAACAGGTGAGGACATGACAGACGTAAGAGGGGGCTTTTAGAGAGATTAGCTGTTTGAGTTGATTTTGATTAGTAAGAGAGTAAGGGGATGCTATCACTGCAAACATGTTTTTAATCACAAAACTCTTGCTGAGTTCTCAAGAGATAACACAAAATACCTGCAAGACTTGACCGTGATTCAGGCTGTGGCAAGACCTTTGTAGTGTTTGTAGCAGGATATAAAGAAATACATGAAATACTTGCCTCTTTTAGGCTGTCAGGGTGATAGGAATGAAAACTGGGCCTTGAACATTTATAGTATACTACCCTAAGATACAGTGAATTACTTTGATTGTTTGCCATAATCACACCAGCAGATACTTTAATCTTCCTTTAATTGTGTGATAACACTGAATATTTTTTCTTACTCTAAACATTTGCATGTAGTAATGGAATGATAGAACTCTGTAGGTTATTTGGTTTTGCTATTTTGTAGGTGATAGAACTACTGTTCAAGTTGTTGTACAAGACCATTTATTTCACAATACCTGTTAACATCAGTCTACTTACTTTGGTAAGCAAACCAAAAGCTAGAATCAACTTTTTTTCTTTTTCCTACAAGAGTTGCTGGTTTCACACATACATAAAAAGAAGATTTTTTTAACTCACCACCACCAACTATGATTTTTACAGCACAGTAGTCTAAACTCAGCTATTAATGAACTTGTATTTCATGTAGGCTTTAAGACTGGAGTAGTTTAGTGCTATAAATTTAATGAGGAAAATACTTATAAGAACCATATTTCTGTTCCTTTCGAATTCTTTTTGCAGCAGAAAATACATTGCTCTTGATGTTAAACTGCGAAAAATTAATTTGGGTCAAGCAAACATTTTTGTTTTAATGGCATGTAAACATTTATTAAACCTTTATCAAAAAGTTTTAGCATGAAAACAAAGTTGTGTTTAAAAAAAATGTTATTTTTGTTTGGTTTTTAATAATCACTCTATGTCTACCCCAAAATCTTTCCATAAAACACTTCTATTTCAATAAAACATCTTTGAATGAATATGAATTTTCCATGCTTTTTTTTTTTCTCTCTCTTAAGTGACATCTTTTATGGCTTTGTTTGAATTGATAAATCTGGTGAATTCCTTATTTAATTTTGTGACAGTTATAGCATACCATTTTAACCGAATAATCTAAAATAGTTAAAACAAATACCTTAACTTTTAAACATGTATAATTTGGGTTTCACTGTAGAGTTGATTTAATTCACAAGTAACTCCAAAGTTCTTGCTTAAATGAAAGGCAAACACTATCTGTTCAGTCTTTTGACTTAAATGATAGCTGTGTAACACTACTGACAGCTGTCTTAAAACTTGTAAGCTCCTCAATCAAGCTCCTTAAGAAAGGAGCTTCACGTGCTGGGATGCAAAGTGGTCTGTAGCCCTCAGTGTTCTGCTGAAAGAGCAATGGGTTGAAATGTTATTTTGTGGTCAAGATGCACATTGTGAAAGAAATGTGTGATGTCTAGTCATGATCAAGGTACATTAAACAGTCTTTAGTGAGTGGCTACAACCTGTGAGAGTCGGGAGAGGGCAAGACTGCTTTAAAAAGGAAAAGCAAAGGCAAAACAAAGGTGTGGAGAGAGGAAATGGAGTTACCATATAACATGTATGTGCTTTATTCGGTCTTCAGCTACAACTGCCCAACAGTCGCCTGATTAAAAAGCAGAGTATTTTACCAAATACGTGCTTATTTTAAACCTACCAGTAAGATACCTTTAACAAAACTGCTTTACAAATCAGAGATTTCAGTTCCTCCAAGCACAGAAATAATCGAAATGATGGTGCGTGCATAAGGAAAGGCTGTCCTATGCCAAGAATTTTAATCAACAAGTAGCTATGTCAAGACAGCAAGAGACAGCTGTGCAAGCTAAAAGAAATGAGATAATTTTCACAGAGAAATAACTTGGACTACTTCAGCAGACACCATGTTATACTGCAGGTTAACAGACCTGTCCCTAACAAGATTCAGGCAGGGCGGCAGAGCTCAGAATTGTTTGGGAGTTTTTATACTTTATTTTCTCTTAACTGTAAGTAAAGAGAGGCACACGTTAGCTTCCAAATTTGTCTTGTTACAAGAAATTAAATGAGCAACCAAGAGCTGAAACCTTCACGCTGCTCAAGGTACTGCTCTCCTTTCTGGACAAGGCAATATCCTCCAAGAAGCCACTGCACACATGCCTTGCAGGCAGACTTCTCAGAAAGTTTTTGACTTACTAACAGAAGACAGAAATCCAACCTCCAGAAAGAATGTGTCCCATGACCCAGCCAGATGTTTACAGAGGATGAATAATCAGCAAAAGCAGCATATCCAGAGATTTGCTGAATATCTCAGCCAGTCCAAATGTGCATTTCAGTTGCTATGACGTGGATCACAAGAAAAACAGCAAGCTGGGGTGGGGAACCTCTCGCTGTCCTGCACAAAACGAGGGCAGGCCCTGCCGGACCCCTGCATGGCTCCACGCAGGAACACCAGTGTGCTTCCTTGACCAAGGACGCGAGAAGCTTTCTACAGGTTTCAGCAATGATAGGGAGAGGTTTTGGCTCCAAACTCATTACAATGAGAAGCAAGAGAATTAGCTGTGGATTGACAATACACCTTCACATAGTGCCTCCAGCGAGTTACTTGTTATCTAGATTCAACTGTTTTTAAGTTATGACTCTCTGCCACGATAGTGCATTGGTAGGTAAAACTGCACAGCACAAAGTTTTAGGTGTCAACACAGTGCCACAGGATCAGAAGCATGCAAAATAAAAGTAGCGAACGCTGGGAGGGAGTTCCTGATACCCCGTAACAACACATGGTACTGAAATGCTTCCATTTTATAACCACAGCTATCTGCATGGCTCTGCTCTCTGCCATGTGGTTATATCTGCCTTGTGGGAAGCCAGCAAGTACTTCCTGGGGTGGAAGGGAGCATTCCCTTAGACACACAGGTTGCTTTTGGAGACCTTTTGATGCCACACAGCCATGCTGCTCTGGGAACAGCAAGTTAATCCTATCTGTTGGAGAGTGAGGCTTACAAAAGGATGGTCACACGCATGATGGAGACCTCTCCAACAGGCAAAAAATGCTGCCTGTTCCCTCACTAAATTTCTCCCACGTTCAGCTAGGAAAACTGATGTACTATTGCAGGAATTAACTGGAGCTTAGCAGATACAATTAGCCTACACCCATCTGTATTATATCTGCAGACCCACACGTAATAGCTACTTTTCTGAAGAGAGGCCAGAAATCTTACATGCACTCTCTAAGGCTTATTAGCACTTGATTTTAATGGTTACAGGGAATCAAGCAACTGATAGGTTTCTTCTGGCCTTCTACATTTTATCTCCAATGCACAGCACTGTCCCTGTTATAAGCTCTTAAATCGTCTCTTTGTCCATAGTTTTCACTAGCACAGAAACAGAAAAATTTTGTTGCTTAAATTGTAGTGAAATACAGGCCCTAATATTGATGTATTTTATTGTAACTCTCCAACTGATCATACATCTTTGTCTTCAAGTTGTTATCAGCAGCCTCCTCTCCCTTTTCAAGGATGGAATGAAGAAATGTGAGAAGCCATGATAGGGTCAGACACCTTTTTCAAGCTTTTACATCCTGTTCACTACTATTGCTAGAGCAAAGAGTGAAATTTCTCTTGCATTTCAAAGATAATATCTGCTGCATCTAAATATCTGACTAAAGAATTTTATACCTAATCACAATATATACCAATTGATTCACTCGGTGCTATTTTGACACAGAAGAATGCTGGCACTAGCACTCCGTATGACCCACAGCAATGCTGATGGTTTTAAAGGTTAGCATTATAGTGGCACTCTGTAATTCAAAGTTCTAGAAATTCTCTTCAAACCAAGAAAGCAAAGCTTCTTTCTCAAAGCCAAATGCAAGCAAGAGAACAGTCACAAAAACATTTCTATCCAATTTCTTCCCTTTCCCAGTGATGATAGATATATTGCTATTAACAGTGTTTGTCTTTTAGCTTCTATGCTGAACAAATTGAAATACAGGAATCTCAGCATGAAGATTAAGTTTTTTTATGGTGGCTACAAGGATGGCTTTTGTTTATGTAAGTTACCTCATATCTCTGCCAAGAAAGTGGCATGTTTTTCTCTTTCTGTTTTAGTTTTGGCAATAATATGTGGGTGTGCAGAACATGTTGTAGTGACTCTCTTTTCTTGTATCAAAAAGGAACCTCGGAAATCAGAGCTTACAAATCTCTGAGACTGCAAACAACTTTGGGGCACAACTAATGATGTCATTGGAGAGAGACTATTTAGATTTTAAAAATATTATCTAGCTCTTTCTCAGAAAAAAAAAAAAAAAGATAAATAGGTGAGGGAAAAGGTCAAATCTTTAGCTGGCACTCCAATTTATAAAAGTATCTTCAACATGAGTCCTTTGTTAGGGTAAAATACTTTTTAAGATACATTGAGCCACTGTATTAGTTAAATCTTATTAAAGAATGGGAGAAGACCAGAAAACTCAGGTTTACTAGTATTACAGCTCCGATCTTTCTATAAAAAAGCAGAATACCACCTGGGTAACAAAACCTCAAGGATGGGCACAAATACTGTACAAAGTAACTATCAAGACAGTGAAGCAACAGTAATTAACAAATGTGACAGTAATTTCTGTGACTTTTTTCATACATGAGGAATACTTAAATCTGATCCTGTGTAGCTTCCTGTAAAGGCTAACAGTAGCTGGAAAGTACCCCGGGCTTTGTTCAGAATCACTCTAAAAGCTCCAAACAACGTGAATGATACTTTCCCTAAGTACGCTATTCCACAGCCAATTTTAGCATGCTGAAGCAGTCACGTGTGTGTGCGCACCGAAACTTATTCTATATTTTACTCTACCTCGCTGCTTCTAGCCATGTCTTGCTAAGTCATTCCATCTTGGCCCTGGACATTGCAGCTTACTTAAGTCAATGGAACTATGACAGCTGACAGGAAATGAAGATCTTCTCCAGATGTTTAAGCTCTGAATCCTCCACTAACTTAAGCTGGGCTAAATTGCATGCATTTAGGTTTTGGTCTTAATAAATCAATAGTTAGTCCTAATAATGTTCGTTAAACTTCTTCCAGCATAGCCGTATCTTTCTCTTAAGACAATGTCCAGAAGCTCAGTACTGGCTTATCACAGTGACTTTTGCGATGAGATGACTTCTCACATGCAGCCCAGAACTCCATAACCCTTTCCCTATCCACACTGCTTGACAAATTCTTGTCCAGCCCATCACCTGATATCTTCTACCATTCCTGTTTCCTAAGAATCATATTCCTCCAGAGAACAAAATGTTTCAGCGTGGGCTTTCCTGTTTACAAAAGATTAATTTCATTACGCTCTTTATTTCTCAGCTTTCCTTTCTGCTATGAGCTCTTGTTTATGTCATTGTCTAGACTGAACTTCAGACTCCTAGCAATTTGGGGGCTATTAATTTACTGAGTAGCTAACTCCTGTGTCCAAGTCAGTAACAAAGACATCAAGTGCCAAGAGCTCCTAACATTCACACTAGCACCGTCGTGTAATTTTACTTACCGTACCCCACCTACGTGATTCGGTTTCATTTCTCATTTCACACCATTTAGTCTATTATCTATATTTCATCCTGATCATGTTTATATTTAGGCAAACTGGAATGAAATATTTGCATACTGTTTCATCAAATAAAATGAAGAAAGCTGCGTATGTCCAGTGCATTATTTCAAACCATTATCATACATACAGTTTGTGGCTTGACAAGTACTTTTTTGCAATATACGTTTTCAAAGCCAGCTGAGTAAAATAGCCCAGGGAATGATTAATTTTTAAATATTATGGTAGTCAAGCTGATTTTAAGACAGAAATCATACGTGTAGAAGATGAAAGATATATAGACCATCATGATATGATACTTTAACATAAATTCATGTTGCTGCCAAAGCAACAGTCATCTCCCATGTCCATTCCAGCCTCCAGCATTGTGCCAGCACTAGTATGTGGACAGTGATGTAGTGAATCAGTTCAAAGAACCAAGCCAAATGAAATCTCACTTGTTCCCTCCCTTCCACCCCCAAAAAGCCCTTCCACTTCTTCATCAGTTCTAGCTCAGTGCATGACTATGCAAACACTAGCACTAGAAAATGCAGCGGAGTGCCAAGGAGAAGATGAGATGCCCCCTTTCAGCATGAGCATGGATCAAGGTGATCCTGTCACCTTTTGAAATAAATTTGGGGGAAAAAAAAAAAAAAAGTTTGAAAAGGCTAAAGGCTACTTTTTAAATTGGCTTATTCTTACAGTACCTGTAGAACATTTCAGTGATTACAGGATTTACCATGATAAAAAGTAACATGAGAACTGTCCCACCGAATAAAGTCTTTTTAGTATGTTAAAGCATTCTAAGCTATGTAGCATTATTGTAAAGTTGAGTCTAAAATTGTGTATGGCCTTGTTTATTCAAATACATCAAAAGATAGTTTCTCACACATACTGACAAGCTAAAATTGCCCACTTAGACAATCTTCCCTCCTACTCCAGCACAAACCATCTCCTCAGCATTTATGACCTAAATACCTCAGCAGAAACATGATTGGTGTTGATTAATACTAGTTATGTAGCTTGTTTTAAGGCACCTGAAATCAAGAATGAGAAGAAAAACCCTAGAAAAAGTCAGAATCATGGACGATGTACTTCACATATAAAACATCTGAGAACCTACACAACAAAGAAATTTCTGGATTTTGATAAGAGAATTGAAATCCAGGACTGTTACTTTTGCAGGTACACATCTATAAGGTCTTTATAACTTTAACTTGAAAAGGCATACATAAAACATTTATAGAAACGAGAGATTTATACTGTGCTTAGCTTTGTTGTCAAAACTGCATTTACCAGGAGATCACACTGCAGCCTATCAAATACTGCCATTGATTATTTCATGTAGATCATCATACAAGCGCGATCTGGCCAAGAAGCTCTTTCCTCCAAGAAACTGGGGCAAAGAAAGAAAGAATAGAAGCATTTTAGCTTGAAACAGATGTCTGAAATTGCTCTCTAAGACTGGTTCTTGATTTGCCTGCTCCATTAAAAGGCTAAAAACAGCAAGGAGGTCTGAAAAACATAGGATTTAATTTTAGATAGATTTTCATGATTTCTTCAAGTTCCTTGGATCAGTTCTCACACTGAGTTCCTTCTCTCTTAATTCCATTCTTAGAGCATTCTCATCAACATTCTTCATTATTAACATTATTCTTATTATGTTCAAGGAGCTAAAAGCATCACAGAATTAATTCTTTCAATATTAATTCAGAGTCAGTTTTGACAAATAGTTACCCTTCCTGGCAAAGTTGTCTTTAACTGAAGAGCGCAACCTCTCTCAGACAGGTCCATATGGAAGCACATAAAACTCAAAAATTTCCACAGACAAGTATTTCTCAAAACAAATGTATTCAGTTAACAAGCATATACATGAAATGGCAGGATGGTAGTTTTAGTTCAGAAATCTCATTTCCCTGGCCTCCTTTTAGAGTAGTTTCTCATGGTGCAGCACAGCTGCCTCCTGCTAAACTCTGGTGGCACAGCACAATACTTCTGTTCTCATGAATAATCACACAGAATCACAGAATGGTTGAGGTTGGAAGGGACCTCTAGAGACCATCTAGTCATAATCCCCATATCTCTGGTGGATTTAGAGATGAACAGAGCCAAAATGAAATATTTCGGTATTTCTAAATGATTTTTTACTCCATATATCAGCTCGGTAGTCTTAGTTCAGAGTGAAGTTAGCACAAAATCCTACCAGTTTGCTAGGAGAAAAGTTTTTAGTTGTTGTTCTGGAGGTCTAAAACTTAATAATCTCATCAACAAAAAATATACCGAAGTGAAATCATGCTGCGTGTATGAAAATGGCAATTTTCCCCTATGCTTTTGACTTGGCTAAAGCAGGGTGAAATTCGTGAGAACAATGAGAAGCATTTCACTGCCAAACTTCAGCATATATCTCCAAACCACAGAGGATACACAGCTGTTCAGAAAACCGACTGACGGAAACCAACGCTGGAAAAAACACCTGTTCTTCACTAACTTTTTTTCTTGGAAACAGATGACCTACTTTTGTTGACACTTTCAGAAAAAAAATCTAACGTGATGAAGGAACAACTTATGGAAAATTTCAGCCTAAGTTACTTTGATTAGCTGGCTGAAAGCGAATGAGAACAGGCTACTCAAGGCAGAAAGCATGAGGCAATGGTCACTGCCCTCGCGCTCTTCCAAGCTGCCCAGGCCTCCCTCCCTCGACGTTGCTGTGTCCCCTGCTGGGAGGGTCAATCCTCCGCGCTCTCCTGCGGGGACACTGGGACAATGTCACCAGCCGCTTTGCTGGCGAGAGATCATCAAGCCTGGGCTTGGCCTGGCGCCCCTGCCCTGCTGCCTGGCGCAACTCACCCAAGCAGCTGCTCCAGGAGGTCACAGAAGTAACACAAAGACAGAAATGTTCCCGCTTATTCTGCAGAGAAACCAATGCCTTGTTTCTCTTGAGGAAAGTCTGGGGAACATGGTTTTTTTGGAGCTATGGGAAATTTGGAATACGTGTGTACTGGCAGACTTGAAGAGACCTGATGTTGGGAGCAACAAAGTTGCTTCTTCCTTTCCTTCCTTTTGCGTCCTCTATGGTTCAGAGACAACAGCCTTTGGATAATCTTTGAAAATAAGCAGGGATGTGTTAAGGACACTGGACTTCATCATCATGTTTTCCTCCTAACAGGAAAGCCTATGGGACCTACTGGAACAGCTGCATGGCTAAAAATAGAAAGCAATAAAGTGTCTTGATTAAAGAAGCCTCAGTGAAAAAGACAGTCATGCATTTCTGCATGTTCGATAGAAACCCAAAATATGTCTCTCGGAACTACTTTTTTGGTGCACGAGTTTGATATATTTTAAAGAACAGTTTATGTTAAATAAAGAAACAGCTACATTGGAACAGCCCTTAGCGACAGAGAAAGAGCAAGCGCCACAGGACCACTCATGAAAGCTTTCTGTAACGTGCTGCTGAGGCCAGGCTCAGGCTGGGATCCCAGGACTGCTGCAGCTATTCTGGTTTGCTCTTTGCAGGCTGCCCAAGTTGCTTTTTTTTTTTAATTCACAAGTTATGTAAATTTTTTCTAAAGCATTCACCAAAAGAGAAGCAGTTATGAGTGGGAGCTAATCTAAATCTAAAGCATCCCCAACTATTATTATAATCTAGTTTATGCAGTACAGGCCCAACATTTCTTTAAGCATCTGCCTAAATATAAAATCACTCCCAAAGTTTTGGAACTAATTTAGACATTATTCTATAATTTTGATTTTTTTCTCTATCAGAAGATTGAAGTATGCTTGCTACATAAACACAATATAATGTGGTAGTCAGGATTGAAACTCACCACAAAAGATTTTGACCATATATTTATATTTTTTTCCATAGCTCATAGGTTTAAGTGTAGAAGTAATATATTGACTGTGCATACATCATTGGACTTTGTTTAAATCCTTTAAAATGGAAATATTTACCTAAAGTGGATGTGTATTTTTCATTTTCTATCTTAAATACATGTATCACATTGCAAACACATGTATTTAAGATAGCAAATGAAATTAGCCCGTCCAATATACTTGACAGCTTTAACTAATCTGTATAAACTATTTTACCCCTCAGTTAATGAAAAACTGCAGAATTCCTTCTGGAAAGCATGCCCATCCATCTTTTTTTTTTTTTTAAATACATTTATTTTTCTAGAAAACATCAGCTGGCTGAAATGAAAGGAGGAAAAGACAGTTTTAATTAATGTCTTATTCAGTAAGAAAGTTCCTAGAGTTGCTGAAGTGATCCCTTTTGACATATTCAAAACAAAAAATCTCATTTGTATATTTGAAATGATTTTTTCATTTGAAATTTAAGGCATAGAAAATATTAAGTCCAATGAACGTGAAATGTTTGGATTGCCCAAAATCAAAATATTTTTTTCAGATGCTGATTCACTGAAATTGTACACTTTTTATACTCATTTGAAATTTAATATACATAGTCTTAAAACATACATGTTTAAATATATATATATACATACACATATACAAGCACAGATTAAGATGGAGAAATAGATTTATATGCACACACATATATTCCTATCTGCCATCTAATGAGCTATTTGAGACTAAGATTGGCAATCAAACATTATCTCTAAAACTTAGGTGCTTCCTGCACTGATTAACTTAGGTAAAACAACAACAAACTCAAAAATCACTTGGGTTCTACCTCAAAAAGTAAAATGTAACTTAATATAATGTCTTTTGCTGAAGGATGAAAGGAAGCAGAGGGAATTTAAAGCTTTGAAAGGAATTCCAAGCAGGCTCCCAGTATGTCACAGTTTATATTAGAACCTCAGGACATACTTAGGCTTTTGAAATGGCTTTTGACTAAAAATACTGATTTTTTTGAGGAGCAGTCTAAAACTTCAAGGGCAATTTCTGTTAAGAGAAATAACTGGCAGATACTTTAAAGAACAAATCTTAAGTGCTGATAAGTTAGCAGATAAGATAAATTATTATAGATCATCTTTAGGAGAATGCAGAGAAAATGCTGGGCAGATGATCCAGGGGCTTTTTTTATCCACCAGCTTCTGAAACTTGAAAAGTCTCTTCATTTTTTAACTTTAATTAAAAAATATAAAAACTAGATTTTATCCTTCTCTTTAACCAGAACTCTTTAAAGGAAGTAACTGATAGAATGAGGCCCATTGTAGAGTACATAGCATAGTGGCAGACTATTATTATCCCAGCTTAAATATTCCACACAGCTGGAAGTTATCAGAACAAGGAATAGGAACAAAGGAGTTGCAAACAGTCTCCTTCAAGTACAGGCATGCTGGCATTCTTCCAGGTTTATTTATTTTTTTAAAATTATTTAAGGTCATAAGACTTGATTCAATCATTTGTTCCCAGTTGCTGATTTTGGATGATCCAGCTTTCAAACGTACTGCCTTCAAAAAAGAAAATACTTCATTTATCTTTGTTCTACATTCGGAATGTATTGAAGCCTTCTCAAAGCCCTCGCATGAGATTTTTTTAAAACAGTGAAAACAGAGTAGGTTTTCTTCTTAAAGACTAGTTAGGGAAAATAATAATAATAATAATAAAAGGCAAATACATTCCTACAAAAATATTTCCTGAAAATTATTCCTTGAAATTTTCATTTCCTGCTAGTGACTTTCAGATGTGACTGGTCTATAATAAAAATAATATTCTCCACAAGCAACTAAAGATTTTAAGAAAGTTTGGGTTCAGGTGCTAGTATCAAATTTAATATTTGAAGTATTTATATGATGGCCCAGATGCAAACTTAGACCTCCAAATGAAAAAGTCTCAAATCAAAATAAAATTACTATTTCGGCTTCTACACTGCTTTGGCTGATTAAAGAAATGTCAAGAAAGCATCCTGGTTCTGTCCTATATCTAATAAAAATTTTGCAACTGTGAACTTACAATTGATTTGTGGATTCAAGTTTACGCAATTCACATTTGCATACATACAACAACAATAAAGAACTTTATTCTAATGGAGAGGCCTCTTCATGCCACTCTGCCAGAAGAAATAGAGTATTCAGGTAAATTACATATCTAATGTAAAACCAAACAGCATTCAAGTCTGCAAGAAATTCTGACACTTAATTTTAATTCCTGAATGAAAAATATGTTCTCATGGATATAAATGCCATAATCAGACCACTGCAAAATAAGCAACAAATTGAAGAGTCCAAGTTCGAAAAACATGGTCTTTAATTTCAGCCTAACTAATCAACCACCATTGATGCACCAATGTAATTTACTCAAGTGCTCTATTATTTATCAATTTCTGCACTAATACAAACCAAACGGCCACTTCACTAACAGCTGCAAGAGGCTCCAGTGGTCTCTGGGTCTGGGAGACGCTCACCAGACGCATCTGCCCCAAAGCCCAAAGTAACCCAAGACACTCAGTGTCACTAACTCTAGGATAAAACAAGCAAGAATCCAGAAAGCTTTCTCCTAGGAACATGCCTTAGAATTGATGGAAGTTCATCAAATCTAAGTGTTTCAAGTAGGATGTTCTGAATTTAATAACATTTTTCAATAAAGCTTTATTGGCCCTGGAAAGTTTCTAACCTAGTAAACTATTCTGTAAGCTATATTTATTTTAACACTCCCTTCTACTAGTGAGACAGTTAAAAGGGATTTCCTGAAACTGGCAATCGAATTCTAACAAAGCTAGAATAATGTGTTACAGTGCCCTACTGAAACAGTTGTACCCAAAGCATTTGTTAATACTTGACACATCGGTGCATTAAATGGAGTAAAAGGCAATACTGTCCCAGTTCATTACACCAGTAGAGAACAGGCTTTCTGCTGAGTCTTTCTTGTCTCTCACTTCCCCTGTACTCCTCTCTTCCCTCCCTTCGCCCTGTCTGCTACCCAGCAGTGAGATGTACACATGTGAGAGAGATAAAAGCTATTCATGCCATGTTCAAACACTGTTGTCTTTGTTTGTTTATCTGTTTGTTTTCCCTGAAAATGTTGAAACATGGGACTGGCCTATGGTTCATTTACTGAATGAGAAGTAAAAACACCTTTCGTTAGCTAGAGCGAGTTATTCATATATCAGGCAGAAAGAATCCTGCCTAAAATTTACATGCAAACCAGCACAGGCTGGAACAAGACATTTCAGAATATGATTTTGCTTGTTTCTTTGCTTTAACATTAGCCTTAATGCATTCATTAAAGCTTGGCAAGAACGCACATGGATAAATAAATAAAAGCTTCTGGTTTAAACAGGACTTTTGTACTGGGAGAAAAAAAAATGGGAAAAAAAAAGATAGAGTGAACTCCTTGGGCCTATTTTGCAGTGTAATAAATAGAAACTTGCCTCAAAACCAGAAAAGCTGAACCAAAAGATTAAAAGAAGAGAAGAAGTTACATTTGACAATGGCAAAAAACTATGTGATAACACTCAGGATGCACTACTTTTTCATGTAGAAAAATAATTAAGCAAACTGTAGAAATTGTAAATATTTCTACCTAAGTGTATTATTTTCATTCAGATTTCTTTTCCTTAACCTAGAAAGATGATGCTACAGACTAGCATATTCAGAAGTTAGTTTTGCTGAATAATATTTGCTTTTTCAGAATTTCTGATATAGAAGTAAAAGTATTACAGTTAAATACAACTATGACTGAAAAGGATGGAAGGTCTTTCTCACAATTGCAGACATGTCAGTGTGGTTGCAATGCTTTAAGGTTGCAAGCAAAAGGTTCCCAAAGGTCACTCCAAGAAGTATCGCCTTGCCTCTGGTACAGCAGGAAAACAAGGAAAAGCTCCTGGTATCACTGCACTCTCCATACACAACAGACCAAAGGGTTGGCCTTTCTATCCCCTCATGACAGGTTTATGTCCTTAAAATCATGACTCATTTCTTCTGGTGTAACAATTTAATAAAATATGCTATGTCTCCCTGCAAACCCTGATCAAGCTTCATATTTTCCTACTTTCCTTGTGTATGCAGGAGACACTCCCGTGAAAATTTCAGTAGTAGTATGAACTTATTTCACCTTCATAGAGATGTTTGGTCTTTCAACTCATTCTCTGAATGGTGCTCAGGACAAAACCACTTATTTAATTTCACCAAAGGCTCTATGATTCATAAACGTGTTTTCATACTCATGTTTCCTTCTTCACTGTTGTTCTCTTCCTGCTTCCTTTATGTCTGACCCGAGCTAATCTCATTTGGAGTTCCCAAAGCAGAATAAATTTGTTTTCCTAAAACCAAGGGCAAAGCTAATGATGTACACATTCCCATGAAGTGGGTGTTGCAGAAATTGAATAAATAGCACCTGCTTTCCACTGACCAAAGGCAGGATCAATGCAGTGTCAGGAGAAAAAAAAATAACACCACCACTTTTAAAAAACACAGACAACTTTTCAGACACCTTTAGAATAGTAGGAAGCAGGCAAGTGCGTGATATTACATCTAGCAACCCAGGGAACGTGAATTGAAAATAATTCCACTCAGGAAACTTTGCCCAACTTCGAACTTTCCTTTCCAAAGGTAAGAGATTTCATGCAGTGAGGTCATGTGAACGGGTATGAATTCCTGGGAAATAACTTCTGAAATAAATATCCAGATTAAATTGAAAATCGAGGCTTCTGGCTCCATAATGGAAATGCTGATCTGACCAAGTGAAACTCCTGACACAGCACTCTTCTTACCTGTTCTAGGTTCTTAAGACTCTGTGGAAATGTAAAGATATGCAGTTGTGTAAAATCTCTCATGCAAAGCAATAATTAGAAAATCATTATGAGAAATCAAATGAGAAAATATAGACTTTGTCTTCTACTGGATTTGCTAACACAGATACCTGAAAATACTAAACTTTTTTTTTTCAACTTTTTCAGAGCTAACTTACAGTCTTAAGCTCCCCAGAACTGCCTGCTAACCCAGCTGAAGTTTGAAGGCCCAAAACATTTTGCAAACATCACCTGCAATAAAACAGGAGCCAAAACCTAAATACAATTCACAATGGAAACAAAAATGTTATCTTTGCTCTTGTTCACATTTTTGTTTTCTGTGCATATTTATTTACAGCTGTCTTCATAGACAATTAGTTAGATTCAATGAAGGTCATCAATTTCTACTAATTAACTTTAACCACCCATCCTAATTAACTTAGAAGTGAGGCTGGCTGTCCAAAACTAAAATCCAAAACACCTGAGTGAGATTTTCTTACTTACTTACCACACTCCTCCTCATTAGACTTCAAAGATTTAGGTGCTTGCTTTTGTACATGCTTAGAATTGCCCCAGTCTAAATAGCTCAGTACCTATTTCTCACCTCCCTCCCAAGATAGGATCTAGAAATCTGGCAAAGAAACATGTACATCCCTTAAGGCACTCAAAACATTAATCATTACTGAATAATACTAAGAATACGAGATTCTGACAAGATGACGTTCCTCACAAAATGCAGTTTTGCTCACTTTCATTTAAAAGGATGGATGGGAATCTCAGTCTTTAATGTAAGAGCTTAAAATTTACAGGACTCATCAAGTGAGAGAGCTGGATCCAAGAGCCTCCTAAACAGAGAATCAAGACTAATACCTCTCTTCCCAAGAGAATGCCTTAACCACCAGCCTTTTAGGCTGGGCACACTCTCCAGTCCTATCGCTGCTATGTTATTATACAGAAATCCAAAATTAATTAGGCCATAAAGAGCAAGCAAGGGACAGCATGATGCTCCACAACCTGCTTTACATGAATCATGAGGATTTATGCACTCACATCCAACAGACGGGATTCAAACCTCCAAGGAGACAGTCCTAACTACTAAGTCATCAACAGCTCTGCCTTCTCTTCCAGCTGCGCTTCAAAAGACACAAAAATGAGCGCTGCTTCTCCTCTGGGAGAAAAGCCTTCCTTGCAAAGGAGGCATCTGCTGTGGTCCAAGAAGATGTCTGTTCTCCAAACTGTGGTACAGTTCAGGGATACCTAAACTAGCTTTAAGCAAGTTGGCTCATGAACCACTAGGAATTACTTACAGCTACATCAAGTTCTACAGTAACAAATTTCATTTGAAAGTCTAAAGTAGTAGGCAGTATCAAACAGGGTCTGAAACCGGAGTAAAACTGCATTTGCTGGTACACTGATGGCCACAGACTCTTTTTGGATAACTGTTTTACACTCCCTAATCAGTCTGCAACTTGTTTGGATTCAACCTTGAGGCCCTGATACAGTGCAGGAGACTTAAGTGTAATGAGGAAGCACGATTTCTACTATAGAGACAAGAAAGTACACAGTTTCTCAGCATCTATGCCATTTACTCAGCCTCATCTTACATTTTTGTGGTTGTTGATAATCATAAGAGCACACTAGAAAAGGGTCCAATTAGATCCAAAATCACCAGCCAAATTCCAAATCAACTACACTGTGAGTTATTTTCGGAAGGCAGCGGATCCATACAGCTACTAGCGCATACACAAGATGAAGACCATGGAGATGTATAGGTATTAGAGGCACAATAAACCTTCAGAATATTTGTTAGGAACATGCAAAACAGAATATGATTGTTTTTCCTTCCTCAACCTGAATTTTCAGAACCAGTAGCTTGAAACGTAGCAATAAAAGTCATTTCAACTTTCTTCCCAGTGACTAGGCAGGGTTTATTAGTCAGCCTAGAACTTCACTAAAGCCACTTTGGCAGGTTACAAAGAAAAAGAAGTATTTAAAAATACACATCTGTTTTATCTAGCAATACATATTAATGAGATATGGGGAAAGGGAATTTTATCCTGTCCCAGCATGAGCTGTTCAGGTAAATGAAAATGATGTCAGCACTATTTCTTCCCTCAGGACTAAACCTTTGCAAACATTAAATAAAAGTTGGATGTGTATCACTCACACTTAAAATTGATTTTAGGTTTTATCCTCAGTTCAATGTAAGTATTTTCAATGAACAGATAAAAATAAATAATACAAGAGAATGTTTTCATGAGGGCTTATATGAAGAGGAAAACAGAAGAGCTTCCTAATACAGTGCTTTATTTAGCATTGTTGATTTGTTGCAGCAAGATGTCTACATGCAGATTAAATCCATCTCCTTTGGTCACCAGGAAAGACAACTACAGTATTTAAGAAAACAATTTTAAAAACAATGCATGCGATTTCCTGCATTTTCTTACACGGAAAACATATGTAATAGAGGTTACTGGAATTAAATTCATAACTAGCACCATAGTTTCAGTTCAGAAGACTTCAGAACTTCTTTTAGGTTGTGCAAGATTATACCCCTGAGCTTTAACTTACAGCATGGGTTTTTCCAGCACAAAGCAAACGGCCTCCAGCCGTCATGTTTCACAAAATTCAGTGTCACCAGCCAGCGAGTCCTGCAAGCTGACCTGTGAAACCATCGCTAACCTTTCCCTTCTCAACACTAAGCAAACAGCTGGCAGCCGATGAGGCACTGATCATACAGCCCTGGAGTTGAGCAGATTAGGCCAAAGACGGAGTTTGTTCAGCTAGTTCATAGGGAAGAATGGGGAGCCTGACGCGACACAGGGAACCCAGCAGTATTTGGATGTACACTAGGTCTGCCTATGCTGTTTGCCCTCAGTTTGCTGCAATGATGCTCCGCTATGGGGGTGTGACCCAACAGTAGAGGCGAAGGCTCCTTTCCACACTGTCCTGTCGCTTCCCCAAGAGCCACGGAGCCTGCTCTGCTGGGGAACGCGCTCGGCGTGCAGAGAGCCAGCGCAGGGCCCGTGCAGCCTGTTCCATTCAAGAAGCATTCGGAAGCTGCCAGGCCAGGAGGCAAGGCTGCTCCCGGCTGCGTCCCGTCCTGCAAGGGCACCGGACGGTGAGCGGAGGTGCGTCCAAGGGCTTTCACTGATTGTCTCGTTCGGGAAGTCAAAAGTTCCTCTGTTTAAAAAATTGGCNAGGCGAAGGCTCCTTTCCACACTGTCCTGTCGCTTCCCCAAGAGCCACGGAGCCTGCTCCGCTGGGGAATGCGCTCGGCGTGCAGAGAGCCAGCGCAGGGCCCGTGCAGCCTGTCCCATTCAAGAAGCATTCGGAAGCTGCCAGGCCAGGAGGCAAGGCTGCTCCCGGCTGCGTCCCGTCCTGCAAGGGCACCGGACGGTGAGCGGAGGTGTGTCCAAGGGCTTTCACTGATTCCGTCTCATTCGGGAAGTCAAAATTGGCTTGGGCTCAATATGTTTTGCTCTAATAAAAATCAGTTCCAGAGCCTGGGAAACTTTAGGGGTTTTTAGAGTGTCCTTTCTAAGGAAGACGAAAGACATTTTTATAGAAAATCTCACTCATCTTCCAGTCAATGATGCATTCTGGAAACACACAAACATAAAAGCTGATTGATGGCTTGGTAAAGTCAACTTCTGAGCTGATTCGTCAAGATACAGCTCCCACACAGTAAAGAATGTTTTCTTACTGATCAACAATTGGAGAAGTCAAATCTTCCATTTTGCCTTTTGATTTTAAGCTTTTTAATTCAGCATTTAGAAGGAGTTTGTATAGTTACCATAATACTGAATATGAAATGTGTTATCAAAAATAGGTCACATCCTTGATAATGCAATGTATAAATAAATATGCAAAGTCCTATTCTGATCTTTAATACAGGGTAAATCATATAGGGCAGTGAAAATATCAAAGATTTGACATTCCTTTGATGCCTATCTGCTGCCAGCACGGCCTTCTTGTCTTCTAGGAAATACATTAAAAACAGGCAGTAAAGAATCAAAACTGTGAAATCATGAAACATAAACATGTAGATAAGATCACATCAGAAAACTGATCACAAATCAAAATAAAGCACCATTTTATCAACTTTCTGAAATGACATTAATAAAAGTAGTACTAAAAGAATAATATCCTGAAGAACATATGCTGATTTAAAGATTACCATGAGTTTCAGTTTTAATTGCCATAATCTTTGTCACAATTTTGGGGGAAAATTTTTAGAGACAAGATCATTTTTAGATAAAAAAGCAACACTGCCTCACCTTGGCCCTTAAATCTTGGTCCCCAACAGAATAAAACCATAAACAAACCAAGTAAACTAACAATTATTTGCTGCAATCTCTTACTTTTTTTTTTTTCTTTTTTTTCATTTTTTTTTTTTTCCTCTCTCCACCAGTCAAACAGGTTGTCCAGAGAAGGTGTAGAGTCTCCATCCTTAGAGATATGCAAAAACTGAAAAAACCTTCATGTAGTCTGGGACAAGATTTTCCCTCAAACAGATTTTACTTATTAAAGAGAAGCAAACAGCTATGGACAAAAGGAAGGGCAGGATGGAAAAGGTGGCTGTACAGGTGTATTCAGTACAGGCTGATTGCATCGCTGTCAGAAACAGTGCACCTGGCAACTAAAAGGATTAAGGATCTTGTCCCCTCACACCCACTGACAGCAGATGATTCCATGAGGGGCAAGATCTAACTCTGGGCACCCCATATTTCCACTTAGACCTTGAAGTACAGCCCAAACTTCTGAATGATAAAAGAATACAAAAAGAGTTAGATACTTTAAGCTAGACTTTTTTTCCTATGTCAATGTACCATTCATTTCTATATTAAAGAAATTTGACACACTCCAAAATGCAATCTGCAACTACCTTCTGGTGTCAGAAGTTCTATTTGAATATAGAGACAGAATAAATCTGTGGCATGGAGATACAGGGATGTTCCTCTACCTTCCAGGTATGAAACAGGGAGCTCTCCCACTTTACTTCAGTCTCAGGTTTAGGCATCCTAGGATACTCAGCGACTAACACTCGCTCATTCAGGCCAATGAAGTTCACTCGGGTATTTTAGAACTGTCAATAGTCTAATCCTGATTTTCTGCAGCATCCTGATTTCACCTCTGCAGAGAAGGACCAGTTTGTCTAACCAGTTTTTCTATTCAATATTTCTGTGATCTAGCAGAAATGTGTTTCATCAGCTAGAATCTTCGAACTGTGCACCTGCCATGCAGAAGGTGGGAAAAATAATCTCAAGTGGAGAGAGAAATCATCAGATAGGTCTTGAAACTGTATCCATCTTAAGGTGTAATTTAATTTGTGAGCCATATTTAAGAGCTTTAAAAAGAACTGATAATGTGAACTCAACCTACAAGCCAAGAAAACAAGGGGCTAAAGAGGGACCAAAGAGTTAATTTGTTTTAACACACTGTATCAGAATCAATCATTTCAACAAAAGAGCTTGCTGTTTATGCTTATTCTCCCCTCATTTATATGTACGTGAATGATTTCTGAATTCAGTTTTGACAGCTGTTGCTTCCGTGACAATATCTGTACTCATGTTCATATCATGATGCATGGGAAGTGAAATATTCAGAATGTCAAACAAGCAACAGGCATTGCCCATATAAATAAGTGTGCAGAAATCTTAGATTGCCATTACAGAATGGGAGTCAAGAGGTATGTGAAAATGTCTTGACATAAAATGATTAGTAGTTACACTAGTGACATGGCAGAAAACACTGCTGAATTCTAGTAAGAAGCAATTTCACCCAAGAAATTAACTCCCTGGTAAGCCATTTGATATGTTTATGATTGTGTAACCTCTTTATGCTAATTGCAAAATAAAAAAAATAATTTCTTGACTGCTTCGTTGAAGTCAATAGATAAAAGAAAATTTCTTTTAGAAGTAAGCTTACTATAGGTCTAAAACTATATATTCTCTTGCTGAAATTCTTACTTACACACTACACAGCTCCTCAAGTATCTTAGAATGTGAATGGCATAGTAGGCTTTGAGATGCAAGTCCAAAAGGAAGGAATACAATTCAGAAATCACTAATACCATTAAAAACAGACTCCAATTTAAACAAAAAATAGAATCAAAATATTCCAAATTAGGCAAAATAGATGCAAAATACCAATGAAAAGTCATTTTGAGAATTGTGAAATTTTGTTCTTTAACACAAATTCCTTTTCTTCAGCTGAAATGTTCTGGGAGGACACCTCACTAATCCTCTTTCCTAATTGAGATGAAGTATGCTGTGGTACACAGAATCGAACTCCTTTTGACTTAGTCAAATATTTTATTCATTATATGAAAGGGGTAGGTTTACTACTTGCAAACAAATAGAAAATTACCTAAATGACGTAACTCGCAGAAAATGTATCATACAAATAATGTTACAAAATTGCTCTTTTAATTCTTTGGCCCAGAAGTATTGGGGTAGAATCCTCCCTCGACTCCTTAGTAAGAACTTCATCATTGTGCATGGACTCTACAGGATTACCGGTACTCCTCTAAGGAGGAAAGAGAAACAGGATGTACCTGATCACCACCACCTCAGAGATGTAAAATTCTTGGTAATCAATAAGAGAATGGGCTGATGTCTTTCAAGCCCTGGAGAGAAGGTAATTACCATACTTAAAATTAAGATCATTCATCCCCCTGCCCCGCTCCCTTGATGCTTTATATTTCTTTAGTGCTCCATTACAAAAAGTAATGTTGCGTGAACAAATGCAGCCTTGGAAATGAGCAGTAACTGTCCCTTCCTTTCCTATTACTGAACCATATCAATCGGCAGCTTAATCTTTGATGGAAAGCAGTTGCTCAATCCTTTCTGCTACACTGACCCAAAATATAGCGTTACTTGGAAGAGTTTGTTCCTGGGCTTTTGTAATACTGCAGTTGGGTAAGGTCGGAAGTTATAAATTGACATGAACATGTTGACATGAACATAAAGTCTTGGAATGCCTCAAATGTGGAAAGTTTTTATTTAAAAAAATGCATATATACTTATGATTCAATATTCAAAATGTAAAAACCTACTAAAGCTCTCTTTTAGATCACCTACCCATAAACTAGACAAACAACAGCTGTATTTAAAACCATAATTTTGGAAGTCACATTTTCTCACACTGGCACAAGCTCCTGATCCATGCAGTAGCTCCTGTCTTACCATCCTTCACCATCTAGAATCCTCCTGCAGCACTGCCTCCCTTAGGTGCCCACTTACATTTCCTGCTGATCCACTGCCTGCTTTATACTCCTGCTTCAGTTCTGTTCCACTAACGCATGAGCTGCCCCTATCAAACTCAAATTGTGAGACAATTATTGCTAAACCATTAACTTGAAAAGTGCGTTTGAGTTTCCTTCTCACCCCTGGGTACATAAATTTCCTTGCTTCATTTCCAGCAGTAAATATTTTCCACTATATGATCTATATAGTGTAATGAATATCCAGCTGTAAGACCTAAGCTACCAAACAGGCAAAAAAACACTTATTAGTCTTAACATGATCCCTTTATGTGCTATTTCAATCCTGTCATATGCCCATGTCTGAGCTGTCAGCTGCATTCAGATGTGAGGTATGTGATGGATCTGTGCATGAACAGGAGCTGGTTAACATTTTCAGAATCAGAATACTTCAGGTATTATAAATCATGCTTGCCTCTTCAGAAAAAAATATAAAGACAAAGCAAACAATACAAGTGAGTAAAGCTGATGCCTTCACCAGTTCTTCACCGTTTTACCTGGATCAAAAGAATGCGTCTCAAACATGCCTGGAAAAAAAAAATCCTCTCCTGTTTACACACCTATGTAAAGCCCCTTTTCTGGCAGTTTAAATATGAACAGTCACCTCAGCAAACATGGGAGGGTGCCTACATTTCTTATAGATGCACATGTACTTAAAAGCTAAATGACTTTTTGGTATGAAATCAAGAAATTCCGGTATGAAATCATTATCATCATTATATACCCATAAGTATATTCATTTTTTCCCTTCATCTAACAGTTTATTAGCAATACACTTTATGTGGAAGATCATGTTATTAAGGTTCAGTATTGTCTATGTATTAGAGGATGAAATTCTCAGGAGAACAGCCATACTTTTTTAAGGACTAATGCAGTCAGGCTAGGTGTTTCTCTTCTGCAGCATCAAAAGCAGCTTTTAGGTTAAGAAGCAATAAGGTTGTGTAAGGATTTTAAAGGTCTGCTGCATATTATGAGTCACAACAAGAAGCTTTCCTACAGGTTTGTGAAAATCTGCCTGAATGACTGTTGTTACCTACGTTCAACCTCAAGGACCACCAGGAAGAGAAGAGGAAAGACAAAGCAAGAGGTTGTCATGTTTTAAAGTGGATCTACAGCTCACGGTTGACAGGCAGAAGAAACAACGGGCTATGAAAGAACAATCAAACAAATGAACAATCCCAATAGCACACAAACATTACTAACAATTACTACTTTCTGCTCAAAAGTAGGTAGATGCAGTCCACAGGGCAAGGTAAGAAGCACGTAAGCACAAACGGTCTCATACGTAGGTCCCTCACAGCTGTTCACCACTGCAGAACAAGAACAGGAAGAAGGGAACTTAGTGCTCTGACCCAGCAAGTGTTTCAGTTCTAGATGAGGCGCTTAGGGACACTGTTTAGCAGGTACGGTGCTGAGGGGCTTATGGTTGGACACGATGATCTCAAAGGTCTTTCCCAACCCTAATGATTCGATGGTTCTACGATAACGCCCGTACCAGACCACGTCCAGAACGTTGGGAGCACGCTGCTCTGCGGCGGGCACCAGCAGTGCCTGCGGCTGCCGCGCACCTCGCCACCAGGACAGGCTCTGCCTCCGGGCAGGGAAGCCCACCTCGGGGAGGAGCCTGGCTACGCATCTCTCTGAGCACAGCTAGTTTTTGAGGAAAAACTCCTTGTGAGGGTGACAGAGCACTGGGACAGGCTTATGTTTAGTTTACAGGGGATACGAGCTGTTGTTTTTAGTAAGCAAAGCCCCGCTTGTTAAAATAATCTATTTCCACTTGGTTAGGGAACATTTTGCAGACATAGTGTGTGTACTCTGGAAAGGGAACTGAATATAATGATGAGTATTGAAAACAGTAAACAAACTTCCTGAAGGGAGACATTTGGTTTTAATGGATGAAAACAAGTTTATTATTATTATTTAAAAAATGTATTGCAAATACTGCAAGGAATGTAAAAACAAAATGTAACCTAATATGTAGATTGCCTAAAACATTTGCAGGTGATGGGACTGGTACACAACATAATCCTTACATGTTTTTGAAGCATACAGGAAAGCTTGGTAAATACATGAGGAAACATTTTGGTTTGTCATTATGTTATTAGGACATATTTGTTTCTCTTGGTGGTCACTGCCAGACTGAGACAGAACCTCTTACGTTAACCAGCAAAGCACCAGAAGGGAAAGTAGCCGCTTCATTCAGTAGGCAATAATGCTAGAAGCAGAAGAGTCTTATCAATAATAAATAAATAAATAAATAAATGAGTCTTCTTGCTGTTGATGATGCCTGTATGATTAACTATAGCAACACACCCATACTACTAACACTTTAGCCAATGGGACACAAAACAGCCTTTGTCGGGGTGTAAATCACATTCATGTGTCTCAGAGGTGAGCTCCGAAGCCCTGGATGAGAGAGCTTTTTCAATGAAGAGCATCTACCTCTGCCATGTGCCCTCCAGACCAAAGCTGACTTGCATCTGACCAGCTGGTAATATGGACTGATAGCTAAAGTCTGTCTCTGCTCATGTTAGACCAATTGTTTCTCAGGCTCTGAATCTTCTAAGTGGCAAATAAGAAAGGACTGTAGTGGTCTTGGAGCTTGACTAGAAGACATCCAAAGATATTGAGGTGATGAGAAAATTAGCACTGATGATGCAGATAATGACTTTATTCTAGTGCAAGGCAAAATTTTAATGTGAGCCACTCTGTTCCTTTATCATCTTGTAACTATATTTCTTTTTCTAAGAGGAACATGTTAATTCCAAAACCTTAGCTAACTGCCAGCATTGAAAAGCACTGTTACCTACTTAAATTACTTTCATAATTCCAATTAGCTGCAACATCTACTTTGTTGCATTGAACTGGTATAAACTGCTGTGCCCTCGTAGAAGGGCACTAAGAATAGCTTCATCTGCATGGTATATGAAATCACTGCTACCTGAAGATCTTAGACTGGACTACAAAGTCCCGTGAGGTCAGTGAAAAGCCTTGTTCCAAAGCTGTCAGCACCAGATCATGGTCATCAACCTATTTTGGTGACATGACCACATACACTTAACAAAACCTCTTAAAAAATTCCAGTTCCTCCTGTGTCAGTCAACAGGTAACGGATCTGCATTCAGCATTCAGACACTTGCTACTCAGGGAATACTACAAATTGGATAGGGGCTTTCCTGAAAGCTTTAGCAGATGGATAAGATGCCTGAGAGGCAAAAGAATGTCCCAAGGAACTGGAGCCACTCATGACTCCAATAACTAATGTTTGAGTTATGGAAGATATATTCCTCTCTTTCCTATGGCATGCAGTATTTGGACCAACACTTAGAAAATATCCTGAGAGTGAAAGATTCTCTTTTAGCATTACCCTGTATATCAAATCTGAACAGGTCTGAGAGCAACAGTACTCATTCAGTTGAAGCCAAAATCCTTGATCCATCACACTTGGAGTCAAGGCCAGAAAAAAAGGACAGGAGGAACTTTAGAGAGATTGATGGAAGGCCTGCTGTCAGTGATCAGATATCTGCTCTCATCTTCCTGTTCTACCAGCATAATCCAATATCATCAGCCCTAAGATATGGCAGAGATCCAGAAGAAATGCACTGGAATGATTTAAAATATTTCATCCAAAGAACAGTAAGAAGAAACAGCACATCCATCCCTATACTCCTTACCTGCACTGCCAAAAAGACCCATTCTCTCCGTAGGTACTTTCAACATCTATATGAACTAAGAAAATGGCACAGGTGTTTGAGGAGCACAAAGACAGAACATACCTCTCCTTGTATGTCATGGCATAGCACCATATAGTTGGCACTATGAGTGATGCATTCGAACACAGTTTAGGACTGCTCCTGGATTTCTTGTTCTTACTAAACACTTGCATAGCAGCATCTATTCATTCTATTTTTATTAGCCTCAGCTGAGAAAAAACTCTTACAGCTTCTCCACAGTTAGACACAGTGTTGTTACCTCTTGTCTGCACTTCAACAACACATAATGCTCCTTAAAAATATCTCTCAGTATACCATTTCACCAACATAGGTTGCAAAAAACATATCACATCTGCTCTTCACACCCTACATTGGCTTTCTGCTTGAAACTTCATTAACTTCAAAGCACTCAGTGACCTGTGCCAAAGATAATGTGAGGAACCACTTACAGAATGGGAATGAAAAACAGTGATTGATGGAAAACAGTCAGGAGCTTTCTATCATGATACCTTCTAATGCAAGGGGATAGCTTGTTTGTGCAGAAGATAAACTTTCTTCAGAGGCCAGTCCCAAAATGAGGAATAAGCTTCATCAGAAACTGGGTCAACCTAAGCATTTCCACCTTTCGCTCCAAATGCATGACCACCTTCTTTTACTGACCTTCTCTAACACTAGCTCATCCATTTTTAAAAAGGATTTATTATTTTAAAAAATAAATTTTACTAAAACCAAACACTGCATTATCTACTCAGTTTTTAGTCTTGGGACAGGATGAAAGAAAAAAACAAAATACACATTATGGGCACAATATTTAATATCTGTCCACAAAATCGTCCAAGTGATACAAGAATGAAAGCAGCATGAGAACTTCCATAGAACTGTAAGTTCTTTCTTCTGTTGTAAAACATCTTAGGTAATTTAATTGCACAAAAATATGCTTAACTCATAAGTGCCAGCATCATTACTATATCTTCCTTTCTTGAATCTTATTTATATCCATTTTGCTCACTGCCTAAAGTATAAGCATGAAAGGCAGAAATTATTTTAAAAGTTTACACCAACTTTGTGGTAAATTATTTATTTTTTTGAAGTAGAACTTTGGCTTTTGCACTCCGCTGCATGACCTACCACAACATGTTTTCCACAGAAATGATTATTTTATGTCTTCAAATTGATTTCAGCAAGTCTGTTTATTCTTTTTGAAACATTCCAACATGAAGATCATACATGAGAAAACTTTATTTCCCTCCTGCTAGCAAAATCTCCCTCCTCAGAGGTGCTAGCCTGATATTACCATCACATTTCTCATTATTTTCATAAAGATTCCAGTGTGGGCTTCTGAGTTTTGATTATTTTATTAACACTAATAAAAAAAAATTAAATCAATAAAATTCATGATATGTCATGCCATACTGTGATATAATAACTCAAGTAAAAAAAGTAAAAGTAAGGTGCCAATAGTATGTATGCAGAGGGGAGACTTTGAGCTGTTCTGGTATGCTCTGCAGAGATGGCTTTCTGTCTGAGAAAATGCACAGAATGATGTTTTACAACAGCAAGACCATTTTACACCATTTTAACTGGAAGGATTTTCAAAGATGACAAACCCACTGGAATCAACAAGAACTTTCCAAAAATAAACATACTGTTTTACTGAATTATATTTTTCAAATAATCTTATTAGGGTCAGTCTGCCCTGAGGTAACAGTGAGAAGGAAAAAGCATCATGAAGTAGATCACAGAAATACACAACTAACAACAAATCAAACATATCAAAGCCAGGCAAAGAAAACAAAGTGCCTTTGTGGGAGACCTCCTTATCTTTGAGAGGGTAAATAAACTACCTTGCTTTATCCTACTCCCTTCAAAATGAACAACTACATCAAGATAAAATTGTTGAGTCAAATTATTTCCTTAAACAACCACACTGAAACAGAGAATTTTATCGTAAGTGCTTGTGCTCTATAGAAACTAGTTTCCGTACTGGAGACCTGCCAGTTCATGAGCTTGACAGTTCATGGAGACTGCTCTTGGTTTGCACAGAATCCATTCCTTACATTTGACAGGTACCATACCTGCTTCATCCTCTTCTGGATTTCATAATTTGAAAGCATCTGTTTTCACTGACTGAATGGGAATGGAATTCTTCACTAGTGCTGAATGATGCTGTCCCCACAAAGAACAGCGTTCCATAAAAGCTATTCAGCTGGTAGTATTGATACCTTGAAAGAGTTCAGGAGTGACCTTTAACTAAACAGAGTCAAAGTTTCTAAAGAGGAGGAGAATACTAAAATTATATTCGGAGTTTTAGCTCATTTCATGTAAAGGCAGAACTGTGATAAATCTGAAACAGTCTAAAGCCCTCTAGCCCAATTTCTCCAAAGATAAATTGTAGTGTTTTGCAAGAGGTTAACACTTGCCTGTCATCTCAAGAAGATAACCCTAATCATGTATTCCAATTCTAACTTATTTCCTAACATTTCAAAGGACTTGAATATTTTTATTTACACAATTGTACTCACAGCACAAATGCAATATAGAATATGTAGTAGTTCCTCTCCGCTCACTGCTTCTGCTAGTTATAGCTGCACAAACTGAATGGATGGCCTCGACAGGCAAACATATCACAAAAAATCTAATCCATAATGGCTAGACTCCATAATACATGTGAATGATACACTGCTCTGCAGACTTCTTCAGTACTTGATCTGGTTACATGAAATTGATTAAAATAAGGGTTGCTAACTAATCATAAATGGGAAAAGAATGAGCAAAACTTCTTTCTACTTTCTGGTACTCACCACAAAATGAACACAGATTTACCTGAAAGTAGCTGAAGCACTAAGTGAGGCGCAGTACTAACTAACCAAGCTCTCAAGATGAATGAGAAAGCAGGAGATGGAGACTACAATCAAGAGGTTTCAGCGCCATGAGATTTCTGAAGCTGTTCATGTGTTCTGGCTCTTGCATTCATGCCCTCTCCTTTACCTATTCAAATCACTGAAACAGGAATTAAGTAGGGTGCATGGACATATTTCTGCAAAGCATTAGTAAGTGAGAAGCTTTACTCCTACGGGCCTTTTTATTAGAGGCAATGGGATTATTTCTGTGAATAGTTTCTAACATGCATCAGTAACCTTATAAGCAGTTCCTCAGAATAATCTAGGAATTATTTGTTGTTGTATTTAATATCTTCTCCTATTCAGAGTCTGTAAACGATATTTTAAACATGCTTCTGGATTCACAAATAGCTGAAACCAGCCACTTTCCTCTCTTCACTGTGCAATCAGGTTTCTATTCCCTTATGAGATGGTTCACATTAAAAGAAATGGTTCATGTTCTGAGGAATTACGGGATCATTTTGTAAATTGGATTAGAATGAATAGGCTTAAAATTCTTTTGTAGTTTTACAAAATATAGAGAGACCATTGTAAAAGCATATGGGTAAACTGTGTGTTTACACTGAACTTCCTCAGCAACTCAAATAAGTGCCTTGAACAAAGTGCTAAACAACAGATTTTCATTGGCCAAAGTGTTATTATATGTGTTACAACAATACTAATATCTCCAAAAAATTTTTTTCATACAAACTTTATATTTTATCACAAAAATATAACAGTGAAATCTGCTGAGACATTTTTTCTCAGTAGGTGGTCAGTATTTAGCCAAGTGCTACCAATAAGCTCACCTTGGGCTGTATTAAAGATCTGAGCTGACTTTTTCTCACGTAAAAAGGGATTAGAGAGCAGCTAATTAAAAAAATCCCATTCTCTGGAATTTATTCAAAAATACACAAATATGTAGTGATACAATCTATGAAGATGCCACTCATACAGTTTCAACAAAATTAGAGCTGAATATGTTTAAAAGGTTAAAACCATACATTAAAGAAAAATACAGAAGTCTTCTCAATGGTCTCAATACCTCAAACATTTAATTGTTCTTTGTAAAAGTTTAACTGATGAATAAGAGAAGGTGCCCTGTTGTGTTAGCACTGGAAACTTATGACTGTTGCTACTAAGATAAAAGTATCTAAAGCAAATCTATTTGCTTCTTGACAAGGCAAAAGTAATTTTAGAGAATTCTACAAGCCAGTCTGCTAATTTTCATTAGTAGAGCAAAGTGATGCTAACTAAGCTTTAATATTACCTTTGTTTAGTCCTTTATGCACAAGCATATATTTACTTTTAGAGGTCTTTTCTTTTGCTGACTATGCATTAAGCTGTTCCGATGAAAGATATAATTAGCGTTTATCCACCTTTTTTTAAAAAAAAAAGTCTTAATTTCTTACTTACTTCTTTCTATTGTGTGTGTGTCAGTAAATGAAATGTTAGAATAGGTGGACTTTGACCTTTAGTTCATAGATTCTGAATTTTTTTCTGCTTTAACAAAACAGAATTTAAGTGAAAAAACTCTGAGACTGTTCCTGGATTATAAAGATCTTTTAGCATATAAAACATCACATATACGTAGTTAGGTCTTTTATTCCATGGAAGTGGTACATAAAACCCCAAATCCACAGATAATTTTCTTTCAGCCTCATAAGGTTCCAATTGCTTATATTTTTACTTAAGTCCAAAGAAAGACATTTAAGCACCTGGCTGGGGTATTCAGTAACTGGCAAGATCTCCTCCTTCAAGATAACATTAACAACTAATTAATAATAACTGTATTCCACCTAACATTAAGAATAGAATCGCAGATGCTTAGGAATAGCTAAAGGCTAAAGGAAAACTTTTCCTTAACTCAAATTCTTGACTTAAGGAAAGCAAGAAAGCATCAAAAAATGATTGGGAGTTTGGTTCAGACAAAAGATGTGAAAAAATTCTCATCTTTGACTAAGAGTCCTTTCTGTACTACCCAAATAGTCTCCTCAAGTTATTGTTTCTACAGCAGCTAATAAGCACAAAGGTGTGCGTCTCAAAACAGAAGGGGAGTTTGTCTGGTTTGAGAAAGAAAATTCACCATGACTGCCAATATAGCAGATTTTCCTCATTCTAGAACTCAGTCTTAGTCTGTGAAAAGCACTTCTAATAAATTCCACAATCCCTTGAGATCTATGTTCTACTTCTCTTACTTACATTGGGTGATGTTCTCCTAGAGTCCAAAATAAAGTTCCATTCCGTAGGGGTATAGATGGAGGACCTTGGTCCTTATGAATGCTCTACAACATTTGAAAGTTGACAACTATTCTTTAGGATTTCAGCTTATATTTCATAATTAAGTTATTGACTTTTCTTGTATTTCTCTGCCTTTATTATATTTATAATGTGTCTGTGTTTAGGAAATTTAGTTTACTCAGAGTTATAAGAGATGCTTTAAAAGATAAATACATTACATTCCAGTTTATAATGAATCTCAGGCAAAGCTTTTTATTGTCATAAAAGGTAAGCATTTGTGTGGAACAAGCTTGAGAAAAGTATTACACATACAAAGTAATTCCCCCTAGCAGAAGCCTGTCCTAAAAGCTATCCTGCTGATATACTAACCACAATGATGCAACCTTTCATAACTCATACTACTAGACATGAAAAACTGTGTTTACTTTAAGTGTCTGCTGAGCATCAAGTTTCTGAGCAAGAAATGCCAGCCAAAGTTCACTCCTTCACACCGATTCTTTTTGCTACTTATAAACCGTAGCAAAACAAACCACCCCCCAACACAACGCTAAATTAGAATCACCTTGTACCTGGTATTGGATGAATGGACATGCTGGGACAGAAAATGGGCTTATACATATCAATAGTCTTCTTTGTGTTTGCTGCCAGGCCATTTATTAGTAACAGATACCAGTTCCACCTCAGTGCAATTTAGCTTAATGGAAATAATTCTTTTTGTAAACAACAACGAAGTTAAGTTCAACCATCATATGTGATGGCAACAAGATCATGTATCTCATCATAAACATTCCTTGTCTTCAGAGCTTGTATGCATAGCAGAAGCATCAAAAAAAAACAGAAAAAAAATTACTCAATTCAGCTTGGCTGAAAGACAAGAAAAATAGCGTCAAAGGAGAGAACTTCTGTAAAGGAAATAATCTTCTATCCCACTATCAGTTACTTGAAAATAACAGAGCAAAACCATTGCGAGCATATATCATGTGCTGCTTATTATCGCTATTATTTATCAAAAGAACATGTTTACCTTTCTTTTTGATTATCAGGATCTTTTCAGCAAGTAACATGAATGTTGAGGAATGCAAAGAATGAAATTAACTTTCTGGTAAGGGCTGTTGAATAGCAAAGAGGATATATGGAAGAAAAAAAAATCCCTTTATATCTTCTCTTAATAGTATTATTCTTATACACTGCTGCAATGTCTTTGAAATATGAAATGGGAGGGAAGGCGGTATTCAGCTTGAGTGTGCCTTTTAAGATTGACTGAATTAATTCAGTTCTTACTAAGCATATGATCCATCAGGGCTCTCTAATCGGCCTGAACTCACAACGTGCATCGTATCCATGTGGTCTCCTTTTTAACTTACTTTGGGTAAACCCTATAATATACCCATTGACCAGCTGTATTCCTTCTAATCTCACAAAATCCCACTTGGCAAACATCAGCGACAGAGAAAATGTAAACCTGTGGCAATCAGGGAGGACTTTAGTTACTGGTTAACCTTCAACCCTGCATATTCAAACACAGCTTGATCTCTGACCATTGCTGAGAACTGGAAGTTTCATGGCCTTATTTAACCAAGTCTGTTTGCTTTAAAGGATTATCTCCCACCCTCCCTTCCTCCAGCGCCCAGTGCTTGCTGAAAGCTGTCCCTGCTGCAGCCTGCGTGACCTTTTTGCCTTGTTTAAAACGCAGCCTTGATTGATTTAAGCGGATGTCATCTGCACACACTGTGGGACCAGGCGCTGGGCACTGCCACAGCTTCGTCTCTGTAGCGGCAGCTGCTTGAACTGCACTATTGCTCAAGTGTTTCTGATCAAGACTGAGACAGAAAATATGCACCGACTTACTTAAGCTCCACTGTATAATTCAAACTTTGCAAGGGGCTGATTTAAAAAAAAAAAAAAAGCAAAAACAAGTTTTGTCTTTTCTCTCACACTTAAAACAAACTTAGTCAGCTTCCAGACAAATGTTGCAATAAACTGTTTTTCACAGATGAAATATTAACTCACACATGAGAGCAAGTATTGGACAAGAAAAAAAAAAAAACATCTATTCTAAAAGCCTTTTCCTTTTCAGCTAATATCCCATATTAATTCCTCCTCATTCAATCAAAAAGGGAGACGGCTCCTGTTTTTTCACAGCTGTTAATACTAGAGATATAACCAATACCACCTTGATGACTTTTTGTGGTGGTGGTGTTCTCTCATCTTATTTCACAGAGTTTTCAGTCTCACAGTTATATAACCCTTTATCTTACTTTGCCTAGCTCCTTAAGCAGCAATACATTTTGTATACCAAAATAATTTTAAAGGAGTCTTCTGTGGCACTATGCTTAACCGCAGCTCCATTTATGCAAGAAATCAATGCACAGCAAATACATCTCTTTAAAATAACACCCCAAATTTAATTTAAAACATATTATGAATGAGGAGACCTTGTTAGAGAAATTAGCATTTGAATTTATACCTCTTATCAATTTGCATAGAATTCTAGTTAACCATAAAATTACGTGTATCCTTAATATCCATGATATTATGAATTAAGTGATAAGTAGCAATGACACATGCACTGGAAAATGGTATGTGGTATAACATCTTTTTAAGAGATCTTCTAGCCATCGGTAACCTTGAATATTTTTTAAGCCTTGTCTGCCATATTGGTGAATTCTACCAATGTTATTTTAAAGTGAGGCCCTCCAAAACTGTATCCAACATATTTGTTCAATGATGTAATTTTTTTTCCCCATTTTAGCATGTTTTTACAAGTGGCAATATGCTATGTCTCAAACAGCTCTAACATTATAACCATTTTCTATTAATCTTCCTTAGCAGTAATTTTCTTTTTTTCTCCCTCTCTAGTGTCTGAAAACCTGACCTGTGTATAGGGGACTGTAAAAACAAGAGATGGGCCAATGTAAAACCCTAGACTCTGACATATTCAAATTTAGTTTCCATCCAAATCCTGTATAAATTTGAACATGGTAGTTTTGGCCAACGTCTATTGAAAAAAAAAATGAAAGGCACGTTACAGCCTGTGTTTGCAATTGTTAAAATACCAGGTGGCATCCTGGAGGAGTTCTGCTCCAGTTAAACCACTTCTGATTTTACTGGCCAGTTTTCCTTGATAATGAACATAAGGTCTTGCCTTAAAATATTGTTGTCTGTCAGTTTTAGAGATGATCCAGCCCTGGACTCCTTTGTAATGTTTGTTTTATTGCACTTAATTAATAAAAAGCAGGTCCTGTCGATGATTTCAGCTTTCTAGTACAGTTCCTTTGCAGCTGTTCAGGAGGTCGTGTCTGATTAACTAGGGATTCTTTCCCAAAATAAATTCAACAACATCAGTTTAAAGCCTCACAAGGAAACCTTGAAAACCACCATGTTATGTTGGGCTCCTGGGCAAACAGGCAAACTTTGACTCTGCCGTTGTCCCCTGAGTAAAAAAAGAGATTGATTGCAGGGAGTGGGGCAGCGGAGACGAAGGGTGTTAGGACCATACTTTTGCTCTCTCATTACTCAGCAGCAACTGCATTTTATCTGCAAACTCGAATCTTAACAGCATCTGACTAAAATGCCAAGCTGTAACATATCAAAATTCAACAAGGTCTGACCTATTCTGTCATTTCTGCTTATTCACCAGTAAATGAAGGCAAGCTTTCTCCTCTGGAAAGAGTGTTCTGTCAATAGGCACCTCTTAGAGTTGCCATCTCTCCAAGGTTCACAGAAAGGTAACCACAGAAAGCTTCTCCTTCTCCAGGCTTTGCACCACAGACCTTACTTAGTAAGCCAAAGAAAGAAAGTAATCTCAATTTATAGGAATATAAAATTTTACAAAGTTAAGACTCTCTAAAGTATGCGTGTACAGTAAAACTTTGGGCAAGGCGGTGTTCTGAGTTTCACTCATTTAAACTCTTTTGAGGTAACGCAGTTCATCCTCAAAGGTTTTCTCAAAGGTATTTGACTAATTTTATTACTGTAAGAAATGTAAAAGCAACTATCAGAATGTCCAAGTTAAAACATTTCTGCTCTTTTAACTAAAAATATAACTTTTTCTCTTGGAGAAGTCTACGGAACAAGAGGATAATTTGAGAATATATAGTAACTCCAGAAAATAACAACGTCCTATGTATTTTGAACTATATTTTCCAAGGGATTTGAACCACTAATAGGAGCCCTGCGTCCACTGCAGTGGGCTGTAAACGATATCCAGAGCCATGGTTGATTTTCAGTAGAAGACGTAAGTAGAGAGCAATTAGAGTCCAAGTTTCAGAAGCTCTGCCTAGCATGTAGGGCACGCTGTGAGCATGTTTGACTGACTGATTGGCCTGTGATCACAGTAATGGGAGGAAGGAATAATGTTTTTATGCTGTCCTTAGATTTTGGCACATCACGTAAGTAAAGACTTTCTGAGGCCAGTGTGCCAGCAAAGTCATTCCGATGTTTTCATTCGAGGAGCCCAGTCAAGACTGCAAGAGATGCAAAGTACTTAACAGGATGACAAGAGCCTTTTGAAATTGGAAAGAGTTTCCCAGGATTCTATTCTAGGCCCATGGGAAGCTTCCCATTGTCCCACTGAAAACCCTGCCAAGGCTGCCACTATGAAATCATTTTCAAATCCACTGAACATTGCTTTCTTTTTTTTGAAATGTTTTGTTGCTGCTGCTTGGTTTTGGTGATTCTCTTCTTGTTTCTTATTTTTAAAACATGAAGAATAAGTGTGAGATTATTCTCCAAGAACTATTTCATAGTCTGGGATATTTTATTTTCAGGAAGTCCGACATTTTAATTTAATCCCAAGAATACACAGGTATTATCTTTGAATTCATTGCACTTAGGTCTAATGAACTTCAATTTACTTGGAATAAGTCACAAAATGATATAAATATTATTGAATATATGTATTATCTAATAGTGTAAGAAATGCACCATTGAATATGAACATATGTATATGAATATGTATTGAATATTTGGGACTGCCTGTCATTAGTAATCATTACCACTGTTTATTTGTATAAGCTATATTGTCTTTAGCAACTAAATCCTACTTTATTTGTAAGACTAAGTCTTCATTATGCAACAACCAGCTCAAATTAACGAGTCATTCATTAAGATGCCTCTACCATGTTAACCCTATTATTTTTACTGCTGATATAACTCAATTTCATTTAAACCGTACCCTTTATTGAAACTTTTCTATGCCATAATTCCAGTTTCAGCATGGTCTTTCAGCTGCTTGTCTAAACTACAGTAATTCTACACAATTTCAGATTGATTTTGAAGCTGTCAAGACACCCTGTCACACAGCACCCAAAGGAGGACTATTCGGTTTCAGCATCCATATGTAAATACTCCTAATGAGAATCAACAGGAGTAAAGTTTCCATATACTGGGACTTCCCATATGGTAGCAACTAATTTTTATTATGGCTATTTTGCCATACTTTTAAATACCTAATGGACTTCATGTGTCTTTTATACTAACATTCTGAACATTTTTATTTTAAACCTAACAGCACTTGTGTGTATTATAGTTAGAGTTCAAAAAGTATCAGAGATCTGCTTGAAGTGAGTATTTCAATCCTTTTTTACCTCACTGTTTTTAAAAGAGGAAGACAAGTTCAATGAGAAAGTTCAGAGTCCAAAAATCTCCCTTGCAAAATGAGCAGAATCAGCATTTATAATATCTAACATAGCAACCCCTAAAAACAACATTATGGAATTTTTGGACAGTCCTTACTTATATCAAAGAACTTTTGGAATTTATAGCACTGTAAATGTCCTAAAATGATGGTTCTTGAGGAAAATTAAAGTTATTAGTTTTATTCATAATAAAACTAGACAGTGTTCTCATTTGTGCATGTTATGGTAGTATTCTGATTCTGCTCAGCACAACTTGGGTAGCTCTGAGCCACTGGGGCACACAGGAGAAATTAGTTGAAATTAGTCCAGCAGATGAGCAAAAGGAGCAGTGCACAATTATCATTAGTTGACCACATTTAGAATCTCATGTCTAGTTTTGGGCCCCTCTGGTACAGGACTCATGCTGTGTCAGAGTTACTTCAAAATCCTGTTGAAATGTCTCTAAGAGGATCAAGACCACTATGTTAATTCCAACAAGGCCCTTTATTTTTACCAGAATTCTGCCAGAATTTGATCTTTTACTATCTTACAGAAGCATCACATAGATTAAAAATCCAAGGCCTGATTTGTAACTAGCTATATGATGAGAACTGAAGTTATATAACAAAAAAAAAAAAGAGTACTTGAATAAATTACTCCATTAGCCTAGCTCCTTAAAAGATTGATGTCACAAAGGCTTTCAAAGAGGTTATCATCATGTAAATGGTAGGCAGCCCAGTAAATAATATAACACATTTATTATTGGGAAGGAATATAGAGAAGGGTAGAATGAACAGCACATCTTAAATTCCTCTTTGAAAGTCACCTATTTGGAAACATAACTCAAGAGAAAAGTACAGCTCCATCCAGAGCCAATCCACTGCATGTTTTTGTGTTGAATGAGTCATTATTTTGTTAGGAATATAGTTTGTACTCTTCTTAGACCTTCATTAAGAACTTAATCCTACCCCATGCCAGTCATTGCAAAGTTTTGTAAGTTCCCAATCTAAAATACCACGTCCTTCAGGTAAAATGAATTTACTATTCGCTTAGCCTTCAACAGGTTTTGTTGAAGGATACAATGCTATTATATTATCACTTCTGTTACTGCCAGACAACTAGAAATTTGAAAATTATCAAACAATTCAAATGCATTCATCCTCAGGAAAGTGTCTATACATCATGTCTTTATTTTTAATTGAATTGCAACAAAGTAAAGCAAAGAATCTATGCCGGAGTCCAAAATCTTTTTCTACTTATTGCACAGATGGGTTTTTACTTATTGCATATTCTCAAGCTAGCAGAAATAAAGTGTCCAGGAGGCTGTTGAAATTTCTCATGGGATTTTACGCCAGCCACAGCTCTTAAGAGAGTAATAAGAAGTCTGTCACTGTTGATTATGGTAAACAAATCTTCACTGAAAGAAACAGACCTTAATTATAGTTAGAAAAACCATTGTTTTGAAAGCCACTGACCCAACTGCAGGCTTGAGCTTTAACTTAAGTCAATACACAAACTCTGTGCCTTGGATACATCCTCTGCAAAATTAGCCCATCTACAAAGTATATCTATAAAGTGCTTTTCAAATAACTTGAAAAATTTTAGCAGTGGTATAGTAATACACTTTTCCCTAAAAATGGCAATGTTTTATCATTATAAAACTTTGTTTATAGAGAGAAAATAACATGCATGTCTTGATAGCACACTCAGAGTACTCCCAAGTATGTATTATTATAATGACCAAAAGCAACAAGGATAGCAAGGAGCTCTTAAAACAGAGTTGAGGTAAGGGCAAACTTCTCCCACAGCTATCTAGGAAGATTTGCAATTTCTTCTTATAGCAAAAAATGTCACCCACTCAAGACTGTTAATTTATAGAAACATTTGGTAATTCCAGAGAAGATATACATTTTTTTATTATTATTATTTGGCAACTCTCTTAACCATAGAAGATTAAATGGTAATGCTTTTTCCTGTACTAATGCTGCTTCATTTACTCAGATCAGCATCCGTGTGTGGGTGGTTCTTGGATTATGCATTTGCAAAAAAATGTTTTGGAACGGTTAAGCTATAAAGATATCAATTATATCCTCTTGTGGGGTTTCCACTTTTAATATTCACTCTTGCCCCCTGAAGTTCAGAAGTGCAGCGCCTATCAGCTTGATAATATCTGCTAAAGTCACGTTAGATACCTACACAGATTACATTGCTGCTTCTGAAACAGGGGCAGATTTGACTGATAACATTCACCAGAAATGGAGTGTTGCATCTGTAACAGCCAATGAGCGCTTTTGCACTGTCATAACATTTGGTGTAAACAGCAATACAGTAATTTGACCTCCAAAAATGGCCAAGCCGCAAAATTTTAGTCTGGCCTTACATACATACTCTGAAACCCACCATACATGATAAAAGATTAAAGTGCTTGATCATATAGTTCTGGTTTGGCTGTCAGCAGCTCAAATTTCTGATTGTTTTTGCGTAGTGTGAATATACCTCAATTTCTAGCTAGCGTTACTCGTGTACTATCACTTCCTGGGCAATTAAAAACAAAGTCTTAGACAGATAATCAAAATCGCTTAGCAAGTCACTACATGTCAAAGATGTGTCCATTACCTGCCACGGTTCACAATTCCCCCACCCATCTCTGCGCACAGCTAGCAGTACAGGAGGAGTTTATGGCACTGGAACATCATGCCAGGCCTAGTCCAGTCCTTACTCATACTTAAAATATGTGTCTCATGAGCTTTTGGTTTTTATAGCCTAGCACTGTCTTGTTCCACCTTTTTTGAAAAAACCTCTTGTAAAACATTGTTCATATGGAAACAAAAGTGTTCATGCTCTTCAATTTTAATAAAGCTTATTCTGTACGGGGTTTGTAGTACAAACATTCATTACGGTTTTTATTCTTCCATGATAAAGAGAAACATGATTAGAACTGAGTTTTCCTATCTAAACATTCCAGAAATCGATAATGGGCAGAAAGCACAGAAGCAAATTCTCTGTAATGTTCAAGTGAAAGCAGAGCTTCATACCAAATGGTTTTAGGCCATTTAACAACCATTTTAAGCTCTCTAGGGCCAAAACCTTATAATAATTTCACAACAATTTGTATAATATTGTGAACTATGAATGCAATCAACCCGCTATTCATCCACCTGTCATGGTAGGTCTATTTAGTGTCACGTAGCGCTTTTTCTTAGACGTGCAAAAGTGCTGAGATAGCTAGTTTTCGCTTTGGAAAAGCGCCACAAATAGTTATCCCAAATACTCTAGTCTTGCTTTTTTCTTTATTTATTGCCCCATCTTGTTCAGTTATGCATGAAGTAGCAATAAGTAACCTACTATTTATAGCTGACTATTCCAATAGTATAATACACCCTAAAATGTAAATCTGCTCTTTATTGAGGAGGTGTTTGCAGTATTACAGAATGAAGAAATATGCCCAGAGACAAGAGAGTTCAGAGGATCAAGATAATTAAAGGGCTAATGTCTCGCAGCCAAAGGCATGCAATTCAAGTGAGTGTCCTAGCCATTCCAGCCCAGCCTGACTAAAGAGAAACCATATGCTTCTAAGCCCTCAGGAAGTTAAGAACAAAACATTTTGATCATTGTGGACTGGTTTCTTCAAATAATTGATGCAACTTGTATTTACCTACTTTAAAACAGCGAGCATCAATATATCACAGTATCTGTATTGTTATATCTAGCTACACAAAATCATCACCATTCTCACCTAGGGACAGAAATCTTTAATGAACCTCTTGTACTACATATCTGTTAGGGGTAGTCTTAGGGGTAGAATCACACTTTTCAGGGACTAACGCCCTGTAGAATCCTGTTTACACAATGTACTACTTCTAATCATTTCAGAAGTACATTGGATTTATTTTCACATCATTCTTTACCATGAAATTTATAGTTGATAAACAACATTAAACTATGTTTGCCCTTGACAAGGTCAAGAAGGGCAGGCAACTCATCAGCCACACCTCCAACTATAAAGTAGCTCAGACCTGTCATTTGAGTCAACCAATAAATAATAAAGATTGATGAAAGCAGCTCTTAACGTACTTTCAAAATGCATTCTATTTTCAGAATCACTAATGGTTAGCCATTAAAAAGGAAAACAAAGGTTTCTTTTTTCCCCATTTTNTTTTTTTTTTTTTTTTTTTTTTTTTCTCTTTAAGAGTTGCATATACAGCTGAAGCCTATAGTCTGCCAAATACTTTTTTCAAAGGGGGAAAAAAGCCTGCTACTGTGATGGAACCAACACTGTGATGAAGAGTGCTAAACAACATGGCAATTACAGAAAGTAGGATAATTAATTTATGTCTTCGGTATATCTATGTTTTTCTATTTGTCCTTTATCCTCATGATCATGTCAGGTAAAAGCAATCTCATTATGATGACACTTGGCTATTCCTCCCTCAATTAAAATAGAAAATAAAAAGTTTGTCAGAAGAACACACAGAAATCAGTAGTAGTTACCAAGTAAACCATGTTCCCAATTCCACAGGTTAGATGAGAAACACTTAGGGAGCCTAGGGAAGACCCAGGGTAGAAAATATGTAGTTTTGCCCAAATGCTCTACATAAACTCTAATTCTCAGATACTTTATCCTTCAACACACTCTTACTGATGAATTCAGACTTCCAGATGGTAGAATTATCATGAGCTTCAGTCACAGACTTTTCACATGGTTATTCAAGGACTGCAGTGAGTCAAAATATCATTATGCAGTGCATACCAGCACAGGCAAATAATTGTGTGGAAAACTTACCTGGATACGCAGGTATTAGACAGGCAGAAATATAGCTTCCAAAACAGCAGCTATGCTAATAAATATGTTCAGTCAAGTTAGCAGCATAAAATTTGCCATATAATTGGTCACCTCTATGAGTGCATACTATAGTATCAGTCCTAAAATGGCAGGTGACTTTTTTTTTGAGTCATCTTTATATTTAATGACTTTATATTTAAAGATGACTCAAAAAAAAAAAAGGTGTATTGAAAAGAAGATATTTGAAGAAGGTGCTGTACAAAGACATTGTTTAAAACTCTCAGATAATGATCTTGTTATAGAACAGGAGACACCAATCATGTTCATCTTTCATTATGACTTTCTATATATATTAGCAAATTCTAGGTCTCTATCAGGTCAGGTTCAGAACTGGGACACAAAACAGTTTTAGGGTATTTTGTGAGCAGACCTTTGCCCTCTGTAAACCAAAAACCTTGTGAAGCAGCCCAAGTGAGGAGAGCTAGTGTTAAACAGCAAGCACGGCTGAAACCGCAGTTGTAGCAGCTGTGATGCCAGAGCATCCCGTGTTACTCACCAGAGTAGAGCATTATTACACTATTCCTGGGACAGGGAATATTAAAAACAATGGAAGCCTTCTATAAAATATACTTTTTTTCCTTTTCTTATTTCCAACCAGTAAGTATAACACACTCAGATATTTCAATAAATAAATAGATATCAATCACATTGTTTTCAGTCTAGGAACTACCATGCACATACCGTTGGACCAGTCACTGAAACACAGAGACTGGAGAGAAAAAAAAAAAAAAAAAAAGATTTCCTTAAAGGACCAGATGGATGTAATATCAGCCTGCAACTCTAGCTAATGGCATTCAGCTATACTTTCAAGTAATCCTCCAGCCCATTTGTTACTAGACTCTTCCCCAATGTATATATATACACATTTAGTCCACTGAAGTCTTACATACGCTCATCCTTCTGCAAAAATAAACATGACTTAATGCTACGATGATTCATTTCAGCCCTTGAAATGCCCTCACTGAAAAAGGCTGATCTTTCTAGACAGTGTAAGAGGCATAATTCCAACCCTGCTATCTTGTATTATACAGATTTAGTGGCAACAATTCTTTCATGAGAGAAGCCGGGAGCTGGAAATCCTCCTGCGACCCAGAAACTAAACTAAATACGTTGGGTCAGCTAGCACAGAAAAAGTGCTCGCATGAAACCTACAGATTAACAAATACAAGTCAAGCTCAAAAGCACTTCTGTATAACATAATTTAAGATAGTTGATAATTCACATGCAAGACGACTTAGAATTAAAATGTGTTGAGATGTGTTGTGTGTGTCATTCTGGTAGCACACTTGTGTGTTATGGTGCCCAAGTTGCACAAAACTTTTGCAAACTCAACACATAGAAGTCATTCTTTAAAAATACATTACTTGAAATGAGAAGAAATATTCAATCAGGCTATCAGTCATTTCAAAGAGATGCATATCTAGGCTCAGATATGCATCTCTTTCATGCATCAGAAATGATTTTTTCTTGTTGCTGTACTTTTTCCACGTGTGAACTAGTATATTTTGTAAAAGAAATCATTATTCATTCCTATTTGCTTACAAGTTTGCTTTAGATATCCATGTAAAGAGTCTAAAATTTTAGTACAGCATTTAGTGGATATGGAAACATGGATAGAATATGGAAAACATGGTTAGCTCTATTTCTTGGGGCATGAGAAGAATTATGAGAGGAAATAAAAGGAAGGGATAATCTGCATGTCCTGCATATGACTAGCAGAGAATTCATTTTGCCCAGAAAAAAAATTGTATCTGAGTGCTTTTCATTGTGACAGAAGTAGCTCCCTAAGGAGAAATTCTAGATTATTACAGGTGTATAAGAGTACTCTTTAACCTAATAAGAAAGAAGTGAACACCGAACTCATGGGTGATCAACACAGACTGGCACAAATAGAAACTTAACAAAACCCTTTGTTGTACAACGCGAATTCCCTTATTAGCTACGATACTATGTGAATCAGTCCAAAATTAATACAACCTTTTGCCCCTCACTCCTCAAATTGCCTTTCGCAAGTTCATGCAAAGACGGAATCCAGCACTCACCATGTTTTTTATGATACAAACAAATGTAGATGAAATTAATGTTGACTTAGTGATATGCCCCAGTTAACGATTACTTTTTAGAATATCAATCAATTTGGTTTTCAATGAAAGCCCTTATAGATAAGTGCAAGCACTAGAAGATAGCCTTGATAAAAGTACCAGTGTAGAGATTACTGCCACAACAAAGCCAAAAGATTGTTATTTTGTTAAATATTTCCAAGTCATTCTTCTAATGTGTTTGTATTCCTGACATTGCTAAACTACCGAGTTTACCAAGTGGCCATTATGAAACCTTTTTTTTTAGCCTCCCCGCCTCAGTCTTTTCTTTAGTATATATGATATGGGGGGTAAATAAGACGCCTTTTACAAACATATTTTATTTTCACTTAGAAAAAAACAAGGCTCCTGTTTTGAAGACAGGAACATTCCTTCTTCCCCACCCATCAGTTTGATTTATTACCCCTATTCAAATGTCAGCACTCAGTTGTTCCACCTGGTTTCTTTCTTTTTATTTCTTTCTTTTTTTAGCTATGAACAAAACTTAAATCTATCCCCTGTCAAACTGCACAGCTTGGCACAGCTGTGACAGAGTTTTACTACAGGTGGGAACTTTTTTGGGATATGATTACAGATGTTTTTATCATTTATATGGATTCATTGTTTTCCGAGGCAGCAATGAAATATGCTGTGTGGAGGGAAAATAAAATATGCATTTTTACATGCATACCCAAAAAAACATACATTTAGTATTTTGTCTTTATGTGCATCTCTTTATGGTGAAATCATGCAACAAGTACTCCATTCAGGGTTCTCAAGGAACAACCCTATAAAGAAGCAGTGTACCGCTTTGGGATTTCAGAAGACTTGGCACTTAGATACAATAAAAAAATGGAAAAAATCTATCAACAAAATAAAGTATTTATAAAGTTACAGTTCAAGTGAATTATCAATGCATTTTATGCTATTTTTTTTTTTTTTTTTTTGGAAAGCAAAATTCAGTGCTATTAGGCTTCTCTCATTATTCTAATTTCCTGATAAAAAAGATAGTTGTATTCATAATACACCGTGCATCAGATCCTCAAATACATTCCCGTGGAGTCATGAAGAAGTCGAAGAACTATGTCTCCCTTCACAAGCGCGCACCCCAGATGCTTATGACGAAGATTTGAAATAGGTTTTTAGATCTACTCTAGCAACTAGCTAGAGCACTCAGGTAATTTTAGGAAAATGGAGGTGAAACCCCACTTTGATAAAATACAGCTCCAACCAATGGCAACATCCACTGTCAGGTCAGTAGGACACTGGGCCACTACCCACAAACACAAGTTCTTCTCACCCCCTTCACACATTCCCTCCTTTCACTTCTCAAGGAATAGCTCTTTACCCCCTCCCCACTGCTCCACCACACACGAGAGGTGGTGCCTGGCCCTTGCACAGTGGCCTGAGCCTGAGCAAACGTTCCAAGTCTCAACGCAAGAAACTGTTCAGCCAGCTTGGTTCTGCAGCTCAGCAGAAGCATTTGACACCAGTTGTGGATCCAGCTATATCAACACCCATTCTGTACCATTATTGAGCAATGTTAATTCATTTTTGAGTGAAGGATGTGGAAGAGGAAAATCTGGATTCTGTTCCCACATTTATGTTCCAGAAATGGGCTAATGCCACATAGAAAGAAACACAAAACCAGGCAAGGATTCTGTTGATACAAGTAACATTACTATATAAAAGACAATTCAGATAATTCATAATTCTTACTTTTTTTAAAAATTTTTTCTTTCATGCAGATTTCTCCTTCAGTTCACAGAGTAACTCCAGCCCACCACTTAAAATAATAAATGGTTATACTCCTGGTAGCAATTTTATGTAGAATTGTGGCTTTCAGTAACTGCTATTCAAGCCCTCTTCAGCTCCTGCTTGTCATCAAAAACAGAAACATCAAAATCTCAAAAAAATTACACTGTTTGAAACACTTGGACCAGGAAGTATTAGAGTTTTTTTTTTTTTTTTTAAAGACTGTATAATTTTGAAATAAGGTATTCAAGCAAGTAATCAGACTTCTCAATACTTCTCCTGAAGAAAACTCTTAATGGAATTCTTTTGTGTACACTGGAAATAACTTCTTTAAAAATGGGTAAAATAACCTAGATTTCTAAAGAAAGCTGTAACATTTACTCAGTTACTGTATCCGTGACACATGAACTGCCACTGAAACGCGTTATATATGGTCTGCCTCTCTGAGCATTTCCCTTTCTTTTGAGAGGGAGCCTAAGCAAATGTTGTATTCTATTAAGTGCGAGGCCTGCAGAGTGTCAAAGTAATGGCTCGCTAGTATTACTTGGGAAATTCCAAAGCAATGGCTCCTTTCCCTGCGTGAACATTTAGAGTATACTTTGCTTATTAAATATAATGACTTTTCTCAAACTCAAATCACCCCAAGCACCCAACACAAAGTGCTCTAGTCTCCTCTTACGACAAGCTGAACGGGGACTCTCCCCAACACCCCGGCAGCGGGCTTACCATCACTAGAATCACTGAAAACGCAGTCGCCCTTGACAATAAAGTTTTTAGTCCTACCCTATGACTAACGTGCTGCCGTACTGCCAACGGGATGGTTCCCATTCGGGAGAGCGCAGGAAACAAAGCACGCACCAAACGCCACCAGATCGACTCAAGAGCAGCCGCTCTACTGCAGTGCTGTTCTCAAGCACGTACACCGGCAAGCAGCACCGAAGGTCAAGCTGCTTGGTGGCCGAGGCTCCAGTCATCTGTGAAGAGGTCAGCCACAAGAAATACACTGGCAGCCTTTCTTGCCATGAAGCAAATACAAGCGAGGAGCAAGGGGGCGATGACGTGGCTCGCTTTTCTTTCTCGTAGATCAGCTGGGAGAAAGCGATTTATTGCTTGCGTGCATTTCACAAGCAGAAATGGTTCTAACAAGCTTCAGGGAACACACCTAATAACCCACACCACCAGCGCAAACCAGCAGTTAGAAGTCCTGGTTTCATCGTGTCCAGATAAACGATTCAATCAGAGAAGCTAGCAATACTGAGGTCTATATTCAAGCAGGTACCAAGACGGAGTCCATAAAATATGTGGATACACATGCACGTCTGTATTTACATTAGCAAATTTGCATGTGCAAATGCACATTTACCAATTACGCTCACACATGACTATTTTTGGCTCCTTTTGAAAAGAAATCTATATTTCTCTTGATAAATCCTGGCTAAAGGCCTAGGCCAGTTGGAACCAACTTTGACAGAAACTGTGGACATAAAATACTTTCCAGGTGGTGCTCAGTTCCTCGCAGAATCAAACTCTGAAACAGCGAGTTCTTGTTGGAGTTTCTACAGTGAAGCCACTGATGTTATGATGATCAAATAAGCAGTGCAGCCCAAAGGCTTGTTCACAGCCCTAAAGAAAAAGCACTGTAAGTGTGAACTTGAAGCAGCATAACAGCTTATTTAGCTTCCAGCAAATGAAGTGTTCTAATAGATTTTTTTTCTTCCTCTGATGGCTAAATGCTTCCCCTATTACTAATGTGTGAAATGGTCTAGGGTATTAGTGTTTGCATTAGGCAGTTACTTGCACAGGCCCTGGAAAAATGATGACTTCTGGCAAAATTCACTGGAGAAAAAAATTTCCAGATTCAGATTTGACTTAAGGCATTACTGTTCAATGGGGAGTGGTTTAGGCAAGATCTTGTTTCCACCTTTGCCCTGCAAGAAAATAGGCTATGACTAGTAAATGAGTTGGAAATTATTACTATAATTAACATGTCTTCAAAGCAGCCGTTGGAAACTGTGCATGCAGCAACAAACTAATGAAGCTCCAGTTGCACAAAAACAAAAGGTCACAACAACCTGAGGGGGAGCCAGGATAGAAGCCGTTTCAGAAACTTTTCCCACATTGAAGGCAGACTCTGCGGAAGTTGGTGACAGTCCCATCCCGACCCGCACAGCTTCACTGTCCTGGCAGAGAGTCTCCCCGTGACCATCGCCTGGTGCTGTGAGCGCGCATGGAGGCATTTGGAAGTCCTTGCAGAGAAGAGAAAACAGGAGGTACAGAGCAGGGGGAGTTTAGGATGAGGCAGGAAAAAATGCAGCCAAAGCATATTGGCAACATGGAAAGAGATTTGTTTAGCCAAAATTTGATTTATTTTCTAAACAATCCCTCAGCCGGTGTGTACAAATTACATTTGGCATCTACTGAGCAATTTAGTACGAGTCTTTTTCAAAACGACACAACTCAGTTTTACACTTCAGTATTGCTCTGAAAAGGAAGATTTTATTCTTGTGGGTAACTCAAGGGTACTCCAACCAAATTTGTTTCCTGCCTTCATATTCTGCTTGTTTTTGCAGAATAACAAAAAAAAAAAAAAAAAAAAGATTCTATTTTCTAAATAAAATAACAGTTAAAAAAGCACAGCACAAGCATATTGTGTACAGGTTTTATATATGCGCCCACGCACATATTTCTGCCGTGACACCCACTTTTCCAAATCATTCCTAATTTGCAATGTTCTTGTTGCTGGGCCTGATCCAAATCCCACTGCAATGAATACCATTTTTTCAGTTGGTTTCAGGTTGCCTGGGACCGAGTCTAGGCATCTGGGCTATAAAGAGCGTACCAGGAATGCTGAGGGGAGGAAGAGGGTTATTTTCACAGTGTTGATAAACAACCAAGCATAGAAATGGTATTCGAGATCTCAAGGTGCACCAAAGAGGAAGCAAGAATTTTCTTCTGATTGCTTTGATATATGACAAAGTGATATCCAAGTCCAAGCGACCTTTAAATTCTTCTTAGAATGGGGTAAGAATAGAAAGCTGTGCCTTTAAAGATAGATCCATTTTTTTTTTCCATAATTTTAGACCTCCTTCTCCTTTGGAGGATTCCAGAATTCATTTCATGATTTCTGATGGATTGTTTCTCAGGTTACTGAGTAACAATGAATAAATATATAATTCTCTGAATACCAAGCAGCAATTTCTCATAAGCAGCTATTTACTCTGCAGCACTCGCTCATCTCTGCTACTTATGCATTGAAATGTCTATTTGACTAATGCACTTTTTAAAATGAAATCTAATCTAGCCTTTCTCCCTCAACATTAACAGTTAGTGGTAGCGAACTAAAAGTATTCATCACCCTCCACATTTTCTGCTCTGCATACCCGAAGAGAAATTCCCATATTCTTCAGCATGGACTATGGAATATCAGGGACAGAGAAGACTGCTATTAACTGTGCTTTCATTTTTGCCTCTTAACCTCTGATATTTGCCATAGTGAATATGCACCAGATGCGATTCTACTTTGATATATTTCTTTTGCTTGAACCTCTAAAAATTTATTCTAGTCCAGATCTGAGTCTATTCACAGAGCTACTCATTACTACCGACTCCGTCCGTGAAAGTGATCCACTAGCATGAAACTCAAACGCTCCTGCACCCAGAGCCAATTCCACCACCACAGGATACCATCTGTTAAGTGCATTGGAAGTCTGCACTGCAACATACTATATTTTTAAAAATATTACTAGGGTTACTTTTACAGCCCTAGAAAGATAAAGGAGAAGTATTTCTTCCTTTGGAAGTAACACTGCATGTATCTTTCTTTTATGGCATGGCATTGGGCAAAACAAGGTATACACAAAGCAGCAGATGTTTATAATGCTAACCTCACCTCTTAAATCTTTTTGAAGTCTAAGCCTGGGCAAATGCCTAGTTTTCTGACAAACACTTCACTTGCTTGAAATGAAGTAGCCATTCAGAGAAATCAGATTTCAGCAAGCAAAATTAAACCATCCTATACTGGAATATTAGAATTTTGGATTTGCAAATAAAGATATTCATAGAAGTGGAAAACATTCACGCTCACTCAAACGAGGCCATACTCAAATGGCAAGCTTAAAGTCTTTGAAGAGTTCCATATTCTTCATAAATTATTTGACCATTTTACTTTTTACATGTAAACTGTAGACAGCATTCAAGAACAAAAGTAAAAGAATAGTGTCAAAAATATTGCCTGATTTAGTTTAAAACAGTTTTCACAGCAGAGAATAAGGAATTGCTTCATAACTGAACATTATAGTTCTCTGCAGCACAAGATCTGTTTTCCCAGAAGTTTTATTCCTTCAGTGGTAAATCCAAAGTTACCCAAGAAAGCAGATCTCAGAAAATCTTCCCTTTTCCTCCTACTGTTTTTGAATGCTGTTTGTTTCTTGGTCTTGTTCTCTTAAATGCAGCACACTTTCAGAAAGGAACCAGATCTGATGTATCTCCTGATCTGACAGCTCCTCACTGATATCTCCTAACATATATGTTTCCCCCGCCGACCCCTGGGATGCACTAATACATTCTAATGTACTAAATTACGTACTAACCTGGAATTAACTTAGGTCTTCCTATGAGACAGTTTGCTCTCACACAACAAAAGGTTCCCATGCTGAAAAGATCTCCTGGAGGAACTAATTCCTGCACCATAACCTCAGCTAGTTGATTACGGATCCCTCAGCCTCAGCCAAATCAAAAGGGAAGACTTCCAAGGCGACAGTATTAGTACAATCAAAGCAATACAGGAGCACCCATCCTCTTCTCATAACATGTCATTTTGCTTCTCTTTCATTCAGTTATTCTGAAATGCACAGACCATGTTCTACCCCTTTTTCACAAAAAGTCACAAATTCAATGCTGATTCAAGCCCCACTATGAACTATTAACTCAGTATTTCTCAGCTTGGGTGACTTTGGGAAGTACTTACACATCTGTAACTACAGCACTGCTAAAGCTGGGAGGGGTTTGATTCATTTCATAAGGTACGTTCTTTCCAATTTGCTTTATTCCAGCAGAGAAGTTAACCACTGCCAACACTTTACAGCTTTACAGGCTTTGATCAGTTGGGCAATATTGTAGTTAGGGTGGTTACCTTCCACTGAGAAAATAAACCACATTATATAACGCTGTATTTTAAAAGCTCAGGAAATATTTAGTTCCTGGCCACTATGATGATATTTAAGAGACATGAAATATTTCGATAAGCAACAGTTACTTTTGCTAAGTAAATATTTGGGGGAAAAAAAAGAACAAAACGCCAAGGTTATCTTGCATGTCAAGAATGAACGAACAGGGCTGATGATATTACCTTGACAGGAACAGGATATCAAGCTAAAAAATTCCTTACGGGCAGAAATATTAGCTTTGATGCCAAAACTGACTCTCTGATTACCCCTTCAACAGGAAATTTAAAGAAATCATTAACCAATGATGATTTTATAACTGATGATCACTTCACTTGAGAAACCAGAGATTTTAGAGCATGTTTAGAAGCTGGGCAGGATATACATCAAAATAATTCTACTCAGATCTACCTACAGATAAGCCATGGAGGATATACTTCCCATTTGCATTCCTGGGACATAACCATTAAAGAAATATTGATATGTAATTATATATAGATATGAGTATATACATATATAAAAAGTAAATAATATGTATACATATTTTTATCTAGTAGTTCAGAGCTTGTGGAAGCCAGCAGGAACAGGCTTAATCTCCTGTAGCCCACAGGATACAGTACTGGCCCGACTATTTCTCCATGGCTCTGCACCACAAAAAAAAAAAGCTTTCCTTTCCATGCTATGGCATTTGCAGGTTTGAACAAGTCCTGCTTCTGTGTCTGAGAGGATGTTTGACCTTAAAGCCAGAGTTAAATCTTCAGGCAAAATAAATTCAGAGCTATAGTCTGCCAGCTGGGGAATTGATTCATGAATGTCTTCTGATAACAACTTTCTTGCAAGCACTTAAACCCAAAAAAAACAAAAAACAAAACAAACAAACAAAAAAACTATGAATCTTCATAAAAGATTGTAATCTAAAAAAAAAACAAATCTAATTCCAGATAAGCTTTTTTTTTCTTAACATCTCTAAGGAAAAAAAAAAAAAAGGAAAAGAAAAATTCCCCAAAAAGACAATAAAAAACCTATCTGCTGTTGCAGTGTGCTTTATTTATAAAGTGTTTATAGTCAGGGCCAGCTCAGATGCACATAGAGATCCCTATGATTCATGCGGAGACATCTATTTTTAAAGCTATTGAGGAATACAGAAATATCTTGCATGTTTCCATCTGGAATTGTTTTTAGAAATGCCATCTAGAGGGGCAATGCTGTCAAAGAATAAACAGCATCTTTATGTAAGGCAATTAATTCTCCAAATGCAGCCCAATCTGTGAATGACTGGTAAACAAATGGGGTAACTGCCAGTATAAATATTTACTTGGGAACAGAAGCAGTTACAAAACAAGCAGAAGTTTGTCTCAGACAGTGAGTGTGAGCACGCTGCAGAGAAGCAGCATGAATGGCTCTAAGCAAACATTCAGTGGAGCTCTGCATAAAACTTTTAAACATATAGGAACTTTTTAAAAAGACTTCAGTGTTAAGCAAATGGATCATCATGACTTTTTTAAAATTCTCCAGTCAAATTTAGTATAAGCTGTTATTATAACAAGCAAATAAGATCCAGAAAGCTGTGATCGACTCTAGTTGTATCAGAATATATCACTAAATTACATGTTTATGTCATTTAATTGCTCATAGAAATAATACTTGTATTTATTGCACATGAAGAGGCACAAACATTTGTGACCAGTCAGCAACTACTGCCATTTGACATTTTAGAGATTGTAAGGTTTTCTTAAAAAAAAAAATAAAGCGAACAAAAAATATTTATCAGGTAATATTCTTAGCTTGCATGGCAGATTTGGGAGGAGTTTTCATTAGAAAAAATGCTATAATTTTGAAAATACTGATTCAAAGAGGAGAACATGGTAATGTTCTCCAGTCTCCAATTTCTTCAAATACAATTAAATTTTTTTGAGTAATGAACATAGTTACTGGATGATAAATATTGAAATGCTGAAAAGTTAGCTCAATGAAAGGACAAGAGCTGGTCCATAAACATGGATTTTCTTTTCTTTTTTTTGTCCATATGGCATACATTAGACCAGCTCAAAAGCAAAATAAGATGCATTCCCAAGCAGAGAGAACCAGGGAGCTATAATACTAAATGTTATTCAAGCTGTCTTTTGGCTAAAGCAGTAGGAACTGTGCGGTTTTGAAGTAGGAATTTTCAAGTAGCCGCTATTCAGGCCTTGTGGTCAGAGTGTGCTGACTGGCTGAACAACCGTGACGTCCAAGGGACCGCAGGACGGTCACCTTCAGTGATGTGCCCTGCCAAGAGAGAGAGGCAGGTCGTTAAAGAGCCCGATGCTGCAAGGTGCTGAGTTTACTGGGAGTAAAGAACACGCTGTGCCTGCCGTGGCTGGGGTTGGAGAGTATAATTATTTCCAAAGATGCTGCAGCAGCTCTACGGAACAGCTCGAGACCTGAACGCCTGCAGGAGAATACGCTTGCTCTACAGAACCCATGTGCGGTATCGAAGGAAATCGTCCAGGCAAGGAGATATAGTTAACTCAGTATATGGTCTTCCCTTTTTCATTTCACATGTTTCAGCCTCTCCCTACATGACAGATGACCTTTTAAATCTCTTTCTTCCAATGTAAGAAAGAACTAGATATTCTCTGGAACTTACCTATATCTTACAGCTCCAATCTCACCTTGGAATTTTCTTCCTCAGTATATTTGGTAAACAAAATTATCATAGATGATAACAGAAAGTGATGCTCATTCAAGAGAAATAGTAATTTTGAACGTGGCTTTACTGAGACGAGGGACTCTGAAGAAAGGAATGCTTCTATCTGCTCAACCTCATAGTTCAGTTAGTGGTTGTTGACACAAAATTACATCTTCACCCGTGTGGGAACATTAGGATCCCAAAACCTCCAGAAAAGGGACAAAACAGAAACATGGAAATCCATAACATTCGCAGAGATACCACTTTCAGGCCGCATATGATTTGTTTTCTAAGAGAACCAAAACCAAAAGGCATGCCTTTTCCCTCGCAGTTTAAATGGGGCTGAACTCTGACAGTGACAGCCTATACCTATGAAATTTTTCTCAAATGACAATGTAGTTGTCATTCTCAAAGCAAAAATCTCAAACTGTGATTTGCAATCACACACACATACACAAAATCCTCTTCAGAAGTACAAGATACTCTACTAAAATGGATGAAATCTCACAGTATTCATTGTCACTGAACCTGACCTTAAAGTGCATCTGAAACTTGCACCAGGGCCTTGGCTTGTTACAGCCTGTACCATTCAAGTGTACTCACTGCTCCCTGGCGCCTGATAGGAGACAGCGATAGGTGGGTGTCCTTGGTAAATACTTGGCTATGTTCAAGAATCTGAAGTAAAACCCCGGGCTAAAATATTCATTCAGTCTCTTTAGCTCTTCGAATCCCTGAGCTGAAAGTTACTTCCATTCAATAAAACTACTGTGATTTTTAACAGCTGTTAGATGCAACTGTAAACAATTTGAAAAGAAACAAATACCTTTGGGCATAGTTTTGAGCTATCTTTGGGATAATTTTTTAATATAATTCTGTGAAATTACTTCTTTAGAGGAACAAAGGATTGATAAACACTCTTGACTGAAAAGCTTATTTATTGTCACTTTTAAATAACAAAAACTGAAGGGAGAGAGACTCCACAGCAATAGCAAATCTCTTCCTCTCACAGGCAAAGGGTTACTTCATGTGTTTGTAAAATTCTTGATAAAGATTAACAGTGAACAACTTCCTGAGCTTTGCAGGAAAGTTCTACTGCAAGTTTTTCCTTCAGAAAGAACTGCCCCAAAGCAAGAGTTTAATGACATTCCTGTAATGAGTTTTAGTAACAAAAATGTTTTGAAAGTCATAGGTTTAAAACACTCCAGCAAAATTATCAAAAGTTTATAATAAATGTACTGTTGCAGTTCAAAGGTTTGTTTTTATGTTATAACAGATGTTGCTTTCAAAGTCTAGAATATTTCCTTCTTTAGCTATCTGCTCATCGCTAAGACAAAAAGGCTATGTTTTAAAAAGTATTCTTGGAAAAGGCAAAAACAGTGTGAGTTATGGAACAGACTGTTGCAGATGGAAATGGGTTTTTCGCATTTATCAGCTTTAGACATCCAGGGAGGAGACTCAGGAAGATAAACAATGTTGAAAAAATTGAGAGGCTTTTCTTAAACCCTGGCTTGTATGCGGCTCTGCCTTATTTGTGTTTTCATTGCAATGCTACTTATCCTAAAGGTCTCATTTCAGTGTAATTGGGCATATTGAAATGTGCCAGAAATCTGTAGCTATCTAGGAAACAAATGATGAGGTAAATTTCTTTACCTACACATACGCTACCTACTGAATGTTACAGTGGATAATGATTCCTTCTACCTCTGGGGTGGTTTATTATTAATGTACGATATAGAAGGTATAATTGAAGCTTCAGGCATTGAACACAGTACACAAATTACCATTCCAGATTTGCAAGATATTTTTGCTTCTGTGGAAGCAGAACTGCCATTACATCCATGCAGAATGGATAAATATAGTGGTAAGTATATAAGGTCTTTCTATCTGGTAAGTATAGAGAATAATACAGACAGTAATACTCACTTTGGAAAATAAGTATACAAAATATATTTCACATTACTAGATCTTCAGAGTAAGACTTCGAGCATCTTATAAAGAGCAATGCTCTCCCCCAAAACTTGGCTTTTCAATTCTACAATCAGCTTATCTGAGTATTTCCTATGTATTGGCACTGTAGTAGAAATACTATGGGTGTTTCACTCTCCTCTTCCCCACCCTACACATCACTTTTGAAAAACCATTCAACCCAAGCCACAATTCAATTAAAATGTGTATATAACTAGTAAATTCACTCTCTCCAGTCACTTCATTTTCTTTGACTGATGAAAGTATATGCAGAACATCCAGACATTATTTTTTATAGGTAGGTATATTTAATGCACTGAGCAGCACATATATAGAAATAGCGTGCAAAATATGATTGCCTAGAACATTGTACCTCTGCATAACAGCAGATGCAGAACCACCACTACCATCACCAAAAAGCTGTAAAGGAAGTGCCAGCAAAACCACAAATGTTAAATCCTGACCAAGGTACTGAAATGGGATGGTAAAGGAAAGTCTTCAGATATGGCATATCACAAAAGATACTCTAGGGGGGAGAATTTGGGGCATTTTAATGCATAACTTCTGCAGTATACTGGAGAAAAACATACACATGGAGACACCTATTAATTAATTTGTTTGCTGGCAAAAACAAGTGAACTGTCCCATGATCTCTTTCTATTATCTTAATTCTATGATAACCATCCAATGTCTAGCAAAAGTCCTTCAGAAGTAACCGGAAGCTTACATTTGTGTTTTTAAGAAGAAATCTGAAATTTCCCATCTGGTACAACACATGCTTCTGCAAAGATGTTTTTTTATTGTTATCACTGAAAACAGTCATAACTTTTACCAGTTCCATAACTTTCTATCACAACAGTGTTATCACTTAGCTGCATTGCTGGACAAACTACAAATACAACGATTTTCAGCCTGGATAATGACGAGTCTCTCCAATGCTGCACTGTGTTTACAGTTAGTAAGGAATAAGAAGTGATAGTTTGATTACAAAAATTGTGTAAGCTCAGACAAGGAGGAAAAGTTTGTATGAACCACAAAGGGAAGAAGGACCAAGCTCACCATACAATTGTGATGTAAGTGGAGATTTGCATCCACTTATAGCAGGTCTAAAGGCTGAATTTGCAAATCTCTCCCCACTGGAAGAAAACTGTCTGCTTTCTATCTATCTTATCTGCTTTCTACAGTGATCTCCCACTTCAAAGTTGGCTCCTAAACATAAGTTAAAGAATCGTTGCTATTCTTTGTTTTTGTTTATATAGCTCTGAAGTACAGGTCATACCTCTCCTCACAACTGAGAGTGTGAAAACACAGCTGAGAGTGAAGGCACAAACAGAATACTAGTGCAGAAGAAGGTTTATGACCTGGAATTTGGTGTTCTGTCATAAAAAGCGCAGCCTGCTAATGTGTTGTGCTGAAATCACATTAGACTGAGGAAAAGAGGACAGAGCCCATTTCAGCTGTAATGGAAACATTACATTGCATTGATAGGGCCAAGTTCATCAGAAGGCATCAACACTGCTGTTATTTACTCCAGCAAGAGATCGCTCATCTCTCCCTTCAAACAATGATTGCAGTTTATTTCAGTATTTATCAGAGTTTTTCATAACAGACTATGTTTTGAATTCCTGTTGGATTGAGGAAGGTAGAGTCTTCCTATTTCAGAATACAGAGCTCCCCTCCCTTGTTAGAAATCTTCTGTAACCCAGGCTAGAAGAATATCTATTTTTTTACTTCAGACATAACAAGACAGATTGTGGTAAATCTTTCTTCCTGCATTTTTACTATCTCTCTCTCTTTTTCTCTAGGGAAGAGAACAGAGGGGAAAAAAAAGAAAAGAAAGAAAAAGGAAACAAACATCTCCAAAACTAAAATTCTTTTGAAAACCATTTCAAGTATTTAAATGATTTTAAAGAAATATGAAAATAACAGCTTTACATACTTCAAAAAATACTTCTTAAATCTATTATGCAAATACTGTTCTCTAAAAGAAATTCACCTGACATATCAACCAGCTATATAAATTAATAAAAACCTGCAGAAAAGGGAATTATCACCGGAAAATATTTTCTTTGATGTTCTAATGTACAAAAGTTATCTGATTAGTTCAGTTCAAAACTACCTGCAGTAAAAATACATAAAGATATTTGTGAAAGAAAGCATCACAGGGTTCTAACATGCATGCACCTACACACTTCTGTTTAAGTAAAAATTTTTGTGTCAGTGAAGTTGCCTGTGTGTTGATTCTGGCCTAGCAATATGATATAATATAGAATAATGAAATAATTTTATTCAGAAATTTTTTTTTCAATAAGAAAGTAACTAACTGAGTGGAACCAAACTATTCCCAGTGTTTTCCAGTCGCTTCTCTGAAGTCTGCACTCAGGATTTTAATTAGCAGTCAATTTGTTTTGAGAGCAAGACATACACAGTCATACTAAATGCCTACCTGTCAACTACTTTTAAACTTATTAGCCAGTTTAATCAGCTTTTCCAGAAGCAGAGTACAAGTTCCTTGAAAACAGGAAACTAATGAGACTTTAAAAGTCATTATTACCTGTGGGCTAACTGGAAAAGCCTGTAGCACAAGTCTTAGCTTTATCCAAGAATCCACAAAGGGTGATTAAAGGAGAATATTTTCTTGGGTACTATAAAAAGGCAAAAGCAATCTAAAGCAATCTAAATCTATGCCAGGTTATTATTTCCCAGACTGTAGGTACTAACCTAAGATTTCCCCCTGCAATAGTGGGAAAGTCCATGCCAAAACAGATGTTCACCCCAGAAAAGCTTGACAGGTATGAGAATCACAAAGAATTATAGTAAGATATCCACAGTGCTGCAGGTACATGCATGATATTTTCCTCATCTTTTATTAACTTAGAACAAATATAGCATGGGGAAGGGTCACTAGAAAAATATAAAGCTTCCATTCAATGTTAATATATACCTGGAGAAAGATGAACATCTAGGAGGAAAATGGCCACTAGCTCCACAGCAATAACAGTATTTTTTTCCCCAGTATTCCCTTTTAATATTTTTTTAGAAACTGCTTGTCTAAGAGCATGAATTGTACTTAGCCCACGTCCTAAAACAGCTGGTTCCACATTTTGTCACAGATTTATGCCTTTATATTGCTCTCTTCATCCTCTCCTCAGAGGAAAATGATTTAAAAACTTTTATGCAAAAGAAACAAAAAGCAAACAAAAGCAGTCCGTTTTTCTCGTGCAGAGTTCAGAAAACAATTATAATGGTTGCATAATATCCTAATGGTCACAGAAGTAATTACCAAGGCATACGGTCAACCTCTTTGGCTGCTAACGTGGTACTGTGGGGCTTCACTACTCAGCCCATCGGGAAGGTGGTGAGACCGAGTCCCTGAATCCCTGAATCCCCCTAGAAGGGGACTCCAGTGCCACAGCTCCTCCACCTCACACGCGTGTGATTCAGAAACCGGCATCAAGTTCTTCTGAAGTTGTCCCTTCCTGTATATTCATGTCTGAAATGATTAAGACAACATTAACAGCTAGCATTAGATCTGGATATTTATCCACATGGCCACTAGGCCTTTTTACTAGCTTATTATCGTTATATATAAAATGTCATGATTTCTTTAAAAAATAGCCATCTACAAACCAGAGCAATATAACTTAGCTCCTACAGTCAGCTCAGGAGAAGAGCATTTAGGTAAAACCATTATAGATAGGTTCTCTCATCAGAACGTTTTTCTGAAACATCCAAAACATCCAGAGTGTTTATTTATAATCTTATCTACATCATTAAAATGAACACTTGTGCAAAGTTGAACAAATTCTTCAGGCTTGCTACTGACAAGGTCATATAAAAGTTAGCTTTTGATTTTGCTTACTTTTTTGCTTTGTTTGGTTTTTGGTCCTTGGTCATTTATGACCAAGAATACATGCAGAAAAAGGTTTTCTTTTCATTTTCTTTTATTTATACAAGCAAATGTAAAATGTCTAAGGTGCTTGGGCAATTGATATATTTAAGTTATTATTGTTTTCCTGGAGCCAGATACCAAGAGATAATTGGAGCATGCATTAACAAACACCAGCAAGTAAAATTTCTAACAACTGATAAAGAAGCCATTTATCTGTAGCTCTTCTATTGCAGGAGAACAATCAGTACTACTGTATGTCATGAATTCTGAAATAAAATAATAATTTGTGTTTGAAAACACAAATTCCAAATTTTTAACCAGAGAGAGCACCCATGCCAGTATATACTGGTCTTTATTGCTGTAAATAAGAATTGTATACTGTTTCTAGTATGCTTACATATCACAGACACAGAGTGGAAAGTATATCAATCGTCATTGAAAAGAAATGCTTTTTTAAACAACAAGTAAAAAAAATAATGGGATGAGAATGAAATTGCAAGGCAACATAACTATTCCCCATGAGACCCTCTATTTTTGCATAGGTCCAGAAAGAAAAAAGAACAAATCAGAATAGGAGAAAAAATAAAAATGTACTTAAAATGAAATCCAAGAGCAAGTATTCAATAATACAACATGGTAGCAAAACAGAAAAATACCTTATACATCGATAACAAAAACAAAACAAAAAAAAACAGCCATAAACCTTAACTAATCAAAGGAAATTCTTAGTCTGCACATAGACCTTCCCATTCAGTTAAAGACAACAGGAATATAACTAAAATACATTAACTGTTCCGAATATCCTTCAAGAAAGCAGTGACACACTGCCAGGACAAAACACTCCTAATCAGCAGGCTCGGAGAGTCTCTACCTGACAGTCCTTAAAAAACAAACAAACAAAAAAATCACTCTCTTTTATCTCCTTTTGCCTGTCTGCTCCCTTTTAGGAGGTGCTTATCCTAATACAGTCTGGGGTAACTGCCATTAACCTCAGCAAAGTTAGGATTTCCCTTCTCACAGCCTTTTTAAAAGGACTGCACAACCTCCAACTAGAACAACCTTAATCTTTCCACTATTTCTGACTCATTAATCTTTTTCTGCCTCAATCACAAATAGCAAGGCGCAGACCTTTATTGTATACAGTTTCAAAACAGGAAAAGAAAAAATCTGCAAGAAAAAGAAGAAGCCACTTCCTGAGGAAAACTCATCTTTATTTTCCTCTAAACTCTGCTCCTTGGCAAACACCATAAAGGCACAATGGAATAAAAATAATCAGACTCACAAATGAAAGCTCAACAGCGACATCTATTCCTTATGTGATCACAGATGTTTATCACTTTTATGGTTGGGTACACATTATGTTCTCATGTGAACATTATTTTCTGACTCCTTTTTGAATTCCTGGCTTCAACTCTGGGGATTTCCATGTCTTATTTCCTATTTTGCTTTCTGTTTTACCTCGCCTGTCTGCAATTCCTAGCAAAATTACCAGGTACCTATTATGTGCGCATGTTTGTTTTCTTGTGGTGAGATATAATTGCTCCTTCCATTAGTTGTTCGAAATCATGAATTAACAGATGTTGCCTGACAAACTTGTTGAGACAAATGCTGCTTCCCAGAGTGAATTAAAGCAAATATCCCTCTTGTCTCTAATTGGCTGTCAAACATACAAAAAAAAAAAAAAAGTATTCAAAAGGCACTGATTTGATTTATACCATCTTCAATTATACTATTCTTATATATGAAACCACTGTATTTTGAAATGCCTATGACACACTGACAAATATCAAGATTTTCTCATTAAAAATAAAAACAATTACATTTCAGTTAATTCTACTTCTCTAAGTGATAACAACAGTGGATGACTTGGTTTGTTGCCTAGCTTCTAAGCAAGTTGCTCTTGTTCTCTCTTTGAATGACAAAGGAATTTGGGGGAGTTCAGCCTAACCATTACAGGAAGTTGAAAGTCTTGAACAACACTCTTACAATTCAATTAATACAGCAAGAGACAGGGCTTAGTAAAAGATTTGAGTGTGGCAATTCCTGTTCACTGCAAGGAGATGCAATCTCTACTTCTGGCCATATTCCTCCTACCTCCAGCTTTGTCAGTCCTAACCACTCCAATTACTCCACATTCCTAGACTCTGCACAATAAGGAGCATAGTAGTAACATACTTAATAGAGTATTTTGTCTCAAGAGTAGAACCCTTAATTACAATAGAAATAAAACAGATCTCAAAGAGGGTGATAATATGTACAGCAGTTCCCTATGATGGATCTTATCTGACATAGGTACCTTTACAGCCTAGAAATAGATACGAAAGCCCTAGGAAGGTGACATAAAGACAGACAGATGGCTTTCTTCAGCCTTCCCCATGTCAGTTTGTACAGCTTTTTGTTTGGTCTGTGTGAATTTTGTTCAGCCTCTTAAATTTCCCTGTGCATTCTCCAAGAAGTTTATGAATGCATTTGCCATAGTGGGAGCCAAGCCAAAGCTAAGCATGCTCAGCAGGCTTGGTTTTGCAGACCTAGTCCCACACCAGTTAATTACCACACAGGAACTGTGGAACAAGGCTCAGTGTGAGCAACTGTTCATATAGAGAAGAGATATCCGTATAAAGAGGGGCTACAAAAGACACAGAATTATAGTTTGCAATTTTAAAGACCATGGGATGCTCTTAGTCACTTTCATGGAAGAACAGTTTGATCAGGTCAGAACTTGCTGCAATAAAGATGCCAGGTCAGAACTTGCTGCAATAAAGATGCCTGCTAGCATAAGTATGCTTTATTTTCATGGGGGGAGCACCCAGAGATAGATTTTTCTTCACTTTTTTTCACCCCTCACTTACAACTCCGAACCTTCTTATTGAACAGAGTGTAAGCAAGAAAAGAAAAGTATCAGTAACAAAGGATACTTTTTTCCCTCCAAGAAATAGAGAGTCATTTGAATCAGTACATTTCTGTAAAGCTGGGAAGGATTCATAATAAGATTTCAAAAGTCCCAGCAACCCCAAGCTCCTACTTTAACCTCCTGAGTATTTGGTCTCCTAAATCAGAGTCATATGAGTTAGAAGTTTCCTCACTTGAGGCAGGCTATATGGAAGTAATTTATATATTTTTTATTCCTTTTATAATAAGTGGTCATGGATTAAATCAGTGCTCTTTCTCCTGAAGGACTTTCAGCCAGTTTAATACAAAAGGCTAGTACCTGCTATTCTGCATATTATGCTAATATGCATATGCATAGTCTGCATAAATACACCTTAATCTGCTGAGATTTTTTACAGCAAAATCTTTTTTTCTTAATGACACTATAACTGCCTAGGAATAGATTGCAACTTGCAAAGCACTGGCACCAGATTACACCTCCTACACAAATACGCATTGCAACTGGTGTTTCACCAGACAAGACATAACTATTCAAGCTAGCAAGGGAAAAACATTTAGTCTCTTAATTGCTTTCTGTACGAACTGCGTAATTAAAGCTTTGTTCTGTAATTTTGCAATCAAAACAAAGCTATTTGTAATAATAAAAAAAAATAAAATCATAGGCAGAAGAGAGAGCATAGAAAAAAACCACAATGTTTTAATGTATTCTATTAATCCAAGGTGATATTCAACTTCAGACTGTCTCCAAAGAACAATAAAAAGCACTTGCAACCATTGCAAGTAACAGAAATACATAAGGCCATAAAATCTTTTAGTTCCTTTATTCAAATCCTTCTTTCTCTGCTCACTATAATCAAAAAGAACATTCAAAGCTGGACTGAGGAACTGCAAGCAGTGAGTACCTTTTAGGTGTGGATTTAGAGATGTTACAAGGCTCAAATGTTACAAGGTTCATCTTAAATCCAAAGAGAATTCACACTGTTCATTTCCTTTCCTAGTAACGCATTTTGGAGACTTTGACATGTGCACCTTACCACTGAAATTACTTTTCAGCTGAATGGTTAACACACCAAATCACTGGCCAGGTCCCGTGCCCTGTTGGAAATGCTGTCTGCTCCTTATGACGCAGCGCAGCCATACAACTGTGAATGATTTCTACCCGGTTCTGTGATCCCCTCTCCTTGATGCTACCAAGTCAGCATAAAAGTCCTCATGTATTTACTACTGTAGATTTCTGTCCTTGACATTAAGTATAGTTCTGACCCGAACTGTTGTGAACAAAAAAATCCCTGCACCAAGTATGATCTCAGCTCATCAAGGAACGAGAGCTGGCAGCCACATACACATCCATCTCCCAAGGTCAGCAGTGAACACACTAAAGCTCAGCTCAACTTTCCCATGTGGCCATCTAGAGATATAAAAACCTTCACGTCTCTCAATCTATTTTAAAAATGTACTGCACCTAAATGGCCCAGTCACAGAGAGTTTTGGAGAGAGAGAGAGATTTTTCCCCCCCAGTCTATATTGCAGCACAGATGTCCTGTAACTGATGGTAGGTGAGCAGGTCTGGCTAGGCAGCAAAGCAGCCTCGTGCCTTTGGTCAGCCTGGAGCCAAACTGACACGTTGTGGCTGCCCACGTAGGCATCCCTTCAAGGCCAGCATGAGCTGCTCCTCGCAGTAGGGTAGAGGGCAATAGTTTTACCCTCATCTTCAGACTCAAATGCTGTCCAAGTATATCCTAAACTGGTCCACTCTCTAGCTGGTCATGTATTCTAAAATAAAAGGCTATATCCACTGCAATGAAGACAGTAGGTGAGACTACCAAATATGTGGAAGACCAGTTTATTTTTGCCTACACTATGAACTACTCCAATACATAGCCTATATAACTAAATCCAGACTGACAAGCCCATTTGATTTTTATAACTTTGGCAATTCCACTGTGAAAACACAGATTGTATTTAGTTAGCTGAGCCAGTTGCCAAAGCAACACATTAATGCCTTCTTTTCAGAAGTAAAGGGAACAAAATGGTGACATTCACATTGCAGTAAGTAGAGAACAAAATGAATTGAACTGAAATGTGTCCATTTTAAAAATCACCAGTGAGCAATGATCAGTTTTATTGGTATGAAACTGGAACCAGGCTTCCAAAGCTGAATAAGTGTTAAGCACATTTGCACAAGCGAAGTGTAACCATATGTGAGTTCAAACAAATTATACTTGTTATAAGAGAAAAACCTCATGCTTTATTGTTTAAAAAGTATGACATTTTTATTCCAAGGAAAATTGTTACCACTAAAAAAAAAAAGGGGTTGGGGCGGCAGGGAAAAAAGTTTTTTTTAAAATGGAACCTTTTAGATTTGTTTGGACTTCGGAATATACCTGAATAATAAGAATATAATGAAACCAGTAAAAACAAATTGCTTAGGTGGCTTTACCATTCTTCAAATACTTCTCTGCGTACATTTTTTTGCAACCATAAAGTTTAAGAGCAGAAAATCTGGCAAGTAATATCTTTGTATGAGGCCTAATGTTGACAAAACTGGAAAGGATAAAAATTATATCCTATGACCACTCCTTTAGTGGTTGGATCTTTTTCTCATTACTAACTTGCTTAAGACTTGTTTGTTAAGCAGTATAAAATAATGACAAACTACATCTGTCAGAAAAAAGAAATATATAAATATGTATACGTGTGTGTATATATACACACACACACATATATAGCAGAAAATATCTTACCTCTCAAACCATGACCAGTGGTCAGGATCGTCCTCATATAAAGGAAAAGGCTCAGCAGAAGACCTAAAGAAAAAGAGATAAATAGAAGCATTAGCACCTGAGACCTAAAAGGGTGTGGGGGGGGGGGGGACCCAAAAAACAAACAAACAAAAAAACTTGTCAAATGGCTGNGTATACACACACACACACACATATATAGCAGAAAATATCTTACCTCTCAAACCATGACCAGTGGTCAGGATCGTCCTCATATAAAGGAAAAGGCTCAGCAGAAGACCTAAAGAAAAAGAGATAAATAGAAGCATTAGCACCTGAGACCTAAAAGGGTGGGGGGGGACCCAAAAACCAACCAAACAAAAAAACTTGTCAAATGGCTAAGACACACACACACATATATAGCAGAAAATATCTTACCTCTCAAACCATGACCAGTGGTCAGGATCGTCCTCATATAAAGGAAAAGGCTCAGCAGAAGACCTAAAGAAAAAGAGATAAATAGAAGCATTAGCACCTGAGACCTAAAAGGGTGGGGGGGGACCCAAAAACCAACCAAACAAAAAAACTTGTCAAATGGCTAAGACTATTGACTTCTCAAGAAACAAATGTAAGAACAGACCCCAGAAAACTAGAGCAGCAGCAGCAGCAGCATGGAAAACAATTGGGGTGGAACTGGAGTGTGATACAGAAGAAGCTCTAAGAGCACACTCCTGCCAAATGGACACCCTTTTCATCACCAAAGGAGACACTGCCTCATCCTGCAACATCTTCTCATTACTCTTACATAGGGCAGCACTACTAAGAAGTGGCTAAAACACTCCAGCCGCACTTCTGCAAACAGGAGAAGGACAGATCATTACTGGAGAAACCCCGTGGTTTTATGAGAGATGTGGGACAAAGTGAATAGAGAGTCCTACCATACCTAAAAGCAGAAAGAACCTGGCACAACACAGTTTATAACTAAAATTCTATAGGACTTCAATCAAAACTACTAGTAGCAGCTTAAAATGCTGTCACAGTACTATATGTCATATACCTGCCCTCTTTGCCTTTTGGATGTTCCAAGGTTAAAGTAGACCTTCCCATCTCACTCCAATTACTTAGCTACATACAAGACTTATATCTTGCAATTGTTGATTTATGCTATAATGAGCTTGTAGTAATGTTCCCAAAGAAAATAAAGCACAAGAAAAGGGGAAAAGCAGGTGCACACTGTATAAACTCAGCAGCAGCAAGTCATTTTAAAAAAAAATAAAGGTCACAGAGAGGAAAACTTTTTTTACTTCATACAGCAGTTCTCTACATCTGCTTTGTGAAGATGAAGAATTAAAAATTCACATAAGCTAGATAAATCTGAACCTGAAACCTGTATACAAAATACCAAAACAAACATAAAATGAGAATCCCGTAACTGCTGGAGCCAAAGGACATAGTGACCATACCCTGAGGTCCTAAGATCAAGGCTGGTGTGTTAGTAGAGAAACACCTTAGCTAAACAAGGACACAACTCCACAGAGGGCAAATTATGTGGCTGAACACAGGGGTAACTGCTGAAAAACAACATCTGTGTATACACACCTTAAGGAAATACATTGGCACTTCAGTCCCTAAATGTGAAGATTCAAAAGCCTTAGTCAAGGAGGTGTTCGCTGAAGTGGGTGCGAGGGGGGAATCTGGTCTTCTAAGTGATAGGAACCTCTCCTAACTGGTGGCTTGGACTTTCCAAAACAGCAAGCTGTTTATGGCTGGATACTGATAATCCAAACAGGGGCCTAAAACAAAGACTTCAACCCATAATGAGTTGCAGTAAAGGGGGAAGCACATTAATGACCTCCTGAAAATAATGAAGCTGTTACCACAAAAGTACTTAATAATAGCACTATAAATATGCTACTCTTCACTCTGTTCCCCAAGGAGTTTTACTTAACAGAAACAAAGCTAAGACTTGGCTTTGGATTTTATTATTGTGGAAAGTGACAGGACATACTCAGTAAGCACGCACGGGCAGAAACTAGATCAGATGCACACAGCAAAGTTGCACCACCAAACATATAGCCTGGATTTAACCGAAATGAGCTTAAGCAACAGGTAGCATGACTGAGTACTATAGACTGGGCCCTGCACCATGATAAAACACTGAATAATGGTTTCCTTTCGAAAAGATGCTACTTATGGTCACTCATAAAAATATAGGCCACTTGCAGCTACATCCACCAGTACTAAAAAAGGGCATGGCTGATATGAAAACATCCATTTATCATACTTTCTGCATTACTTCAGTTTCTATAGTGTGATAGATTAGGTTTAGAACAGTAAGGAGGAGGGCAGCGTGGTGGTAGGACAGCAATGTGGTAATACATGGACACATCAAACATTTCAGTTCCTTGTGCTTAAAAATCAAGCAACTAGTGTCCATGGCAGTTGGAAAACTTCTGTAAAGCTTCAAGGACAAAGGGAAAACAATAGACTCTGTAGAACCATTGCTCTTTATCCTCAACTGAGCAGCAGCACATGAATCTCCTGCAAACGTATCACTTCTGTTGTTCTTTCACATCAGATTAATTTAGCATGATATAAATTCCTAAGATAATATTTTCTTCTGCGTCTAATTTTCCTTTTGTGGCTTGCCATTATAAAGTCTCTATATTAGCCACACAGACTTAAAATTAATCAGTCGCTAAAGCAGTCATTGCTCTTGTTAACCGAGCTCACGTTTGTTGATGTGCACTGTTGCCGACTCGCTTGGGCTCCGATTTTGCAGCAACGGATCTCTTTGTCTATGGTGATGGATCAAAGGTCAGACTAACTCCAACCATGTGGAGCCTAATGATAGCTAAGGGAGACCCATGATGGATATAAAAATAGAACCAAAGATAAAGGCTTTAATCACAAGTGACAAATTACATTTTTGATGTGTCAAGTTCAATATTAATTATTTTCAGCTGGTCTCCTTTTTTCTTTTGTCTTAAGGAAACTGCAGCAATCTGCTGACATGCATGGAAAAGTTCAGGTGCAAAATGACCTCAGTGCAGTTTGCACATTTACAGGAAACCATCTATGATCCTTGGAGTATTTAAGTACTACGGCCTGTAGAAATACTATGACCTAGAAAAAAAATAAATCAGGAGATGATACTGCTCTTTTCTTAAATTTAGGACAAGAAAAATCTCTGTGTTACACATTACGGATCGATACAAAAAAACAAAACCACAAGTAACGAGGCTCTGCCACCTGAGAATCAACAATCACCTCATGAAAGAAGCATTTTTATTGTTAAATGGCTCATTCCCATCAGTTAAAAATATGAAAGAGACAATCATTTCTTTTTCACTTTTAACTGTTAAGATGTTCAATATCAGCATTTCACATTAAGGAAATACAACAGTGCTTTGCTGGGCCACGCATTCCCCAACAAAGAAAAATTAAATGTTTTAAGTATTTTGGCACTTTGCATATACTCTGCCTACTCTGAAGTTTGAGAAAACATCTTTTATTCACGGTAGAAAAGCAATTAGGTTTGCAAAAATGAACTTATCTAGAAACTCCTCAAGGAATGAGAGAGAAATGAATAATGTTACAGAAATTTAAAAGGTAACCTAAGTTAGTCTGCAGCTTGAGAGATCTAACACTGTTTCTTTTCTTTAACCTTCAAATTGTAATAATTTGACCTTCAAGTGTAATAATTTTTAGAAGGTTTACCGGAAATAATAGTAATGGGATGAACTAATAAAAAAAAGCAATTAGAGAGGAACATTAGGGTCCTTCAAATACTTAATTATTCACAGAGTCAATACAACTTTCCCTATCCAAACATCTTGTTAACTGAAAAGATACAGTGGCACAGATGAACTGTGAAAATATCCTTAAAATAGCAATATCTGTTTGTAATTATCAGCCTAGAATCTCTTACATAAAAGGCCTAAACTAGTCCTACGCTTGAACAAAATTGGGTAAGAGATTTAAAATCCACTAAAATATGGATATAGTAAGGTAGAGACAGCCCACAATGCCATTTTATTGAAAGATACCATAAAGTCTGGCAAATTGACTATGACAAACCAGAGGAACCATTAGAAAAAGCATTTTCTAAAGGTTCCTTTTTCTAAGCGGGGCCGGACGGCAGAGGAAGGATTAGGGGCACGAGCAGCAGATGAGAGCTGCTTGCCCCAGAGCGCCGGCACCAGCTGAAACCAGCCTTGCTGCCTCGGCTCCAACGGCCCCGTGTGCAAGCTATTCCTGCAGAAAATAAGGAACTACAAGGGGAATCCAGGAGACCTGTTCCACAGAACACTTAGAAATGAGCTACGTGTAAATGCTCTTGAGTTTATGTCTCTCCATAAGTAGGTATTGTTTTTCTTGGTTTGGCTGGGGAATTAGGGGGGAAAAAATAAAACCAAACTTCTGGACAACATGGAATTCAGCCAAGCGCTCAGATTTTCCTCAGCGCAGCCTGACTACAATTCGTGGAGAGCACTTGGGCTCACAGATTGGATTCAAGCGAGTCCTCACGCTCTGCTGCGTGAATGCGCGCGCGCTTTCAGGGGCTGACCTCTGGACTGACCTGTCAGAGGTACAGCCAAGCCATCACCCGTTGACAGGCTTTTACTGAGGAAGAAAAATCTTCGTAATAGCACGGAGGAATTTGCTAATCTGACGTCTAGTTTAGCAGATTAATCTTGGATTTTCTTTGATCACGCCTGGCTGCAATGTGCAGCAAGTCAAAGCAATCAACAGTCATTAATTAGAGGAACGATGCAGAGCAGCAGCTATTTAGTTATGAATGGCACACACTGACCGAAAATCAGGAGCTCTCGGATGAAAGCAGCTTCTAAACAGCACAGATCTGTACTGGATACTTGTACAGTGTAAGAAGGAACCTTCAAAGATCAAAAAAGGTAAACCTAACTGGAAAGCTGGGCTGGGATGAACCAAATCCCGATGCACATTCATGTGAACAGATCTGGAAATATCAGCGTAAACCCTACCACGGGCACTCGGCATCGCTTACAAACATTAATTTGTGTTTCAAAATTCTGGTCACAGAAAATGGAAATAACGCAACCCAGCTAAACTGTTCTGTCTGGAAGTGCTATTTGGCCCTACCAGGCCTATGTTCCTACCTGTGTAATGCTATAAGGAATGACTAAGCCTTAATTATTCTGGGAAATGAAATTAATATAAAACAAAGTGAACTGCTTAAGGGCACTTTGTCTTAACAGAAAAAGTATAAGGATGTTACTGGCGTGTACTGGCTTAAACCTTTATTACTTAAATAATTGAATAATTATAGGATGCAAAAAAAATACTCTCTAATGCTTGCACATTTTCTTGGGCTTTTCTAAAGCACAATGGGATTTTTGTAGCCAAACCTAAGCCAATGGTCAAGGTCCTGCTTATTAACAAAATTCTAATTTTTCCTTAAAACTGCAGCTCAGCAGGAGGGTGGAGAGGTGCCTGGCAAACACCTCCTGAGCCCATAGAGCAGCGAAGCACCTAGTAGGTGGGGGGCACTCTGGCACTGTCCAAATTGCAAAACATACACAAAAGCAGTAACAAGAAAAACATTCACAAAGAGGAATTTTCTAATAGTTCACAGCTTTCTAAAGCAGCTAAGAAAGGACAAATGAGACTCGGTTGTTAAAACAAAACCAGAAATGAGGTACAACAGTGTGGCTACTTAACCTGTCTAAAACCGCATAGTTAAACACCTCCATCACCTGTATCTTCAAACTGAGGTTCAGCATCTCACAGACATGTTGCAGTTTAACCAGAAAGCCTAGCCTCTTCGTGTCAGTGACTTGGCAAGATGTTTCCTCCATTAGGCATCAGAATAGATGATACCAAGTAGTGTTCTACACTAAAGTTATGACTACTTATCCCCTTTAGATAATATTTCTGGAGCCATACCATGGAAGCAGATGGATTGGTGACAGTCCAGTGGACAAGCCTATGCTTGTCCACTAATCCTGCTTCCAAGTATTCCAGTTATTAGGAAATGAAAATAAATATTTCTTTTAGGAAGACATGATTTTTACTTTTTGATTTTTTCTTGATTATTTTTTCAATTCAAAAGTTTTAGTAGCATGATTGAATCGTATATTTCTTTTGAAAGATTATTAAATATTTAATAGTCTAACTGCCAATGGTCTTTCCATTGCGGTATGGTAGAGTATACTAACACATGCTGGATACTTCAGTGCTAGTGCTGTTTGGCCTGAAAACTTCTATATATCACATACTAATAGAAATTATGGGGTTTATATACAACATCACAGTTGTTTATTTCTAAATTGTGTTTGACTTTTGGTTAGACATCCAGCTTTTATCTAATAAATAAAAGAGAGACAGTCCAGATAAGTAGAAGGGAAAAGAGAAAGTTGAAAGTAGGAAATAGCATTACTGAATTTATAAAAATCACTTTTGTTTGTAAATTATTCCTTTGGGGAGCACTTTGCAAGTGTCTTGCCCAGAACAACATGCCTCGTGTTCAAACTGAGTACACATCTTATGTCCACCATTGTTTTCATATAGAACTAATCCAGTGTTATCTTTAACATAATGATCATTACCATTTTCAAAGACTGTGTTGCCCCTCTGCAAAGCCCATCCAGGCATCCTTGCTTCTTCCCTTCCCACCAACCCCTCAAGTCACTGCATACACTTATTTGCACAGCTGAACCAACTGAAAATCACTGCTGGTGCAAATCCAGACAAAAGCTGAAATGCAAACCACTAGCTCCAAAGCAGAACACTTTGCCCTCAACACCTTTTTCTTGTAAATCTTTATTATGTAGGGCAAAATGTCTGTGTCTATGCCTGGAAAGTGATTTCATGAAAACTGTTTATCTAATTTCTCGGGTTGGCTTGCTGTAGTCAAGCAGCAAACTGCACAAATTCCCATTTGCCTTTAAGACTAATGTCAGATTTATTTATAAATATAAGTGTGATAAAGGTCATCTAGATGAAGGAAAAGCATTGCAATCTAGCATATATTTAAGACTATAAAATCCAGTATTTCTGTTGAGGAGAACATCCATCCAGACTATCAATTCTATTCATTTAACCCACAAAAAAATCAGCAGTGCAAAGGTGCAGAATGTGACTGAGGTGACTGAGACTAACACCAATTTACCAAACCTCTAAAGGACTTCTCTCAAATGGACCTTTAGATCAGGCTATATCCTACTATTACTTATGCGTTTAATAGAGGTGAACAGTAGAATAGAGAAAGTCTGCACAGTCTGGCAAGTATGAGTATTATTCAATATCTGACACTAATGTTTGAGTCCTGGGAATTTACTTTCCTTTTTGTTAAAGTAGTAGTTCATTTTGTTAAAGTGCCCTTTTCTTAAGAAGATATTTTGCATCCATGTGTAGATACAGGCAAGTTTCTTTCACATCAAGATTTAAGTTCTAACTATTTGAGAAAATTGTTTTTTATTTCCCAAAATTCAAAATTCAAAAAAAAAAAGTAGATCTTCATTCAGACTCAGGCCAAAATTTGTGTCTCTAGTGGATCTCAATTCTTAATTCTAATACTATGTTTTAAGCTGCATTTAATCATTCGCCTTCACTAAAAATTGAGCAGGCAGTATGAGAAAAATCATTCTGTTACTTCAGAAACATCCTGTAAGTGGTCTATACTTTCTTGTGTGACTAGATATAATACTTGGCATGGTTCTGAGATCCTGAACTTCAAATGATCTAGGTAGGTCAGCAGTGCTTTTAAGGAAGGTCCCTGTAAGTGTCTCAAGCTAAGAAATCAGAAGTTGAGAATGCCATTTAACATAGGTATTTGGAGAAACAGTATTCAAAGAAGCAAAAACAAAAATTCACCTTCTTTCAAATCACTCAGTAGCTCTCCAACCACCCAAGCAATACCTGAAGCATATCAGGGGATGTTGTTCCTCATAACATAGCTAGAAAAATAACAACTGTTCATGGGTGAGAAGGAAAGTTATTAGATAATCAAGGCCTCCTTCCAGTCCTACATGCTGAGTTGCTACAGAATATTCCTCTGCAAAATGATAAAACACATATTTACATATCTATGTGTGCTTGCACATATATGTATATACACATATGCATATGTGCACACAAAATCATGTAAACCTATGAAACTGCTAAGGGGCATGGAAAGACTGGTTTTAACATCAGTATTCAGAAAATCAGAAGTGGCTTTGGAAACATTTGTCATGTGACAGCAAAATCTGTTTTGTGGACTTGAACTCTGCATACGATATATACTGTGTAGGACTAAGAGCTGTTAAAGTGACAAAAAAAAAAAAAAACCCTTGATGTTACCCAATCAAACAAAATAGCTTCATCCCCAAATAAGGAGAAGGTACAAAAATAAAAAGCCCAGTTAATGCCTTTACAACTAACAGAATCCCTTAACATGCAGCATACTGAATATGAAGCAAGAGACCGAGACCCTGCTCTGCCTAAGACATGAACTGCCTCTGCTGCACGGCGCAGGCAGCGGCACCGGGCGGGAAGAGGCTTCCTGGCACAGGCATGAGTGTCCCTGCCGAGCCTGAACGGAAAGCCTGAGGACTGCAGCATGCTGAGGTGTCTCTCGCTGGAAAAAGAATGAAAAGCCTCATCTATTTTAAAGCAGACATTTTAATCTTAGTTAGCAGCTAGCTATGAAACCAAAATGAAATCATTTGGGTCTGTGCGAAACTGTCCCAGTGAAAGAAACTGTGAAATAGATAGCCATCCGAGGTGCAGTTTTCCATTGCATATGTTTTCTTCACAGATAAACATCTGATCAGAACAGTTTGCTGTTAGTAAGTGAAAATAAGAACCAGAACTAATACAGTAACTGCCAGCAGCTTCCAGATCATTAACTATTGTTTATTTCTCCTCATGTTCAGACATCAGGCTGGAGTGATGGAAGATACAGTCATTAATTTGGGAGTCATTTCAAGATGTTCCCATAAACACTGAATCAGGATACTGGCAAACTGCCTAAGAAAACTTGCTGCCAAGAACTTTTTTTTTTGAGTGATATTTTACTGTTGGTGTTATTTTCTGCTTTCTAGTCCCCACAATAAACCAATAACAGATAGATCATCAGAGAGCTTATATAGGAACTGTCTTTTTATACTTTGCAGCTACAGATTTTTTTTACCTTTCAGTTACAACAGAACCTTTAAAATTTTTTTTCCTGTGTAAAACATTTATTCCATTCTTGACCTCTCTCAGGACAAAGGAAAGTTGTTTTTCATTACTTAATGGAAACCTATTAAAGTGACAGTTGTCAGAAATAAACTGATTTGCAAGACTATATAGAAGATATGTCTGTCTTTACTGACAACACCATATTTAAAGAATCTACCCCCCCTTTCTAAAAATATAAAGAAAAAGAAAGAAAAAAAATCCTATCATCACTATATCTTTCATTCTTTGACAAGGACAACAGTGAAAGGGCTATGATCTGAATACTAAAATAATACTAAGATATAGATTTAAGGAACAGCTTAAGCAAGAACTACTAATATGATTTCAAATGAAATATTTTAAGCTATAAACTCCAAATTCTTACATAACAAGTCACGTATCCCAAACCAAAAGCATCTCCAAATAGGAGATGACTGACAGTTATCACTGAACCAGACTAAAGTATTTTATACCTCCTGAGATTGAGTACTTTTCTGAAATCTTTGTTATATGGATACTATGTAATACTTGCATGATTCATGAAGTATCAGAAAAACAGTAATTTATTCCAAGTACTGCCACAGTCACAGGATTGCTGCACTTGGTGGGTCTAGAGCCAATTGCTATGTAAAGGGCATGATGATAGGTTTAAAATACGTAGCAGCAGCAGCAGCAGCCTGTAAACTTTTTGCAAAATTGAGCTTACATAATTTTATGGTATCACGTATTATTTCCAATATTTTTGCATCTCTATCATCCTATATAAGATCTTTTGGTCTTGACATGTAATTTATGAGAGTTATAACCAAGGCAAATTATTATTTGCCACTCTAAACTGAGCTTGGTGTTAGGTTAATGAACATGATTTGTTCCACAAGAACATGTTTGTGTGCTGCACGTTACATTCATGCATGATACTGGCTATAGAAACTGGTATGCCAGAATCGTGGCAGACTAACAGACTACACAGATTTAGAGAAAATTGTATCTGCAAACTTTACGTCCCACTTTCAGTTTTCTAGGTTGCCTGTCAAGATGATGGAAGTGTGAAGACACAGACATCCCTGTAAAAGCCCCAGAAATCCAGGGACACTTGTTATTTTATTAGTAGCTGCTTAACAGAAGCCAATGTCATGACTTGCAATGCTAATGTTCAAAAATAAAAAATAATAATAAAAAACAGACACAGATTTATCTTATGTTCTGTTTATTCCAAAGAATATCCTATGAGGGCCATCCAGCAGACAGTATACAAGACACACATAGCAACAGAAATACAACAGTCACACCACTGTTGGCCCAGAAGAGCTATCTGGATTATGTTGGGAAGTAACCTCTGCTAATATATTGGCAGGAACACCTTTTAGCACAATACAAAGTGATTATTACCAGGTTGTGAACAGTTACATCAGCAGCTAAGACACGATTAATATCTGGTTTTCATAGTAACTTAGCTTGCTTAATTATAATATTAAGTTCTTCTTAATATACTTCCTTTATGGAAGATTATACCAGCTTCCAAGGACTTGCAGTCTGCAGCTGTAGAGTACAAAGACTTTTTGAAGAACTCAAATAAGGAGAGGCTTCTTTTTTTCTTTCATTGTTTTTAGCCCTAATAGAGAAATAGGTTTTAAACAAAGGTTTTAAAGTTCCTAAGATCTCTTTTAGGGCAAAATACTGACAGTCAAAGAGTGCACTGAAATTTGCTACTATTTTTTTTTTTTTTCCTCTCTTAAAGTAGACTTATAAAACAACATAGCCCACATCAATGTAAGCATTTGCACCACAACTACTACAGGCAAGGAACAATCAGACAATATTACTAGCTGATAATGCTAAAAAAGTGTGTGTAATCTAATAGGATTTACAAGATAACGTAAAGAAAGTGAACTTTTCTGTCCAGAGATATATACATCTTTACCAAATTTCCAGCATTCTGTCACTTTTTAGAAAAATTTCCTAAGTTATTTTTTCACGGACACAACACCTTACACAAAGTACATATTTGACCCATTGCAATAGGTCACACACTGCAAATTTCAGGCAGAGCTGATTTTGAAGAAAAATACAGAACTGGAGAATGAAGCAAAATTACTTGGTATTTGTAACATAAGACAAGAAAAAAATAATTGATTGTGACACTTGCTAACGAATCAGAAATGTGAGCAGTTGCACGAGATTAGCTCTCAATCTTTTAGGTTTGTGCTATATATTAGTAAGACATTATTATGTGATATAAGCTTGGCGTATTTAGTATTTATACACACAAATCTAGACCACATGTACACATATAGGCATATACCTACATGCATTACTTTGTGCATAGAGATTATAGGTATGTGTGTTGCCTAACATGCATACAAAGAGAGAGAGAACCTAAGGTCATTATGATCAGGCTTCCTTTTACTGCAAATATAGGCATCTTTTCTCCAGTCTTCTAGGATTTTGCTTTTGCTGCAGCTGTCCTTTTGTGTGTGAATATTCTTTTGTACTGCCTGGATCTGATTGTTTTAAAATCTTCCTGAGATTTTTAATTATGCTAATTTTTACTGGATTTGCATGTAACTTCTAACTCTGCTTCCCACTCAAGAATTGATTTTTTTTTTTCTTAAATTAATCCCTTACCTATCCTATCACTATCCTAATGTATTACACTGAGTCCATGCAACATGGTCTAGGATCACACCCTGAAGTTACTGGAGAGACCTTTCTTTTTCTTTCTCCTCCAGCATAAATCAGAAAGCAGAGAAAAGGCTTTCCTCCATCAAAAACCAATTCAGCGACGCAACCCATCTTTCAACATCTTTTATGTCTAGGACTCTGTCCAGACTCATTATTTTCTCCATTGAAGGTGGTGTGTAGAAGCCAACAACTAATCTACTCCATCACAGATAGTCCTTGAACTCTTTGTTATTGGGCATCAGGACTAAAATAAGAAAAAAAAAATAATTCCAAAAGGAAGAGGCCTTTTTTTCCATATACTCTAAACAAAACACCAAACCCTCCACACATTGTATAACTGTCAAATTCCCAGGAGAAAAATATAAGCTACACAGAGAGATGCAACATCTACAGAGTTCCAAAAGTATCTTGGAGCACTGCCATTTCAATAATCAACAGAAAAAAAAATACTCAACTAAGTATATTTTATAACAGAGCTAATGGCAAATACAGCAGAAGTAAATGAGGTGTCAACATTGTTTAATCAGAAACACACTGTTCACAGTAAACGTGACAGGATTTTAGCATATTTAATAGAGGAAAAAATTTAGATTTACTTAGAAAATCCTCTGAGGCAGAGATATCCCCAGAAGTTTTTACGTTATACTCTTCTCATTCCAGTTGTAGTTCTCTGTCAGGCCATGTAGAGTTCCCATCACCCTAAATCCCTAGGAAAATCCCCAAACACTAAATCCCTAATGAAAATCAGGGAAGAGAAATAAGCAGCTTAAGGTGGCAAGGGAATTTGAGTTATGGATGCAATGACCAAATTAAAGAATCTGTAAGAGTCACTAAACTCCAAACATACCAGTCACTGTTTGGAATGATTTTTTTTTCTTTTTTTTTTTAAATCTGAAAAGTCTACGTATAGCTGCACTGTTCTCCAACACCCTATACCTAGCACTTTCTTCAAAGTTGGGTTTCAGTAGCAGACATCATGTCTAGCATATAACCTTTAATCGCAGACTGCTGCCTTGAGATGAAGCCTGCAGCTGGTGCAGAGAATTCCACAAGCACTCCCAGGATCCACCTAAGACCAGTCAAATATGATGGAAGACACATCCCTGCCCAAAGAAATTTGACAGCTGTCATTCATCACACTGTTAGCTACCATTAGACACTACATTTCCTTTTGCAAAGCAGTTTTTGTGCACGCTGATTATTAAACAAATAAAAACTTGTGAGAAAACAGGTGCAGTGCACTTGTTGAAATAAGCTGCTTATTTCAACTACTACATCTTGACCACACAGCTGCTGGGGAACTGGGATATGGAGAATTATCTATCTTCTTTGGAGATTTAAGAGTGTTAATAAGCACTGACCGACATTTTACTGAAATAATGAAAAGGATGGAAGACCAACACTTTCAGTGGAAATTTAAAAACTAGACAGAAGAGATATGCTAGCCATCTTCGAATAGGTGCATAAATTACAAGAAAATATGCTTTCTCCTCATTAAAGGGGAAAATATACACCAAGAGAAAAATAATAACAGTAAAAATATGCACTGTTCCTTTAGGAATGCCAGCTTATTTCAAGTTGCTTGTGCATGCAAAATTCTCTGAAGACCCTGACTCTGAATTAACTTGCCTCGTGGTATTTCAGCGCCAGTTCAAAAGAAGAAATGTCATTTTGCATTTCTTTTTGCTTCGGGTAATATACATGCTTCTTGACACAGTGACAGCGATAATTCTGCAACTTAACTGAAAGCTCCCTGGATTATGTACTGAAGTCCTTAGGTCAGGTTAAAGAAAAAGTCAACAACACTAATTACATCAAGAGCAGAATTGGGCCATCTTGATTGTATGAAGGGACTGATTGTCGTTAGACTTCCAGATAAGTACCCTGTTTCCAAATGTAAGATACATGTGTGGGTGTATGTCAATATTATATTGACATAAGCCTGAAGAATGAAATCAGTATTCACCAATTTATGAAAACCTGATTTTGAAAAGCATTCATTCAGTGAAACAGGCCAAGTAATCCTAAGTCACCAAAAGCAAGGCCTGTTGCTATTACCTTAAGAAACTTTAAAATTTCTAATCTAGTTTATGAGAAAATTTCCTACAGAAAATAAGCTTACATTTTATATAAGCCCACACAGAAGATTAAGAGACCTGCAGAAAAACTAAAATTGTTTTCCTAGAATTCCTAACGGGAGTTTTCTATATCAAGTTGCTCTGAGATAAAAAGCTAAAATGATTTTTGAGCACCAACTTAAAAAAAATCAAATTGATGACAACTATTTGTCAAATTGATTTCACATCAGCCAATAAAAACAAATGAATAAATAAAGAAGAACATCCTCCACCTCCACACATGTAACTTTGTGGTTTTGTTCACTAAACCTGGAATGAGACCAGTAATCAGAAGTGACAATTCAGGGTTTGGCAATGGTGTCAGTTGCACAAACCAGTACATCAAAAATCCACTGCCTATAGTAGCCTTTACTTAAAGCTTTATCTAGCAAATGTTTTCAGATTCTATGCACACTACCTCTGTGGTTCCACAGGCTTGTGCCCTCATATTAAGTGAGCATGAGGCTCAAAACCTTACTGCTTGCACAAAATGTATTCAAATACTTCGTGTTTTCATTATGTCCTGAATGTAGCACCAGTTTCATAAGCCTGTATGACAGAGAGCATCTTGATCAACAAGATGCTGGAAAATAAAAAGCTCTGAGCAGGAATTGTGGCAAACTCCATCTCTTATAGTGGCGCACAGGATGAGCTGTTGTATATGCTTGCTAGCAAACTTCACTCTTTCAGCTCCAAGAAAGATTTTCCCATGAAGCTGTAACTACTAACATGTCAGTTTGGGACTAAAAACAAAATAATAATAATAAAAACCCTTCTCAGACAACAGAAAGGAGGACTGAACTGCAGAGGTCCAGAATTCGAAATAAAGCCTGCCCCATTTGAACCAGTGCTATTCATCTGGAGACTATGACAAGTCAGGACTTCTCCACATATTTCATAACTGAAGTACTGCAACACTCTTAGAAATCAGATAGGAGAAATGCGACCATTGGATTCAGATGCAGCACGAAGGTAACAGCACAGTCTTGCTCACCCATAACAAGTCTTGGTGCGAGCTGGGCAAAACGCAACAGGGAAGGACCCTGAAGCGGCACCACTTGAGGAATCCTATAGTGTCTGTGGAAAACAGGCTACTTCCAAAGGCAAATTCTTATGGCCGCTAAAACAGAATAAAAATAAAGTCTGCTGCTACCTGGGGAGAGCTCAAACCCGCTGGGTAAAAGTAGAAGAAAATAAGATCTGACTAGGTTGGTAACACCATTGCCAAAGTAACTCTCCCGTCTTTCTGTTTGGTGCACATCTGTTTACACTATATTTTGGCAAGGGTAATGTAATCATGTAACTACTACTATTTCCTCCATAGCGGAACAACCGCCTTATGATTACGGTAACAACTGAGGCGATTTCTTGGCTCCCATCTGAGTAATGGTAGAGGTTTCCTCTCTGCAGGGCCTTGGATATGGCCTGTCATTGGAAAACAGCAGTGATTTCCTTCAGACTTCAAGTTGGTTATACAACCTTTCCTAACTCAGAAGCTCCTGATCTTACTATTCTAAAAAGGACTAAATACCAATCCTAACTCGTTTCCCAGGGCATCTCTGTATTCCATTGCTTCTTTAAAGAAGGAGCCAAATCCTGATTTCCCAGATCCATTACGCCCTAGTATTACTGTCAATCTTCTCATTTATCAGAGGATTAAATTTTCTTTCCACCCTCCAAACCACTTTGACAATATTTTTTTATTTAAAATCATTCTAGGAGGTTTGATGCAATGCATGCACAGATTTCCAAGAAAGTTTTAGCATTCTGCAGAATATTCTGAGCAAAGGAGATGATTTAACTATACATTAACACAAAACATGCCATTACTTTCAAAAAGTTTCAGTTTCCTAAAAATAATATTTGTGATTCTCTGGAGAGAAAAAAAAAAAAAAAGACATAATAGAAATCCCCCAAAAATTCGTGATATTTTGAAATGTGCTTTTTGTTTCCACCTTGCTTAAGGTCTTTCAGTTCTTTTCCCTAAGATCTGATATGTCATCTTACTGGGTGTAATTTTCCACAATCAACTGAACAAAAACGCAATCCATTTAAAATATTAAGAATCCTTCTTCCTCCCCTCTCCCTATACATTGCACTTAAGTAATGTACCTGGCTGACACTTTGGCTCCTCCTCTTTATGCCAGTGGGATAATACATAGAAGGTCCAGCGTCAGCTTGACTTTACATCTTTTTTATCTTGTGCAGCATAAATCATTGCAGTCCCTTCACTCACACATATGGATTCATGCTCATGTTTTGGAGCAGAAGATTAAAATCTATGGAAAAACGGTACCTCGTGATCAGTTAAGACCTCTCCCTTCAGAAAGGGACAGTCTTTCTGCCTGTCTAGATACTAGCCAACTTGCTGAAGCCCAGAGGCAACACAGACCTGGGTTAGCCCAGATGACATGCACCGTGCACTAGGCAGATAGGCAAGAAATCAAGTCACCTAAAAGCTTCCAGCTAATCTGAGGAAACAAATTGTGAACCGGCATGGAAGAAGGGTGCGTGAGGAAACTGTTAATTCCTCTTCTAGAGTCTGGGAGAGCCCAGCAGCTCACACAACGGACCATCCCAAGCCGAGTTAGTTGTTTGGGAGCAACCACGCAGGAAGAACTTGAGCGCCGTGCTAGGCCCTGCTCCCCAGGAGCGCCTGTGACACACGCGGAGCGCAGCAGAGGTGGAGGCTGCACAGGCTAGGCATGACTGCTTCTGAACATGGGATTATTTGGGACTTGATGGGAAAAGCAGGTATTCCTTCTGCAGTAGTGCCTCTGCCCCCATGGACTATAAGCATAACCTAGAGAAAAGAGGCCTGGGCTTATCCACCACAGCCAGAAACCTGCAGCAAACGGTGCAAATGCCTCCTTTGGGGAGTACTTAGCATAACCTGCACAGGCTGGGATGCATTTCTTTTCTCCCTTACAATTAATCAACTAGTATTTACTCTAAACACACCCCTAAAACATTTAGAAAAGTCAGTAAATGACCTGGCTGCGACAGGTTTAGTATCTTATTCTTCTTAGTTGAATGGATGCAAACTAATTCTTAATAAACAATTTCTAGGGAATTATGCTGGATTACCATTAATAAGAGACAGAGCTACCCATAATTAAAACAATATTGTCTAAAGAGAGAAAAACACAATTGTTCCTTGTCACAGATTTCAAATAAACACATTTTTGATATGTTCCCAGGTTTTCTGCTCAGGATGTTTTATCTCTTCCTGATGGTCCAGGACTACTGATGTATTTTAAATTGTTTATACAAGGCTAAAAGCCAGAGCTACTTTAGTTACATACTTCAAAGTAGCTGTTCTAATTTACTAGAACTGCCTTTGACAGATAACAAGTGATGATTATAGTAAACAGTGTATATATATATTCCCCTCTTTGCCACCCAAGGAAAAAAAAATGAAAGGAAAGAAAGAAAAGAATCATCCCTTTTCTCTAGCCTTAATTCTCTCTAGTCATTTATAATGAGCTAAGCTGATATCTACTATTGGAGAAACACTGTAGAGACCTGTACTACATATGCTTAAGTTGAACACATTCCCAGAGCAATAATGAACAAAGCAGTCCTTCCTCTCAGGAAAATCCTGGACTCTCATTCCCCAGGTCCCTGAGCAGTATAGAATTTAGAAGAAAAACAGGAAACACATGTGGAAATCAGATATAACTGACTAAGCCAGTAGCCCAGCCAGTAGCTTTTAAATGAATAATCACATCTATCTATATTATGCCTGACCAACTCTTCCCTCCCCAACCAACTACTCATCTTGAAATATTTAGCTAGGTGTATGGATTAGAATAAGCATATGAATATGCAGAGGAATGAAACAGAAGGTCGGATAGTCTTTGCACACAATTTACAGCGCAGAAATGTATTTTTAAACAAATTTTTGAAAAATCAATATAATTGTACAAAATTTTAAAAATATTGATACATAACTATATAGAGCTATAAAAAGATTGTGTTCATACCCATTTCATTAAATATATATGTATCTACAAAAGTCTTAGTTACCCACATTCCTGTAGGTAATAATTTTTTGTGTCGGTTGTGCCCGAATTGGTGCTGACTTAGGCTCCTGCCCTGTTGTGAGGCAATAATTTTTTGGGGAGCAACTAATTAATCATAGCTATAAAATCTAAGTTTTTTTGTTTCATTTTTAGTCTGCCTTACTTGACTGTAAATTATGACTTCTGAAAGACACTAAAATAACCTAGTTATCCTTTGGTTTACATTTTTCAAAGAGCATCTTACAAAGCAAGGTAGAACATTTTTCGGATCCTTTGGTAGAAAAGTCTTATATAGAAAACTCTTCTATACAAAAAGAAAACTTTTATAGAAAAATCTGTAATAATACATATAGAAATGTGATATGTAAAATGAGTTGTAAAAGATTTTAGAAGTGTAAAAACCTCTCAGCACAAAAGATGTATGTGATGATGACACCAACTGGACTGTAAACGTGAGCTGGGCTCCTTTTTGCATCAAATACTGCTTTCCTATGTGTACTCCTTAAGGAAACATCAGGAAAAACATTCAGCTCTTTTCAATATTGCTATCTACAAAATGCAGTGGGACTCTATGTAAAGGGTTGGTTCCCCTGAGGTCTGTTGCCAGGAGTTCCTGATCTTGCAACCTTCTGCCTGTGATGGGCTACTTTAAGCATCTTTAGGATCTTATGTAGATATTTATTTAGGAAAATAAAATCCACCTCTCAATGCTCATTGAACTTCACTCCTCAGAAGGGATGGATTAAATAGATAGCTTTAAACAACATTTTTTTAAAAAATAGAACGAGAAGGGAGGAGAAACTAGAACACAGTAAGGGGCATAAACACCTTCAAGGGGCAACAACACTCCCCTCACCCACACCAAAAGAATACAAAATTTAATACACTTTCTTTGTAGATTGACTTGTACAAAAGGTGAATTCTCCCTTCTTTTCTGCATCTCAATGACGGGATTCGTAATCCCATCTGGGTACTGAACTGCAGAGTTCAACCCACGTTATGCTGCTGTGTATAAAAGGCTTAAATACCTTCTTTGTTATCTGCCACCCACTCTTCCCACTTATCTATAGTAATTTTAATTTCTCTGTATAAACATGATGATATGAAAATCTTGTTATATTTTGTAAATATAATCGTTCTCTTTCATATCTCAACATTTCTCCAACAAGAAACTGTGAGAAATAGACAGTAACAAATATAAAAATACATCAACAAACACATTAATATCAAAAAGGTTTGTTCCATCCCCAAGTACCATATCCAAGTGTGTACCAGCCTGGAGAAATTCTTTTTTTTTCTTTTTTTTTTTTTTTTTCCCCTCCCTTTTTCTTTTCTTTTCTTCTTTGTTCTCCCTCCTCCTCTAAATTTTCTTCCCCTCATCTGAAAAAAAATTAATAAAAAACTTAAATCAGATGCCTCTGTTTTAGAGCCTAAGTAAAATTAACGGAGCTCTGGAGACAATAGGTGTCTGCCAACAAGGTGCACATTTCATTTCATATCTAAAGTGAGTAAGAGGGCCAAAAAAGCCTGAGATTATCTACGGTGCAGGGTATCCAATACTGAAGATGAAATATCCCTATGTTCTCAGCCCCCTCCTTTCAGATGCCTTCTCAGGGAGGCCAAGCTACCTCTACTCAAAAGCAGTGTCTTAGCGAAAGCTAAACACTGAACTACCCACAATCTGTTTTATAGCATAAAAACAGACCTGTAGTCACTGGAAGCATGAAACCGCATCACTGCTTCTTAGAGCAAAGCTGAGCTCTTCTTAGGACAAGGCAAGGAGAAAAGTGAAATATGTGCAAGGGGTAATACGTGAAATAAGTGTAAATGGCATTCTCCCCAACCATATGGGCTTGGGGTAGAGAAGGAGTTAGTCTTGCCCGGTGAGGGCTCTGAAAGAGCTAAAGGAATTGAGAATAAACAACACACAGGAAACGGCCAAAACAGCAGTGAAAAGTCAGTTATAAGAATCAAAAAAAACCTATATATATATATATATGTATGTGTGTGTGTATATATATATGTATATATATGTATGTATGTAGAGAAAAACAGAATCCTGTGTATTAATGACTGCTTGGTGCAGTCAAGAAATGCTGGAAGAACATCCTACACTTCTATTTTGAATAAAGTTGTAAGATCTGCTAAGCCACACTCCCTGCTTGCATTCAGCCTCTGCTGAAAATGTTCTCTCTTCCTTCACATTTACATAAACCCAGACCAAGACCATGCCCAGTGCATGTATCACCACAGAGCAACAGGCTTTCCCATGAACAAGTCGGGGTGTGCAAGCATAAAAGAATCGTTCTTGCCTGGGGAAACTTCTCTTCCTGCCTCCATTAGGGGAAGCTTCTCTTCCTGCCCCAACTAGAAGGGCACCATGGATCTAAACTAATGATCTCACTTACTGTGAGCAAGAACTACCATGGGTAGGAGGATAGACGTGGGCAAGACTTTTCTGCAGTAACATTGATTCACCCAATCAGGGAAAAAAAAAAAAAAAAAAAAAAATTCTTGCACACATTTCTGAGTCCCTTCAGCCCAACTGTGTGCTGTGACTGTAAGACATGAGAGTCTCACTCTAAATTTCTGACTTAAAAAAAAAAAAAGAAAAAAAAAAGAAAGCCAAATATAAACAAACAGGAAAAAAATGTAGTCTGTTGTCCTGGCACATAGCCTCAGTGGTTTGGTTGCTAAAAACAATGAAATGTTAAAAGGGCATTTATACCACAGAAATCCTTAGCTCTGGCTCTGCTTTGGTCTTAGTCACTGAAATGGAATGTTTAATCTGCTTTCTAAAAGTAACCTCTTCCCCTATACCTTTTGAGATCCACAAGTGATCCATTTATTCTTGGCATTATGTATCTTGGTTAGACACTACATTACAGCTGCATTATCCTCCCCGCAGATACAGAAAGAGTCTGGGTTAAAGCAGCTGAGATCAGGCATCTTTCCATTTAAAGAGGCTTGGTTAAAAAGAAACATTGTGGCATTGTGAGCTTTGACTTAATGTGAACTTTCCTATATTCCAGTCATGAGATTTAACCAAAAACAGCTTTGGGGATATCATGATGGGAAAAGCAAAGTGTGGTGATTGCGCTGGGAATATATTAGCTGGAACGCTGTCTCAGCAGCTGGCCAGCAGCCTTTTGAAACCAGGGTTATTCCAAGAACTATATAAATAAACAGAGGCCTTGGGAATTTTTATCCATCCAAAAAAAAAAAAAAAAAAAAATCGCTTTGCAAGCCAACCATTACCCAAACTTTCTCTATATGTGTGCCTCACATGGAGGGTACTTTATACAGAGTAAGAGATGACTAGTTACATCTGCCAAATGCTTTAAGTTTGTATTTGGCAAGGGCTGATTTGCAAAGGCGGGGGGAGGAAGAAAAGGGTGTGGGGAAAATGGCTTTTCCAGAATTCTAGCCTAAAGTAATTATGCAGCTAATTATTAGCAGCTTCTCTTTTTCTTGCTACTTCCATCCATCAAGAATCCTATTTTGCTTTGTATTTACAGGGCCTCAGGTGACAGTTCTTGCTACTGAGCAACTCTCATTGGGCTGTAACATGGTAGGGTCAATAGAGACCATTTTTTAAATTCCCATTAATCTAAACATAAATAAAGAAAAGAGACACTCGATAGACAATTAAAAACAGCACAAGAATAAGTGATTAAATATTGTATTACATTAATATTTAGAGTAAACACCTTTCCCTTTGTAAATCGCAAAACCCACTCCCAAACCTAGCGATTTAAATTATGCAAAGAATTTTTCAAGGCCAAAAGCAGAAGTAGCAAATAGGCAAGAACGTGGCTGAACAAGTCATAGAAACTAGACACAGACCAAGCTGAGATCTGTCTTCCAAAACTTCTGATGCTCCTTCCAGGGGACTGAATGAAGGAACACTATAGCTCAGAGAAGTCTCCCTAAACTGAAAATCATGCTTTTCCAGCAGAAACCAAGATGGACTGACAGCTTCTAGGGTCTAGATGGAGAGACACATCAGAGACAACAGACAAGCACAAATGCTTTGTCAGATCTTAAATGATGAAAAACTGCTGAGTGCTTCTGAGCCTTCTCTCTGTCATCACTCTCTTAAGTTTGGAGTTAGCTAAACTCCAAGATCTAGCTGAAAGAAATCTGAAATGCATTTTGTTCCTCTAATTACCGATCCTAAAAGACCTAAAATAACAACCAACATAGATACATCTGGACTTTTATTGATCACAGGGTCAACCAGGAGAACCACTACAACTACCAGGAAAATACGCAAAAGAAGCCAAAGGCAGAGACATCCAGAAGGCTTTAAGAACTGCTCTGAAAACATTAGACCCTTTTTATTCTTAAAGACCCCAAAGCAAAAAGTTATATATTGAGCAATAATAGGAAAAAATAAGTTATGAGCAGAAGTAGAGCCACAGTGACGACAACGCCAAAGAGGCTTGAGAGCATTTACCTTGACAATAAATGTTTGTACAGTTCTTGTTCTACATTCCGATTCTTTGTCCCACTCTAAACTTTTTCTTAATGGTAGCTGAGCTTTCTATTAATAACATGGATAACATTTCTCATTTTTGAAGAGGCAGAGGACTTGTGATTGGATTGTGTGTCCAATGAAACATAAATTAACATCACTTACAGCTATTACAAGTAACCTGTACTTACTTTGGACCAAGGAAAGTCACAAGTTAATTGATACCATCACAAAGTAATACATAAGATTTCGGAATCTACAGAGCCTTCCTTTTCAAAACTCCCAGGTACCTTCCAAAGATGATTTTTTATAAAGCCCTTGGGAAAATTCCTCCTGCTGTACAGATGTGGAAACAGACACGGAGAGGTTGGGTGATTTGCCCAAATTCACACAGGAAATATGAATCAGTTTGACACAAAGACCCTGTACCTCCTCCATCTCCCTTCTCAGGTTCTGTTTACTTTCACAGTTTGTCAGGTAATAGTGGTGAGAATCATACATATGAACAAGCCATAGGAGGGCAACAAAGGAAAATCAAGAAAGGTCTCACAGAAAATATTTTAATGAGACTATGGAAAATGAGATCTGGCCCAAGCAACAGTTTTTCAGTAACTCCTGATGATCTATGGAAATTAAATGCGTAATAAAACTCCCAGGGTTGTGCATATGGAAATAATAATCAAAGTGTATCTCAGAGAGCACTGCAACATTCAAAATATTTCTCATACCACAAAAACATCATTTGTAAATCTTCACAGAATGAATCATAAACATCAGGTGTAATTTAATTACACTCAGACCGCATATAAGCAGATGAAAATGCATTTATTTCAAAATATTTCATGCATTTATTATTATTACATTGGAAGGATGTGGAAATTACTATTCATAAGTCTAAAATCACCAGGGGCTTGAGAAATAGTTTGTTTAGGTTGGTGCAGGGGCTGTTACTCAGCACAATGACACACAGGCTGCTCAACAGCTTCTATACCAAAGCACCTGTGGCTTCCTTCCCAGTGACTCAAGCCAGATCAAGACTCTATAAAAATGAATAGAGCAATAAATCTCCACCCATTTTTTTTTTTTTTTTAATGATTTACCGGGAATTTCTCTTGTGATGAAATGCTCTGGTATCCAAAAATGATACTAACACCTTTAGGTTTACAGGAGCAGGCTAGTGTTCCACAGTTGAGCATTATATAACCCTGGAAATTAGGACACGAAATGAAAAAAATCCACAGGTCAACAGGACTCAAGCAAAGCCTGAGCAGTGCCTGGCAGCCTGAATGAAAGGAGGGCAGGAGAAAAAATTGCTCAGAAATTATTTTCTCCGCCATAATTGTTTCTTAGAAACCATTTCAAAGAAATTGAACACCACTTAAACAGTTTATGTATTTTATCCTTCAAACGCAAAGATTTCCACACACAGACAGGCATTTCTGAAGCCAAAGTTAGCAGGTTCAGAGCAAGTTCACTCAAGGTACAGCTGGGCGTTTAACAAAAAAAATAGTACAGTACTTTCTAAATACTTAAGTACTTACATATAATTCTGGAATGCAAAAATGCAGTCTAGCATTGTCATTTCCTTTCTTAAGCACAGCAAGACTGAGAATATAAACTTACTAAATGTTCTGAATTGAAGGATGGGTGATGTTCCAAGACCATTGTCCCCGAATATCATCAGGTATTTCACTAAATGCAGCAGACCGACCTACTGTATTTTTTGTTGTTTAGTTTTTAAGAGCTCACTAAGGAGACCACAGATCCTTACACAGAGGGGAAGAGTGGCAAAAGGAAGCCAGGGCACAGACCTGTCTCCTTCTACCCAGTAGCAAAATCGAGTTCATCAAAGGCAGCACAGAAGGGATAAATTTTTATAAAAATACACACTAATCTTCCTGAGGGAGAAGAAGCGCAAAGGGACAGCTATGTTGTCCCTATGGAAATGTTTCTAAAGGCCTTTGGATCTTTTCCTGTAGCACTACTTGCAAATCAGACCTGCAGAGAGATTTCTGCGAAGGACACAAAAAAACAGTATCTATTAAACAACAGAACAAGAGTCTTGTTATTATGAATGTTTTAAGCCTAAATCACCGACAGGCAGACCAAACAAAATGTCACTATTAAAATAGCACAAAAAAAAATCAGCACAAGCATTAACACCTCAATCTATTTAAAAAAAATCCTTCTGTCTTTTTTATCTACAGTTGAAGACATCCAGTATAAACCCTGGAATGATTCTTCCCCATGTTTGTTCGCCTTTTGGCAGGTAAAACACCCCACATGATGAAGCTATGAATTTGCCAGATTCATTGGCAGATACAAAGAGTTCTGAAAGACACTGCACAAAAGATAAACAGAGATGTCGACACAGCAAAAGAGAAGGATTTCAGGAGGATGATGCAACTACAGAACACATTTTAGGCTTTAGTTTCCTGAATGATCATGAAAAGCCTAATGGCTGCCTTAAACCTTAAGTTCAAAATATTGTGCAGTATCTCCTACTTCAACAACAACAAAAGCCAACACCCAGGAATTTATTTAGTGTTCACACTGGCACACTTAAGAATTTAAAAGGGAATAAAAAATTCTGAGGAATGTAGGTATAATGTCATTCCGAAAACATACAATATTTCTAAAGATTCAGATTTCTGCAGCACAGGATGCTTGTGGGACTAGCATGAAGGATGTAAGGAAACTTCATCAAAAAGGAGGAAAACTAGCTCTCACTTTTGCAAGCATCAAGTTTAATCAGTTTCTCCTGGGAAACAAATATGTCCCTGTGGATAATTAAATATTTGGAATCTGTCCTTAAGAAGCCTTTGGCATGAGCTCCAAAATGTCTCTAAAAGGTGTTTAATGGCAATGAAAAGTATCACTTGGATACAAACACAAAAGACTATCTCTGAAACTGGTTACTTTTTGTCTTGAACACAAACACTACATAAAGGACACTGACTGTTTTGATTCTCTTGAACTACAAAGGTAAGATTTTCCATCAGGAATTCAAACACTAGCAGAAACTGGGGAGGAGCTTCTAACCAGAGGGACCTTGAGGAATCTGAGGCTTGGTTCAACAAAACCTTACAAAGTTCAATAAGAAGTGTAGCTGCAGACATCTGTAGACAGAGTGGCTATAAAATATTTAACAAGTTAATCTCTATGATCATGTACTGGCCAAAAGAACTATTGTCAGGTTTGTCATAGTCACAAAACAAAGCTCTTTGGGAGCCTGTCACTGCAAGGATTTCATAATCACAGAACACAAACTTGACTAATTGCAGCATCTGCATCATTGCATTTATCGGACGCAAGAAGACTAAGCCAAAGATATTGTCCCACTTTGTTTTAGAAATATAGAGCTTCATGGAGGAGGAAAGAAAAAGAAAAAAAGAATCTATTCAAGGCAGCATCTATTCAAGAGTGGGCAGAACTAATCTACTTTTCCAACCACAAACTCTCTAACCATTTGACCAGATTTCTCACAGAACACACAGAACAAGAACTGGCATTTATTGACGTAAAAAGATCACAAAAGCCTGTTAATGGAGCTTTACAGTTATTGTATCCACTAGAGTAGATTTGTCCCAGATTTCCAACAAGCAGTTGGACTGATTGTTTCTCTTACTAGCTTTTGTAACATGCAGCTTTTAGAGGTAAGTGTGATGAAGAAATTTTAGAGCGTTAGAAGTGTTCAAAAACTCCTCAGGATTTGTATTCACCGTAAGAGAACAGAAAGATATCAAAAATCTTAACTAAGGCTGTTGAATAAGAGAAATCACATACAGAAAATGTAATTAAAAATCCAAAGAAATCAGACCCTCCTCCTTTCTGAGAAGTTTAGTCTGAGTTGGAACCGCTTCATTTATGTACTACAGAAGAGCAGGCTTACAATAAATAGGTCCTAACTTTTTATCTGAAAACATGAGCACATCCCTGAGCGAACAGAAATCTGAAGACAGGTTGTGTTGCATTTTGGAGAAGGGCAGAGAGAAGAGGAAAGTCAAAAGGATGTCCATGGTAATATCCAAAGCTTGGGAGTTTGGCAAACTGTAGAGATAAACAACAAAACAAAACCCCAAACCATTCTTCATTAAAAAAAACTAAGAGCTTATCCAAGGTTGTGCCCTAGAAAAAGAAGGTACATCTAGGACATCAAGAAACCATAATAAAATCTCAGAGCTGGCAAAAATACACTTAAAAAAAAAAAAAAAAAACCACAAGTGGACCCCAGCAAAAAATTCAGTACAAGAACATAGAGTTAGCAATTAAACCCCTCACTCTGATGTACTAGTAGCAGCACTGAAGCAGAGGGAAGTAGCGCACTGTAGAAAAACCCTTGTAGGAGACTCTTTTAATTCATTATTCCTACACAGCTGTACCAAAAGCAACCCTTGTCTAAGGAGTTACTGTCCTGATACGCGGTGCCGCGAGAGAAGAGTTCCTGCTACCGCCTCGCTGCAGGTTGTGCTGCGCGGGCAGGACACAGCCTGTCCCCGGTGCGTACCCCGTGGCTCCCGCAGAGCTGGGCTCCCATACAGCTTTCTCTGACTTGGGATGCTGAAGGGCAGACACTATCAAACAGTGTGTGAGGCTGGAGAAAAAAAAAAAAAAAAAAAAAAAAAGGTAACACTGGCTTGTTCTAGAAAAATACTACTATTAAATCTGTACACTCAGCAGAGTCAGATGGCCTATGTCATATAAACTTAAAGAATTACATCTGAAGCCAATTTAATTGCATTTTTTCAATGAAATATTTGGTTATTCAAACCCATTCCCACAGTTCTTGAGGATAAACAGCTCCTGATGTCATTGTGCAGTTCTATTTTCAGAAGGGCTTATTTATTTCTAAGTGGTTTAATGTGCATCTGTTTACATAAATATTTAGATATGCGAAAGCACATCCTGCTCAAGCTGATCTGATAAACAGAACTCAGCTGCTGCTCCTTTTTCACTACTGACCTCGTTTGGAAAGCTGCCGATTTCTGAGTTCGCGTTCATAATGCAGCCATTGTACTTAGAACTAAGAGTTTATAAACACATGCTTTAAAGCAGTAGTAGTCTGGCTTTCCAGCAAAATATTTCAATGGCTCTTTTATCATTAAACTGTGTTACAGCTGACACAACTTACTCCTGAAATAATATTTCTCCATAAAGCCTGTTGCAATATACACATTGACATGATTAGTATGGGGAGGTGATCAGAAAAGGTGCACATTACAGACCAAGAACCTAGTATTACAACTTGCTTTGTAGTAAGGATTATCCCACCTTGCAAACTACACCGCACTGATTACAGATGCAGAGCTTATGCACTAGAGATGTACCTAGATCTACCATCCTCTTGAGCGCTCTTCCCTTTGAGCTACAGAGGTGGCTTTGTTCTCATTACACGTGCAAGAAAAGACCAAAAATCCAGAACACAGGGAGGACAGATGTTCCTCTGATTTGAGAACTGGACTTGGATTCAGAAAATCTGGATTCAACTTCTACGTTTGCCACAAAAGTCTTGTGCAAGTTTGGAGAAGTCCCTTACACCCTGGGCCAGTCGCACACTCAGCACATCCCATTGCCTTCAATCTCTGGTAAGACTCGATTCAACTGTGACATCCTAAATCTACTTAAGTTTATCCTGTGACTCTGGCATCTCTAGAAAGAATGCAGCTCTTACTCCAGCAAAGATAATAGAGGATTATAAGTAATAACAATTAAACTCTGCTCCATGCTCAACATTACACTGGAGACTCTGCTGTTAGTAAGTCAGGATCCATCCAGTAAAACTGGTCTATTAGTTTCCAGAAGTCACTTCTGAATACCTACGTATCTTTTTTCAATCAGTCATCTTTTAATCAAGTTACTGCATATACCAAACTTCTGCATATGAGCTGTGTCAGCATATTTTGCAGTTCAATTAGCTGATTATAATTCACGAGCCTCTGAAAAAAAGCTTCTTATGTTTCAGATTTTCAGCTAGTTAAAATTTATATTGCAATGAAGTGTTCGTGTTTCAGAGAGAATTTTTATTTCTCATTGAATGAATGGCCAAGACTAATAACCGTTTCAGCTTAGATCAGCAGCACATTTTTGAAGCAAACCTTCTGTCCCTACATACTGTGACTGAGTACAGGGTATATGAAGAGAATCCGTTTTACCTGAAACTAAACTGGAGGATGCACTAGACAGACCTCTGGCCACCCAGGTACTCAGTCCATGGGGCCTTGTGATAGCTCGTCTGAAGGGCCACATCTCGAAACGCACGGTCTGTCCTCAGTGCTCTTGTACTCTACAGGGCCACTTCTGGTCCTCAGTACTTCCTAACAAAAACATCAGCAATGAGACTTTAAGGCTTTCCTCCTAAAAAAGTCAGTAGAAAGCAGAGTTTATGATCCACATATTTTTGCCTCTGCTTTGAACAGTGGCATATACATTTAAAACACGGAGATAGCACTGGGGCAGGGGGAGGCCTTTTTCCAGTCTTTCTTTACCTTCACAAAGAACTATCATTTATATTCATAAACCTTTCTCTCCTAAATAATCCCCACTACACATATATAGATACGTATATACACACACACACACTTTTCAGGTAATGACAAAACAGGAAGAGAAAAAAGGGGTTGTATTTTACATTTTCATAGAAGTTAGGGTTTCTTTATTTCCTATTTGATCTTCTGAAGAAAGTCATGTTAATTCATTTATCTGTTAAATGACTTATTATGATGATGATTCAGAACCTTGCTTGTTAGTTTGGACTCAAATGTGAAAACTCAACATTAACACATTGTATTAGAAAGGTTTGAAACATCCTTTAGATACTCAGTTTCACCAGCTCAAACACTTGTATTAATATTACTTAAAACAAAAAGATATATTCCTGTAACTTAAAAAATAAGCAAACAAAATACGCAGATGGAAACTTTCAAGCATTACTGTTTCAGTGAAGGCTTAAACCCATGATTGGCTCCAGCTGTTGTCTGACACTCCAGTGGGACACAGCAGTGGTTAGCAGCTCTGTGAGATACCTCCTTATAGGAGACATTCAGGAGCATACAGGCAAAGTATTTCTCATATGTTACATCTCCCAGTTTCTCTACATGGAGCTAGGAAAGAGAAAAAAAGAAGGTTTTTCTCCAATACAGGCTATCAGTCTGACTAGGAAGNAAAAAAAAAAAAAAAAAAAAAAAAAAGGGGGTTTCTCCAATACAGGCTATCAGTTTGACTAGGAAGAAATCAGTACATGCCCTATGCTGAGTGGCACCAAGATATACCAGGATGCAACCCTATTTTGATTCAGGAAAAGCCAAAATAAAAAAATAGCTTAAAAAATAAATAAAGGTATACACAGGCAGTTCCTCTATATGCCATTATACAGATCAAAAATTGCATTGCATTGCTCAAAGTGAAGTCATTTACCATGTTCCAGAAGTAATGAAGCCAGAACAGGTCAGATGTCTCCAGAAGAGTAAGGTAAGTACAGCAATTACACTAGCAATAGGTTGCAGCAAGGACTGACATGGAAAATATCAAGAAGGAGTAAAGGGTGACGAATGGGAAAGAACAGACATAACTGGAGATGCTTCGTCTCTCTTCAGAGACAGACTCCGAGTTTGTCCTTTTCCTGTGGCAAACAACGTAGGACAAGGTGGTACATTAGGACAATCGGCACAAGTCAGTTTTGCTTTCCGCATGTTGGGATCTGGGTCAGTTCTTTGGAAGGCATGTCACATGGGTCAAACTCCTTATCTTGTATTTCAAATTTATTTATGGAAAACCTGATATCCAGAATCCTGTTACTTAGTTGTTATAACAAATGACATTTTATTTCAATTGAATATTTTTCTTCAAAAAATATATGCATGTATGTGGATATTTTACATTTTTAAGAGTTTCAGGTTGCAGATAGTTCTTTTTACAGAAGCTTTCCTTCCCATTTTCCTCTCAGTTTTCACAATCAAGAGAGATATGCGTCCTCAAAAAAAAGTCCTTAATCAACATTTGAAGGGACCATTGGGAATCTGGCAATGAATTTCAGATGTTTGGCCACTGATGCACTAACACTTGTTCCATGGAAAATCTTCCCAGGTGTTTGCAGTTTCATGCATTGTTGCACAACAGAGATCATAAAGATAGTCCAGGAGGGGAGACCACACTTAACCGAAGACATGCAAACAAGAGTACACGGAACAACTAACCGTGGCAGAAGTAAAAGATCCAAGAAGTAAAAGACACCACTGACGTGCGCTCATGCAGAGTGTGCTGGGCAAGGACCTTGGAGCCTTGGACACACTGAAATGTAAGAGGAGTCTTGCAGCCAAGCTGAATCATTCATGTTTCACACACAAGAAATCTAAGACAGGTCAACCTCTCCAGAGACGCTGACTTGCGATGCTCCCCAGCCTGAGCTGGGATTTTCCTTCCCTCCACATCCTCCAACTGAGGCAACATCAACTGCAGAAGCAAATACTAGTCTGAAAGACAATGCATTCTATCCTTCAGAACTGGGAACATAAATTACGAGTTATAGCCTATTTAGAAGCAAATTTATAGTTTCTAGAGGTGGGGTAAATAAATAAAAAGTAGCTCCATTTATGCACAGAGATGTGTTCAAATGACAGATCTAAAATTAAAGGATTTACCTGATTACATAAATCACGTGATATTCCAGAAGTTAATTAAGGATCAGCATTCCCAATATTTCTTTTTTACTAATAACTGACTTATTCTGACAGTGACATGCCATCTCTAAAATGCAACAGACACTACTTAGGGGGCATTCAGACTCCTTCAGGATAAAGCCTTAAGCCACAAATTATTTTGTTTATGTTCTAAAACTGGCTTTTACTGTTGTCCAAAGAATCAGGATTAAAATTTAATAAACAAATAAGCATTTAAAGAAAACATAAAATAATAATTTATGGTTTATCTTAGGATTAAAAATAAGTTTTCCTAATAAAGATGCAGAGATCCATTTTATTTAATGTTCCGTTAAACATTTCATTTTCAAAGAAAAATTCTGTTTGGTTTAATAGAAAAATTAAAAACTATGGGTCAGGAGCACAGACTTTGGAAAAAAAAATCTAGGGTTTAGCCTCAAATCTAACATCTTCACTCTGCTCTCATTTATGAGGAAAGGATTCACAGACATCTGAAATGGCTGAACAGAAGAAAACCAAGCCAACACTCTAAAAAGCCCTTAAAGCTATGTATGTTGTAAAATATCTCAAAACGCACATCCGTCAAGGTAGGTCAATACTTGACGATTCTGTGTTCCAGTGTAAGTTTATTGTTTCCGATGCTCGACCACAGGGCGCGTCTGCATGCAGGTCCAAGCCCACAGGCAAGTTTCACGGTAGCAGCAGCAGCACAAATCATTGCTCTGTCTGCCATAAGTAGACAGTGGACCAAGGAATTCCTCGCCTCCGTTCCACTGACTGTTACTTGCTTTCGGACTCAATTAAAAGATTTTAAGTGGAGATCTTTATTTTCAAAATTAGTTCTCAAGACTTTTAACATACATTTGGTTGGGGGCGAGGGTGTTAGCAACATGCCCATGTTTGATAAGAAATGCCTAGCAGCACACAATTGGGAAATGACAAAATAAAACCGTGTGACTAGATCCTGGTTAGGACACTGATAACAAGATAGCAACAGCTCTGAGGGCAAGCAGAAAAAGGACTAAATCAAAGCTGTGTCAGAAGCACACAGCTGTTTCCATCGCAAATTAAGCTGATTTGAAATGGTTCTAAGGCAGCTGGTAAACCATTTGGGGCATTAGCTCCTAAAACAAAATCACATGCGAACTGCAACTCATCTGTGGGCTCTGAACAACTATTTTAATTATGTGAGCTATTATGGAATGGTGTAATGCGAATCAAGAAGGAAAATATTCATGAACAACATACTATTCAACCATGTTTTAACTAACACAACATAAGAGTAAGAAGCAAAAACACCAGATCAACCGTCAAAGGCAAGGAATAATTTGCTTTGTTTTCATTATTTTATGTATTACTCAACTGATTCATGACAAATCACAATATAATTTATAGGAATTTTAATTTAACATCTATGTGTACCTGTCTGGCCCTTGCTTAAGCACAAATAATTGACCAGAGATTTCTCTTTAATTTCAAAAAAAAAAAAATAATAATAATAATGTTCAGACTTCTGTATATCTCAAAATACTTTAAAAGCTTCCTTTATAATTTAAAGAGCTATTTGACTCATATAATTACATGATTGATGCTACATATTTCTAAAGGCATTCAAAGAAAGCTAGTCTCTAAGCCATTCAGGTTCCTTTGAAAACACTTCAAAAAGCACCCAAGATTGGTTATTTTACGTTATTATACCATATTAGTTGGCCAAATTTGATCTCACTGGAGATGAGGAAACATTCAATAAGAGCAAAATTAGATACAATATAAAGCTGTAAAGTGGTTCTGTCAGTATTTCTAGTATTTCTGTATTATTTTGCAATGAGAAAAAGTGAAAAAATCATAAGTAAAAATCATCAGTAATGATTCACAGTACAGAGTGCATTAAATTGTAAAATTTTGTGTCTCAATTACGACATTCAATGAGAAAAGCAAACTCCAAAAATGCCTACTGCCCTATCAAGAACCTCATAGACAAGAAGTCTTTCAATAAAGTTCTATACTGATCGCACATTCCTGATGGGTGCCACCATCCAAGGGGAAGTCATCCTTCCTACTCCAGCACATTCCCTTTCCACACTCAGTTTGCTCAAGCTCTGGTCATCCTACAGACCTGAACTCCCTGATTATAAGCACTCCCTCCACTTTCGTGGGTTTTTATGGATTGGGAGTGGGGAGAAGGATAGGTACAGGAGTAGGCAGGTACAAGGAGCATCCTATGTAATAAAAGCCCAGTCCCCACCTAATGCTGGGGATTCTGAACTTTACACATTCACCATTAAATCACTTCTGAAATCCAGCATAACTTTTCCCTAGAAAATGGGTAGATAACCATTTAGGAAAGAAGGAAAACTCAAAAAAGATAGAACATTACTAGCATCTTTTAATTTAGGTACTTGTTGTTGCTCTATATTTGACTACTGTACCACAGACATCTATTTTATTTATTTATTTATTTTTAAAAAAACATGGCTCCTCTTAGCTCTAGTTTACTAGTCAAACTCCAAAAGTAGTTATACTAGATTGGCTTTATAGGGGATAAAGGCAGTCTGATAATGAAAAGACAGTGCTTCTCTAAAACTCTCCAAATACGGTACTAGCAAGATCAGCTAATGTTGCCAACTACCATGATTTTACCATAGGTCTCTCTATAGTAGATTATTTTGTGATGTTAACAGCTGTGGCTCTAATGTTAATAGTAGCTGAATGCGTAACAAGATTGCTTAGTCTCATTAATCACTACTAGATACATGCGTTTTTCTAATTATCCATCTTCTTTTGCTGCAAGTGCATTTAAGGCAAAATACCTTAAAATATTTCCACTTTTTACTATACGACTTTATGAGTAGTGCCATATTTGCGTGACAGAACACCAAGTCATGTCCACTGCTTACCCGTGGACCTAGACCAGTTTACTTTGTTCAGCATTACATATCTGAAACATGACTGCTTATGTGGCTTAACTCAGGACATTCAGGGGTACCCACCAGACATACGGGGGAGAAAGTTGGTCCACTGTTTCCAAATAGTAAGTCTCAGGGTCACTACAAGTATATTTCTGATATTCAGAAACATTTCTGTGGGTAATCATGATATGGCTGTTAAGAATTTAACCAGCTGTCAAACCATAATTCAAAGTGCCAACATTTTGAAGATAATATTTTCCCAGTAAGTCTGAAATTAGAACCATACCTTTTATTTACAAATACTGTTTAAAAATACGAAGTGAAAACAGTCTGCCTTCTGAGACCAATTGCTCTTTTGGTAATTCTAAAAAGAATCACTAAAATAACTTGATCAATTTTCAATCAGTAAGATGTTTATAAGCTGTTAACTTCCTGTCTTTCACTCACATTGTGTAAATGAAAATGTATGTCACATATAGGTGGACTCACTTCTCAAATCACAGCTACTTTTTTTAAGCCAAATGTTATACTAACAAAATACCGTTGGGTACTTTCCCCTTGTTAAACCCAAGAAAAATTGAATTCCGCTCAGATATCTGTAATGAACTATAGCTTTAATTATACTAGAACCTGCCTTGTGGCAATTGTCACAAATTATAATTAACAAGAGACAGTCATTAAAAGATATCTAAATGAAGTAGCAAATGATTTGGAAGGTTTATTCAAACAATGTATGCTGAGCAAGACTTCCTGACAATCTATTATGAAAAACTCCCCCTCCCCTTTTTTCTCTTTTGTCATTGTTCTATTTTTATTATTGATTTCTCCCTCCCTCTTTTTGTAGTCATTTGACCTTTGGCATGACATGTCAATTGGATATTCTTTATTCAAGGGTGATTCTTTTAATGCACTGCAGTACCTTAAGAGAGCAGATTTAAGAATATATTCACGCCATGGATGGTCCTCTCAGCGTGAATTTATTATCCGTTTTGGTTACTTACCAACATCCCTCATACATGCCTTTCTTCTCCTGCCTACCTCAGGCAGGCTATCAAAACAGACGTAAGAGGTAGGGCTCTCCTCCTCTCCCACCGCTAATATCTCAGAAAGGCAGATTGCATCACACTAACCTTTGCTGCAAGTATTTCTTGCAGAGAAAATACAGGGCCAAATTCTTCCAGACTTGTCATTTCAAGCATCATCACTGAACCAAGTTACTATGCAAAATGGAGGCCAACAATTTATGATGAAAAGTTGTTGTTTTAGCAAATACCTTGGACTTAATTGCCCTCATCATTCAAGATGACAGAAAAAGGCTGCCTGCTAAAGACAGAACTCACTTAAATTTCATTGCTAAAGCAGAAATTGATATGTTTAAAAAAAAAGTCAATTTCCACATTTAATACTTGCAAAGACGCTGCACCTATTGTACTGTACAGATAACCCATACAAACACCATTCTAAGCGAGTGGAACCTCTTCTAACTCGGTTACACTCAAAATTCTAGATTTTGACACATTACAGTGGTCTCTGCACTCAGCTGAAGACTGTCTACATTCATATTATATCCTCCATTTTAATACTACTTTTAAGGCAAAGCAAAGTTTCCAGCACTGATGTCTAGAGCCCATGAGTATATTTTGATATTACACATTTTGATATCAAGATTTAATGAGGATGAACATAAATTAGCAAATAAACAGTGCTATGAGTTATGAACATTATTGCCACTTTTAAAAAAAGAAAAATAACAATATACAGTTGGGTTTAAGCAGCACATACTTTTTTAATCACAATACTAGAAATGTATTTGGTTGACATTATATAGCTTTTAACAAACTAATATTCATATCCATATTAACTTCACAGTGCAGTCTGAATGACTGATATATCAGTCAACAAGAGGTGCCCTGTCAAAGTATGTTTGCTTTTTTCCTTTATATCCTCAAGCTATTTGCATATTTATTTGAGGTCTGCACCTGGTAAGTCTACATTACAGGTATTTGTAAGATATCTGAAGTTACATTAAAAATAAAATTACATTAAAAAACAAGTTTTGTAAGTCTTGTAACATATTTCACGTTTGTATCTTGTCTAGGCTTTAGCAGCAAGGGAAGCTACTGTTTTACTAATTTACAGTAACTGATTTACAGTGCTATTTGGACAAATAAAATATTATAAACCCCTTTATGCTAAGATCAGATCAGTCATGGTTCTCAAATGCCTGGGGAGCCAGTTTTGGAGAGCCAGCATTAGCACTTTCTCTGTCACTATTTATATATTTGCACTGTGGCAATGCCTAAGAGCAGCAGTCAGATTAAAATCTCAACTTGCCAGGTACTTCACAAGTAAAAGAATAACTCTAGGATCTGTCAAGTAACTAATGTTCAAGTTAGCTGACAAGAGAGTTGCACCAATATTAATCTGAGGGCAAAATCTAGTCCAAAACTTCTAAGATATGTTAGCTGGTCTGAGGGAAAAAAAAAAATCATATTTTTCATACTTATTTACTATCAGATTTATCATATCTTTTACTGAGTTGAGTAAATTCTCAAATAAGGTATCACCCAAGGCTTTTTAGCAGTTTTTAAATCTCTATGCTTTATCTAATCCATATTCAGTCTCAAATAAACAGATTGCATTTTAATTCCTATATGAATATGCATTGATTTCTCTACTGCCGGTCAATAACTAAACTGTGAAAACTGTGAGAGAAGAAAAAAATAATGAAAGTAAGACTCAGATGTCTAGTATCAACTAATAATTCAATGCTCTCATGTGATGTATAGATTAAAACATGGTCCAAGTTCAAAAAAGTCTTTTCTCTCGAGATATCTGTATTATACTTTACAAAGCTGTTTTAACATATGGGGTCATCATTTTCTAAGAGTTATATAAGGGAGAAAAACAGACCACTGTGAATACTGAAATCTTAATCCTGAAAGTCTTATTCATGCCCTCATCACTGCATGCAAGTAAGCTTTTTCAGAGTGTAAGATAAAGACAGAAATACCGGGGGCTTTTATTGCCCCACATAAGACTAAGCCTACTTTTTCTGAAAATGAAAAACAAGCCAAAAAGACCTATGAATTCAACAAGATTTTCCTTTTTTTTTTTTTTTTTTTTCTTTTCTGGGTGACCTCTATGTTATATGCTGCTTCTGTTAAAGTATGTTCTTTACATTGATAAGTTTGATCAGGTAAATAAAACAAGTAAATAAAACAGACATTTAACATTAGATAGAAGAAAGCTTGGATATGGAGAATGTTTCTACTAACGAGGAACATCTGAGAACAATGAAATACAGGCAGGATGCTGTATATTTTCCATCATTCCAGTGTTAGGTTTCTATCATGATTTTTTTTTAAACAGCAGAAAGAACACTTTCCTGCTATTCATTAAAACCTGTTTCCCCACTGTTTACAAGTAATCATCTCTTGCTGTCATGCATAGATTGACTGTATAAAACTGAAGGAAAGACATCAGAAGAAAGAGTGCTTGCAAGTTCTTGCTCCTTTAGAAGTACATAGAAATGCTGTAATAATGTAGAGTATATAAATTACACTTTCAGGGAGATGCCACACAGCAAATCCAGAGATGCCACACAGTAAATCTAAATAATGGAATCAATAAGTGGCTTGCAAATTGTTAAAAATGTAATTGCTTCATTCACTGTAACGGAAGCTTACTTTACTAGTCCATCTACTTTCACATTCTAAAAGGAACTACAACTCCCAATGCAAAATACCAATTTATTTTTTCCTGTTCTAACTACAGCTCTAGCTAAGTCTCACCCACAGTATCACAAATACGCAAATTTGGCAGTGAGATGACTTTTTTTTTTTTTTTTTTAAGATAAGTTATCCTTATACTGAAGGATAATCTAATTATGTAACTCAATAAAAATAAATGTAGAGTGAACTCAGACCAGTAATCTTAACATGTGCCTTCTCTTGTCACTGACACCTCTTAATCTTACATAACCACTGTCCCAACACAATACTAATACCCTAATAATCACTTGCTGAGTTCCTCACTTAGGGTACAACCAGCCTACATTACAATTGTAGCAGAAAAGTTTTCCAAAGATCAGATTTCAGTCTTTACGTTCTTCCCATACACATACACAAATATAGAGTGCTTACTGTGGCTTTTTTTAAAGGAAATCAAATCTGAATTTCAAAGAAGTTCCAGGCAGTTTAATACTTTAGGTTATTATTTGCAAGTTGATTCAGGTTTTTTGAGCTCTGCAGTCCATACAAGATACATCTACACAGTTGAATAATTTAACTCTCTAATTCAATTGGCCCCCATTTGGCCCTGCTGCATATACCCTAGCTTCCCTAACCTGCCTTCTAAAGCAAGTCTCAAGGAGAAAACCTGGAACAGGGTAACATGGTTCAATTCCTGGTATCTGGATGCTAAGATGGTCCATTCAGAGCAGAGTTTGGAACTAGCCCATACCACAGCTGCCCTCTGTCCAGCCTGGATCAGTCTTCCAAAAGCTCCCAGTAGACTTGACCCTTCAAATGTGCGCTGAGCTCGCAACACAAGCTCCCCTTTGGCGTGCTACACAAACATTGTTTTGTCAAGACACACGACAGTCTTTCCATTACACAGGCTCTTAGAACTCAAAAAGAATAATTTTGTCTTTGAGTGGCTCTGAAAGAAATCCAGACTGTTTGTCTTGTATGTCTTCCCTACATTTTTATTTTACTTCATTGCAGAAGTGAACAGAATTTCAAATGCATAATTCTTTGATGAAGTTCTAGTTCTGCAATATTTTGAGGGCCTGACTTCTCAGAGCACAGAATTGGAATGTAGTTTTCCCTTGATCATAATGCTTTTGACCTAAAGGGGTTGCTTTTGGAAGCAAAGTCTAAAATCAAGCAAGACAGCTAGCAAAACTGAACCAGTCTCTAATTTCCACCCATATAATTTTTCAAATCTGGAACACTATATACTTCAAAGTTGTTTGTGGGCACACAATTCAAAAATTTTTATTAGCTTTCCAAATTATTGAGTTTTATTACAGGAATTTAAACTTCTTATCTGAAGCCTCTGGCAGACTGTTTTGTACATGTTTAGTTACTCAGCTCATGTTTAAGGTCTTTCCAGTCATAGCTCTTCTGTGTATTTTACTGACAAAAAAACACAGCTTCAAAAGGGGAAAAAAAAAAAAAAAAAAAAAAAGCTTGAAATAAGGTGGCAAAATAACTAGAAACAATAAGGAAACTGATAGGCTAGAGAAAGGAAGAAAAATAAATGCCTTCATAATATAAAAATATTCATTCTTAGAAGATGTCATGCACGGCCTTTATCCTACGGTTGTATCTGCATCAGGAACCTCAGCAGTACCATGGCCCATCTTCTGGCCCTGAGGCCAGCTGGCATAGCCAGGCCACACGCATACTATAGCCCCTTTGAAAGGGGATTGCAACACTTAAATTGTCTTGCCCATAACTCAGCCTTGAGCCAGAATCGTCTCGGAGCGTCAGTTCACCCAGGGCAAGTTCCACTGTTTATCAAGGGCCAACAACAGAAGATAACCTAATTTCCAGTGCCACTGCCCGGTGTAACCTAAAGAGCTACTCATACATACACAAAAAATAACAATGTATTATTTCTAATTCCTAGGAATATATGCAACACTCCCTGTTAATGGCCTGCAAATAGCTTGCTCATCAAAGTCAAAAGACAAACAGTGATTCAGACTTCAGCAACTAATGCAATTTATCACAGACTGCTTAACTGTAAATGGTCCTAAAAGAGCAAACTTGGTAGAAACACAAGATTGATCACAACAGCATCATCTGGATCTTTAATAAACATCAGCATATGCAGTGTTTGAACAAACTGAAGGAATTAAACAGCTAGGTCATAGCAAAGGACATATTACAGCCACAAGAATCTGCAGAAATCCCGCCACTATTTTTCTACACTCATCTCCCTAGAGTCAAGATATCACTAAAGACCCCTTCCAAACAGCAGTTTACTCTGTGCTGTTCTTAATGGCACTTCGTCTACTGCACTGAGAAGAGAGGGGAGAACAGAACAAAAGTTTCACTCTTTCTTCCTCTCTAACAATCCTCTTTCTCTCAGCACTTCTCCCTCCCTCGCATGCAGCAGGAGCAGCCCATTCCCAAAGCTCCCAGATAGGAGGAGGTAAATGGCCATGTTAGTAACCTCCCAGGGACGTGATCTTGCACAAAATCAGTTAGTCAGTTTTGTATCTTGATGTTTAACTTTAATGCACGAAATTCCTTCTCTCTTCAGACCACTAAAAAAAAAGTGTTTTTTTTTCTTTCTTTTTTTTTTTTTTTTTTAAACATTTGCCTATCTGAAAGAGAGTTAAATTTAATATGATAATGTGGTAGATGCCAATGGAAGTAAGCATACAAAGACATTCTTGTGTCACTGCCTGATATATCAGGAATAGTTAGTAATCATTTAATGCATGAAAGAGATACCACTCAAGATGTTTTGACAAGACACACATGACATTTTGGCCCAGGCCTAAACACCAATGTTTTTATGTCTATTATTGGTACTGGTCTTCCAAACTCCGGTCCCACACAACACTAATGGATTTTGAGGTCTAAAGCATACACTAATGCACATTCTGTGGGCATGTTCTTCAAGAAATAGCAATTCACTCTAACATAAAAGAATATATTAAAAACAAAACAGGAATCATGAATCTTCTATTAGTCAACAGGGTAGGAATAAACCAGGCTCACTGCAGCACTGTGCTCATTTTTGAGTACTAGTGACATACACTCTTTTTCAGAGAACTAGTTAGTGTATTGTATTATTTGGTGGCATTTTCATTGAGCTTCCATACTAAAAATATATTTTTTCTTTTATGTCAGCTCCATTATAGGCATTACAGGCATGCACATATATGCACAGATATATTTATTTTTCTTGCTCTTTTAACTATAGTGAGCTAATTTTACGCCTCATGTTTCAGTTTTTTCATTTGTAGAAGGAGGAATAATAATAATAATGACCTACTTTAATATAAATATTATTTTGTAAATTCAGTGCGATAACAAAGATCCAAGCACATTATTTAATGATTATAACAAGAACTCCTTATCATGTGATTTTTTATTGGCTTGAGTCAGTGAAGATATCAAATTCTCCCAAGTTTTTACGTACTCATTCTATATTTTAAAAACCATATTACTTTGTTTTATTTTAATCTATTTTAATCTAAAAAAAAGTTCACTCACAAGTCTTTATTTGTACATTTTGGAGCAGAAAGATCCAGTTTGATCTCCTACAGATCTAGCTGTCTTTCTGAAGGTTTTCAATACTCTCCTCAACACCATGTGTTTGTAACCTCTCGCGGCCTCTTGAAGCAGAAGTAGCCTTGTGCATGGCACTGCTCAGCACACTGTGTCAAGGCAAACTGTGCAGTGATGAATAATAAAAAAGGCCTTTGTGATAACTGTAAAGACTTCAGTTGCTTCTAATTTTAGCCAATTAGTCGATTTTAATTCAGAGACTTTTAAACTGTAACTTAGAGATGAAATTTCGTATATATGGGCATTATTGATCAAGGCAGCTCAACTGGGGAAGTTTTCTTGTAAAGTTTAAAAAAAAAAAAAAAAAGTGTTGAGCATTTGATAAAGAGTAGCTCATTTAGGAAAATGTCTTGGATTATTGGCATTTTTTTTTTCTATTTTTAAAAGAAAGGGAATGAAGAAACCCAAAACCTGAATGTAAAGTCTTCTCTCACTTTTTTTTTTTCTTTAATTATTTGAAGGAAGTAGGAAGTCGCAGTGTGGTTACTTCAAATAGAGTGCGATAAAATATCTTTTACAACAACAAAATACTTCTGAATTCAATGTAGAGGGTAAGAACAGAGGAACAAAAAAAGTACAGCAATGAGTTTCCTTATCCAAAGCATCTCTTGGCTGGGTTACCACAAGGTAAATTGCATGGGTAGCTGTCATAAATAAGCATAAGCTGAAAAACACTAATCAGCAAGAAAAGGGGAAGCTTGTGAATGCTTGTATTTGTGAGTGTGGCACCAAGACAACTCTTCCAGAACCAGAGGAATAATAAAATAGCAAATAATAAAAGAACCTGATAGGTCAAGGAGTGAATGCTAATAAGTCAGAGCATACCACTAATATGGGTATATGACTACTATTGAGTAGGTGACACTGAATTAAAAAAAAAAAAAAATTTTTAAAAGCCTTAAAAATTTTTAAAAGGGCCACAGGAAGACTAGTAGATCCATAAATTTGAAAGCGAAGTGCACTCTGAATGGGGTACAAAAGTTAGGCTCATTTTGTTGATTTAAAAACAGAATGCCAGAAGTGCATGACATAATATACCATTATATCTCTGGCTTTAGACTTGAACTCAGCATAAATTATTTCAGGAATGTTTTGCGTAGTCTCTTTTTATATCTCCAGCGCAAAAACCTATTTTGATTGCATGGCCCTGGAACAAGCCTGCTGTTTTTCACATTTTATCATTTTTGGAACTAGCAGGCTACAACACAGCTTCCTTATCTCTTGTACCTCACCCCCTCCTCCTCAAGGCAAAAATAAAACACACTGTCCCACTTATAAAAGCAGAGCGGCCTAGGGTGGAAATCTCCATTCAGTGAGGAAAGGGTTTTTTCTCTTCAAACAAAAACACAAGTGGAAGATTGCAGTTAAACTACCAAATATACTATAACAGTATTGCACAGCCATATTCCTTAAAGTGGCAAATAGTCAAGAGGCAAAGCTGTGAATATTTAGTCAAAGAAAAAATTCAAAAAAGCATAGCATGATTAATAAAAGCATTGATGACTGTGACTAAGGAAAAACATCACTCTACCCATATGAAGCCATGGATCTATTCACAACAAGGTATACAACTGACTTGCACATGCAGAAGTTAGAGATGAGATCTATATAGGCCCTAACTTGCTTTCAGCAACAATCACTACAAGTATCTAATTACAGACTAAGCTCCAAATATGTTCTACTACTGTATGAGACTGGATAACCCATTTCTTATGTACATGCATTTAAATTATTGTATGAAGAAACTGGTCAGGTCAAAAATGGTTCAAGCATGATGGTAGGAGGTAACGGCCATTTACTTTAAATCGCTTTGATACTACTTCACACTATTCTGTTCAGAGCTGCCCCTGCAGCCCTCTGAGAGATGTGTCTTTTCTTCTATCCACCTTACAAGGGGGAGGAAGGAGCTGCTTCATCCTTCTACCACAACCATGTCCTTTTTCTGGATGGGTTCTGAAGACAGTCATGACCAATGATTGTGATCAGGGGACAGTATTTCAGTGCAGGTGCTACAGCTTCAGGTTACAGCAACACACAAGTTTATTGCACTCAAATCAAGCAAAGTGCTCAGATCAAATGAAAGAGCCTATGCAATGCACACAAGTGTCATCCTGCTAAAACTCTGCTAGACATTGTGTCACAGTATGGTTTGGTAACAAACAGAAATGAGGTTTTTTTTATGCTGAAGAGGTACTCAAAGTAGTAATCCAGAGCCTAGACAGGGAGAAGACAGGTATCTGAAAATAGTATTAATTTGTTAACTTTCAGCCAACAGTGGCAAAAAAGAGAGAATAGCAAACTCATGTTTAGAGAAGGGCAGATGTGATCTGACCTGCTAATCACCTTGATAGTACTGAAGCTTTAGAACAAGGCTAAGAAGTAAGTGGACCGAGAAAGTATTGAAAAATATCAGTGGCAGCGTTCCTCAACCTTTCAAATTTTCTAAGGACACTAAACACTGGAAATGTATCAAAGAAATATGTTGTTGATGTAAGTTTAAAGTTACTGTAGAAGGTGATGGTTTCATAGTGGGGAAATGGTTGTCATAAAGATGAAAAGAATAACCCCATCAACTCAGTATTCAAGACCATTTTGTTACAGAAGAATGTCTGCCTCTAAAAGCATCCATTTATATATTGCATTAGTTGCAACATCAGAAAGAGGCAAAGGTAATGGTTTGTGATAAGATAGGTATGGAAATCTGTATCACAGTGCAGGAAACAAGAATTTTAATGATTTCATAATAGAGATAGAACGTATTGTTAATTTAAAAAAACACCCACAAGACTCATCAAGGCAGCCAAATAACAGTCTGCCATGTTCAAGAGCAACTATTTCAGAATGGGACCTTTTTAGAAAAATATTTGATTGAATGCTTTAGGAAGAAAGAGTTTTGTGCAAAAGCCTTAGAGAGCTTGGTGTGCTAATGGTGTCAAAACAGAGACTTGAAAGAAATATGATTACTAGCTATGAATTCACTGTGGAGACAGGGACAATCAGATGGGGAGCAGGGGGGAAAGTAGTCCAAGATGAACAGTACTCGCACAAGAACAAATGGGTAAAGACTGTCTGCATGTAAGCTCAGACTGAAAGTAAGTTTTAGAAAGAAGAATTTGTCTTTCTTCAGACCTTTCCAAAACCTGCCTGGAGAAATTTAACTTGTAAGGAGGAGCTACATCAAGTTGTATATTTTATGTTGTAAACAACAGTAAAGAACTGGATCCAACAACACTTCCAGCTTTGTTTTTCTACAGCTTCTAGGTCAGGTTTACTTTAGTAACTGCATAAAGCAGTAGAGCAACTGAAAAAAAAATGGCTGTGTATCCATTGGATACAAAACAAGTGTTACTCAACTACTGCTGCTGAGGTGAAATCCAATTCAAGGGCACTATGATAAAACAACAAGCAGAAATGCTCTACCAGCACACGACACTTCTCAGCGATGAGCCAACGTCATCTGTTTATGGAGATACCTGCATGTTACCAATTCTTTCATCCCGGGGGGGCCTTGCAGTAGTAGGTGCCATGGATTCTTTGAAACAGTGTAATTTATTCCATGCATCCAGTTAATGCCAGATTGACTCAAAGTATTTTGCCTATGCTGCTCAACCCACGACAGTTTTCCGTACATCAGTAATAAGCAGCTTGTAAATTCAGTCTGGACTGCTGGTCTTCTCCACATCTGCTTTTACTTATCTCTGTGTTGAAAGATTTCTGTCTTATTTATGCTTTCCCTAAGTTATCATATATTTTCTTTGAGTGGCAGAATCCAAACAGCGTATCAGTCTTCAAACACATAAGCAGCACGTCACTTTCTTTGCAAGGCAAGTAAATGAAAGGACAAATTAAAAAAAAAAAAAAAACCCTCAAGCTTCTCTAGTCATATTTATTTGCAGCTTTGCAAACAAAATATCAATGTGCACAAATACCTAAAGGACAACAGCTAAAGGAAATGAGATGCCTTACAGGACTTGACTTACATCTATCCCAATATTTTAGCTAAACTATATCATGATTACTTAAAATTCTCTATGAAAATTTCAAGTTAATAAAGAAAGCTAACCCACAACAGAGTTGTCCTTTCTAGTTTATAGAATTCAAGCAGTCTTCATACTACACTCTCATTTGTGGCCAACATGTTAAACTGGGTTATTTACTGAAACCAGTAGAGGTTTCATTCTCCTTCCCAGGACAGAAAGTCACCATGCCACCTTAAGGAAATTCAAGCTTATCCAGTATTTTGAATACACATATACTGTATTAAGGATTGCCTTCGGTAAAACAAGGTTCAATTCTGGGACACACATTTCATTCTTGAGGCCATGCTCCCTTGAGAGACTAAGATGAGCACAAGTTAGACAATTACTGATCACCAGGAGTATTCTTTATCATGCAACACAATCATGACACATGACTTAACTCTTTGGAGCAGGAATACACAGAAATCATTGTAATCTTGTGAAAGGGAGAGGGTACTATCCAAAGAAAGATGTTTACCTCGCTGACTTTGGAAGAGACATGTAACTTACCGACCCATAGCACATTTTAGCTGATAAAACACTGCTGGCTGAAACAGGACTCTCTCTTAGGCAAACATCAACTGCCTTATGAGGTCTTCCAGAGTCTAGGGGAACTATGCTTTTATCTTTTTAGTTCAATTCTTCAGTGCAACTTCTCAATTTTCTCAGTATCCTGAGCAAAGTCCAAGACCAGCAACTTCGAGTTATTTTTAGCCTCTAGAGAAATCCATATAATACCCTCAGGAACTAGAGCTGAATTTCTGAATACACTAAACACTGCGTAAAATGGTAAGTTTTATGCGTTACTTATGCTATAACAATTACGAAATTTCCAGAATACAGACATTTTTGATAAGAGACAAAAAGAAAGTCCTCCTCAAAACTTAATCCACTCCTTCCTTGCATATATGCATACTAGTCAAATATGATTTTTTTTTCCTCCCTATCTTGTTAAATCTCCTCACGATGATGGATGAACTACCAACAGAAAACAAAGAATCCAATATTCTTCTCCAGATATTGCAGTTCATAGGGTGTGAGTGAACCAACTGCAAAAGGTGCTCACTTACAACTTGGTTCACTGCCTCAAGGCTTTCATAGTCTTGTAGCAACTGGTTGAAATTTGCAGGGTATTTTGAAGGACATCTTATTGGCCAGAAACTTTGTAGGGGAGGAAGCGTTTTAGTATTTGCCTCCGATATACAATACCATGAATATTGTATACAATCTGGCTGCAGTTGCTCAATTTTGCATAAGCAGCCAGTTAGAAGCATCATAGCTGAATAAGACTCATCTGTTGTTTTAATGGTTTGTTCCAGCTTGAGGTTTATATGGACAGCAAACATTTGCTGCACTCAGTGGCAGTTATGGATCTCCCGCACTTTGAGGTTTATTCTCACACACACAATACTATTATGAAACTATATGATTCATTAAACACTACGGTTTCCACACTTAAGGCTTTGTGCAGTGCCTCACTGCAGTCTAATCTCTTTTCCACAGCTACATCCAATTCCCATGGCAAGAGAATTTTCGGAAAAACAGTCACTTCAAAATAACCAGTTATTAGTTTTTGTTCTCCATGTACAATACTATGTTGCACGTCATTAATATGCATGGCAAAAAATATACAGAAAAATAGTCCTGTGTCAGGGAGGCACCACCTCTGTGTGCTTATATAAGCAATGCAATCTGTCTTCCTCCCCATATATCTGTCTCTCACACCCTGTATATATACGCACACACACAATACACATACATACACAGAGTTCTTAGAAGCTTGTTGCAGTCATACATTTCTAGTTTTGATCGAATAGTTACCATTTATTGTCTGCTAATAGAGGAGCTGGCCTCAAGCTGCACCAGGGGAGGTTAGACATGTTAGACAGAGAAACCGACACTTAGCAAAATTTTGTGCCCCATGTCCTACAAGAGGTTAGAGGAGCTGATCAGTATGGTTCCTTCCAGCCTCTTAACCCAGAGGCAGCAGTTACGTACTCTTCAGAGGGCTAAGCAGACTCCTATTACTAAAACTTTGGTCAAAAGTGGGGGGAGGGCGGGAAAGAAGCAAAACAGACAACACACACCACAGAACAAAACCAAAAAAGCAAACACCCTGCAAGAGGGCCCAACTACATCAGAAGTGAGAGCATCTTTTCTTTCTCCATAGCACATTAATACAAGCTCGGGAGCAGTGCCTCCAAACTCAGGTATGCTAAATTAGACCTGCAAAAAACTCAGTATTGCAGCCTCGGTAAGAATGTGAGGGCAGCAATTTTTTCTTCTTTCAGCTGTCAGCAACAGATAACTGAGGCTTAAGGAGTTCTTCAGAGTGCTGGGGGAGCAGTTCAGAAAACTCCACCTAAGTCAGCTCCTTGGCAGACAATGTTATTTACCAGACTGCCGCTAAAAATGGATAGAATTGACAGTAAAAATCAGAGCCAGTTTTTTGATTTGCAGTTATCACAAAAGCAGAATATGCTGCAAGAAAAAGGCAAAAAGAAAAAGCCACCTGCCACTTTCATAGCATATGCAAGAACATGAACTTTTCTTCTGTCATTAAAAAAATTAGCCTAAGTTCTCAAAAATGTATATGATAAGACATTGACTTAAAACCTCAAAACAGAACTTAAATATTGTGCTTTTACCCTTCATCAGTACAGAGTTCAATAGGAGCCAGGAAGCAAAAAAGCATCTCCCGCCACTTATGACCATACATTTGATTAGACACATTATAAATAATAATAATAAAGGAAAACGGTAGTTTGACAAACACTTGATCCCAGAAATGTTCATCCTTTTATCTTATTCACTTACACCAAAGCCAGCATACCATAAGAGAAGACAGTTTGTACTTTCTGGCTTTATATTTTAAAATTGTCTGGACCGATGGAGCAGACACCATTGAGACAGACAAGCAAAATACTTAGGAAAAGACAAGTCTTCACTTGGGTTCAGACCTATTTGGAAAGATGTGAAGAGAAAGCTGTCTATGTTCCCCTCTCCTTCACATCCTACTCTCGTTAGGGCAGGCACTGAGCCAGCTCAAAACAGAAATATTTACTACTCTGTCTGCAAAGAGCAGGAGGAGGAGGCATCTCCAGTCCCTTCCCCTACCCTGCAGGGTGATTACACAGACTCCAACTTGACTTCCAAAATTGTTGTTAACAATTTAGCACAGACTTTCCCTAAAGATAGGAGCTACATTTAAATAGCCAGATATAAGCAAGAGACATTTTTTCTGAGTTCTTATTACTTTTTTTTTTTTTTTTTTTTAGGAAAAAGGAAAGCAACCTTCCCTCCCCTCCCCCAAGTGCAACAGAAGCACTTGCTATCTATTTTCTGCTTACAAATGCAGGGCTTTCATGTTTTTTGCTTGCAGGAATTTTTCAGAGAAGTCCGAGGAAGCTAAAAATATAGTTGCCTGAATTCTGTGAAATCAGAAAAGTTCAAATAGAAAGAAAAAACACTATATGCTTCATTTATATACCAAGCTTTAAAAGGGTTCTGTGTATGACAGTCCCTTGACAGGATTCTTACAGGGCCAATTCTGCTTTGAGGAAAAAAAAAAAAAAAAAAAAAAAAAAANTTTTTCAATGCCAAATTTGGTATTAAAAAAAAAAAAAAAAAAAAGTAATTTTGGACAGATGTTAACTTTGAAAACCATGAGCTTAGCTACAGCAACAAGCTAGACATTCTCCATAAGTACACAAACCTGCACAAGTT
>VWPW01005241.1:30480-78939 GCA_013389825.1 Crypturellus undulatus | reverse complement strand
GTGGTGGTGGGGGGAGGGGGGGCGGCCAGGGAAGGAGTATACAAGGATTCGGTAAGGACTACCTTCCTACGGACATTTCAGGAATTTCTGACAGGACAGAATTTTCTGACATGAAAGCAAATTCATACCAGGAAGTCTCATGAAAGCCCTGTGGGTTGCAGTTACCACAGAATAGCTCTCTAGTCACTGCACGTGGCAATTGATGTGATTGCCAGACATGTGTTAAGTGCACATTTAACAAAATCTCACAGTTGGTACCTATTAGTTCAGTTCTCTAGAGTTTATTCCACATCTACAGATAATATACACACACTTCTCCAGGCATACATGCATAAATACATGCTGTGCTATACGCAACTTGAATTTCTTATCACTGAATATCACAGGATGATTATCCATACAGTTCCTGTTTAAAGTAATTACATGAGCTAAATAAATCCAAGCATGCCAGATCTGCACAGACACCCTTTTAAAATGACTTCACTTGAGCTCTGGAAACAAACACCACAGAATTTGCATTGCACGTTTACATTCTATTGCATATTATGAAACAAGCAATATTCTAGCATTAATCTTTGCTTCTCATCCTTCCACGCAAATGGCAAATCTCCAAAAAGCTTTCATTTTAAAAGGTGAAAGCAGCAAAGAGGACAAGTATATGGGGTATTTTCAAATCAGTTCATGGGAAAAGTGAGTTTGCAATACAGCTACAGAAGCCTGGAATCAGTCTGATACTGCACCATTTGGAAAACCCTGTTACTCACAGCATGCACCATTCCGGGTCTCCAGGAGACTTAGTGGGGGAGATGGATTGAAAGGGCAGAGGACTAATTAAAAGCAGTTCAACTCTGCCTGTGAAGTCAAATGGCAGAAACTATTTGCTTGACTGACTTTCATGCAAGCAGAACATAATTCAGAGAGGGGCTTAGCGAGGACCCAAACCCTCAGTGCAGAGCATTGCGCTGAGCACCAACACGCTGCTCCTGAGAGTTGCCCCATTCCTGCAAGGTCCAGGCCCAAGAACTAGACTGAAGTTTTAAGCAAGATGGACACTTTTAAGCAAAATAGGCATCTTTTTAAGCAAGTATCTTTTTTGTTTGTTTTTTTGTTTTTTTTTTTGCTTGTTTTTTAATGCCTAATAAACAAGCATAGGAAATAAGGCTGTTTTTCATTACTTATGTTTCTTAAAGGAAACGCACTAATCTGCATTTATCCTCTTGAGAAAGCAGGGGCAATTTGCATTGAATGTTTGGGAGTCAGCCATTTATTACGCACCTGCAAACCCTGACAGGCACAAATTATCACTGAAGCAGCTCTACTCCCTATTTCACTGGTAACGTGAATCACCAAAACATGCATGAAGCTGCGGGCCACAACTATGCTTGCACATCAGCTAATTTTTGCCTTTAAGGGAAAGCATGGTAATTAAGGGTTAATCTTATTAGAATTTCTAGGGGAAATACATGCAGTTACTCCTGGCCGTTCACAGACATTTTGGGGTTCTGCAGATTCACAGAAGTTCCATGTGAATATGGGAACAAATAAGACATGAACAGGAATTTAGTCCCACTGCAGCCTGTTGTTGTTGTTCACAGATCAGCATTACTGCTCAAAATTCCTATAAAAATATTCTGATTACATATTGAACCTGCTTTGTGAAGTTCAAACACTGCAGTTCAGGTTTCCCAGAGTCCACAGGGAAATAGATTTTGCAGGTCTATTTGAGATCTATAGCAGAATTAGAGTGAGGACACAGAACCCTAGACTAATAATAGGATTTTCAGAAACACTAAGCATCGTTCCTATTGGCTCCTTGCAAATCAGCAATGAAGAAACTTTCAAAAAACCCACAAATTTTGCAGATTTAAACAATATTTTAAAGTAACAAATACATTTAAAAATACTATATTTCGTAAACAAATTGCAGATACCTCCACAGACCTCCCATGGATGTTTGTTTGTATTTTTTTTTCCACCCTCCATAACAACTGTTGCAGCTTGAAGAGCAGCTGTACTAACTTGAATTTCCCACCTTACCATTGCAAATTGTGTCAAGAGCTTGAGCTTACACATCTGAATAATCTATTTTCAAGTGGTAACATTGGACCTACCATAACAAGCTTTTTCCTGGTCTTCCTTGGTTCTAGGCAGGTCACAACACAGTTGGACTGGCAAGAAATGAAAAGGAAAGGAGATCTCCTTGGCTGGAGTGCTCTACACTAGCTTTCTTTTTCTTCCAGTGGTACCTTGTTTTGATAGCAAAGGACTTTCTTTCCTCCCAGTACATAACAACTAACAAGATTTCTGTATGCTTTTTGCTGCACTGGCGTGAGAAACATTGTTAACACATGTCACCACTCTACAATTCCTACACTGCTGCACACATTCCTCATTCTTCTTTGGGGGCACTTTGCCTTGGAGGATTTGCTGGCAAAGTACTTGCCAGCAGAGCAATAAGGTCATTACACATGTAATCACAGCGACATGGAAATTTTCATTTTTCAAACAAAGAGACTTCCAAACTCCACATTAAGCAATGCTTTTTTTTTCTCCCTTTCATATTTGCCATGAAAAGCTAACTTTCCAAAGTAGAAATCTGATATCAAAAAAAGAATTCTTGATCAAAACTCATATTCCATAAAAAAAAAAATTTCTCATGAAAGCTTTCAACACCTCTTAACTTTCCTTGGATACTAAACATAAAAAAGTTGTATGGTTTTACAAAAAAAAGGGAAAAATTAAACACAGACTTGCTATCAAAACTTCAACATTTAAGTCAGATGTTTTTAAATCGGGCATGACAAGAAACAAGCATACAGGGAAAAAGAATAGGTAAGAGAAGAAAAACATAGTAAGAACACAAGGATCTTCCAGACAAAGAACAGAAGAAAAATTGAAATTGAATGAGACAGAATAAGTAGTTTGGTGAAAATATAAATGGAGTTATTCAAGAATAAGCTTAGTACTCATTTCTGCATGACTGTACATTCATCAAAATAGGGAGCAGCAACTAAATTAAATATACACCTTTTCGGGGGACCATTACAGACTCTGAAGATCTTATGTATTCTAGAATGCAATAGTGACAGCAAGTAAGATTTTTAACACCTTATTGAAAATAACTTTAACACACACACACATCCCTTTCGGAAGAAGAGTTTGTTGCCCTTAAGGTGAGAGGCTAACAGTGATGATGACAAGTGAGATATTACCAAAACAGTCATATCAGAAATAATCATCTTCTGAAGAAATCAAGGTATGCTGTGTTATTACAAAAGCAGATAAACAACTTGAAAAAAAAAAAAAAAAATCCTACCAAGGTTGCAAAATAGACTGCTTATTTACTCTCTCTCTCAATGCCAATATAACTTTTTTAGGTCAATCTGTATGTTGGATTTAGCTCTGCCCACATCCTGACCAGGGCAAACCAGAGCCATAGAGTCAATTCTGGCTAAAAAACAGGGAAGCAGTGACACGAAATTAAAGCTGTTTCTAGAAAAGCAGAATGTATATTTTCTGACACCTAAAAAGTAGCCTGTTAGAAGAAGATATAAAGACAGCATAGACATAATAAAATTTCTAAATATAATTATTACTGTATTATGTACCATACAGTAAGCTCAATGTATTAGTTTCAATTTGGCCTTCCTAATGTCCTTGGCTGCCTACTACTGTCTTTAGAGCCAAACCGGTACATTCTTGGCTTCAGTTAAATTTGTATTAGCCCAGTACATCCCAGTCTGCAGTTCCTGCAACACTGAGTTTTCTTTGTAAACCAAGAGGAAAACAGGATATCTGCAAATACAAAAATCACAGCATCTTATTCTGAGCTTGCAGCTCATGTATCATTTCTTTAGAAACATAAGCCCTATTTTTCAAATTTAGGGGAAAATAGAAACTAGTTATGTCTCTTGTTCAAAAGAGGTTACCAGTTACATGTGGGCCTTGATCTTAACCTATGTGAACTTTATGTAACAGGAAATCTATTAGAATCCCTGAAAAGTTCTCAAAAGGTGAACTTCTTGAAACACATCAAACTCACACACCATACAGGATACAAACAACATTCAAGGATTTTTTTTTTTTTTTTTTTTTTTTGCACCAATTGCAGTGAAGCTATGGCATCACAAAGATTTTAGATAAATTACACTACTCTCAAATACAGGTTTCCTAGAGGCAAGTATTGGCTACTCTTTCTAACTATCATCAAATAAGAATATGGACAACCCCTGAAGAAGTCTTTCCACCTGAACCACTCTTCTTTGTGCAGGATGACCTCTTCTCTGGAGAGGCCTAATATTTTATGCTAGTTAAAGAGGGAGAGCTCACTTCATCAGCTTCCAGTACATCATTTATTTTTTCAGATAGTCAAATAAAGCTGATACTAATTTTTTGCAAAATCTCATTTACTACCAAAATGTTGCACATTTAGAGCTGCAGAGAAATATAATTTAAAAAAAAAAAAAAAAAAAAAAAAAAAAACCATACACACAGACACACACATATGCTGCCAAGCTCACCATCATCTCTGTTAAAAGTTGTCTGCACTGGTGCTAAGAGTATGAGGGGGACTACATATTCCTGTGAGAACCTACCTGACCGTAAGAGATACCTAATGTCTCCAATGGAGAAGAGAGATGGGCACAGAAGATGATTTTATAGAACAAAAAAGTTCTATTAGGAGGACTTATATTCTGAAGTTTACATCCAGTCTTCTTCATTTTGAAATATTTAGTAACTACTCAGCTTCAGTGAAATATCAGCTTCAGGGAAAATAAATCCACCGCCACCCAACAAAGTAGCAAAAAGTTGGTTGCATGTACTCTTCTAGCCAGAAATCAGATTAAATTCAGAGCTATATTCTCTAAAATCAGAAATCTGCTTTTGCCCACAGGATACAGAACTCAGAATTCTGCTTTTGTGGAAGAAAGTTTGCAGAACCAACAGCAATATCAAAACGGACTGCAAAAACACAGTTGCTTATGCACCATATCTTTATATTTAAATAAAACTTACACTTTGAACACTTAGTAGTCTCTGAGGACAAACAGCACAACTTTAGTTTTAAAATGAGTATACATATGTTATTTGTGACTGTATTATACACTTACAAGAGAAAAGCATAGCTTTTGATTACTGCATTTCAAAAAAAGATCTAATAGAACTAGCAAAGGTAAACTGAGGTGTACTGTTACTAAAGGTATACCCTAACTAGCTGAATCAACCTTAACCCTAACTAGCTGAATCAACCTTAACCCTAACTAGCTGAATCAACCTTAACCCTAACTAGCTGAATCAACCTTAACCGAAATGATTACTCACTGTGTTTTTTCCATTACAAAAATTACAGAACAGTAGCTAAAAATTAGCAATGGCCAGGCTAGAATGAAGACAAAAATACCTTTTCCACAAAATGTATAATTAAGTTGTGGATATCCTTACCATAAATATTTCCATTTGTTCAAACACAATGTATAGAAGAAAAAATTATCAGTGGCTATTGGCAACACAAAGTAATGACTTCCTGGTTTAAGAGTTTGAGCCAAAGATCACTGCTTTCAAAAAGACAGGTAAGTGTTACCATATGTCTGCTCTGTATTTTTGCTCTTCTTGAGGCATACATTAACGATCATTGCTTAGAGCACAATACTGGACTTGGATGGTTCTTGGACACACAAGGACACAACTGAGGTGTCCATACTTCAGGTATATTGTGCAGAAACAGACAAGTCATCCACATGGCACTTTAAAAAGTTGTTCAAATGATCAATAAAACCATCACATGATTTGATACCATATATACGAGCCACCATCCTAACAGAAATAAAGCTGACTTCACTTGTGGTAATTGAAGAAAGCTAATGTTAATGCTGAACTTTATGACTTCTGATGGACGAGTTTGTGTTAATGACTGTATTTTGGTGAGCCGTGATGCCCACAAGGAGGTTTGTGCGTACTCAAAGTTCCTGGCAAGCACAGTAGTCATACCCTCTTTTGTCAAGTGCAACCACTGGGCTCCATTTCTGTTTTTCTCTGGAAAACAATGCCACGCTTTTCTCAGCTTGCCATTACCAAAGTTAAGAATACTCTGCTCTCTAACAGTAGTCCAAATTGGAACCCATACAGTATGCAAAGCATTTCAAAACCCCAAGCACACAACATGTGAAATCATGAATCACTATGTCCCCCCCTAATCCTCCTTCAGCTCTTTACATTAAGATTTACAGGATCCTTGTTTTGATTCACCATCGTAACAAGCTACTGCCAAGACCAGCTTCCCAAGCCCTTGCTGCGTATCAAGTTTGCAGCTGGACATTATCCAGTATTGTAATTTTGTTTACCTGAAGAGCTGATAGTTATATTCTTCCCAAAATCTGCAGAATACTCCTGGAATACTAGCAAGATACAGGTACCTTGCCAATGAAGTCTGTTTAACATACAGAACTCAAGACTTTCCAAACCCTAGCACAACATCTATGGTCACACATTTTGTCTAGTTTGCATTACATTCAACAAATCTGCCAGACTTCATTTATTCAGTAAACTTAACAGAGTATAAAATTACTATTTAGTACACAGCATCTCGGACATAAAAGGATAAACCAATTATGTTGTGATGAATCTGATCCTGAAGTTCAAAAATGGACTAACAGCAGTATTTAATGCTCATTCATTTGGATTTATCCTCAACCATCCAACCTTGGTTAGCTAGGAATTAAGCAAAGTGGCATAATTCTATTAAGACTCTTATATTTTATAATCCATCTCATTGAATTTGTTACTGAATTCTTTTCTCTCCAATTTCTCTCTGCACAGGATTTTTTCCTATGTCCAGGAAGCTGTGCCTCTTCTACCTGCTGTCATATCACTACCATGTTACAGGAAANCCTATGTCCAGGAAGCTGTGCCTCTTCTCCAGGCTACCTGCTGTCATATCACTACCACGTTACAGGAACCTGTAAAGACTGCAACTTGGGGACAGAAACTGCCAAAGGGGTCCTAGTCTTGTATATTTCTAGAAAGAGAGGAATTTTTTTTTTTAACTAAAATCTCTATATCTTTTGTAGTTTTTAAGGAAATTTTGCTTTTATGCAAAGCAAAATTTGGCAGAAATAAATAAAACCAAGAAAAAAGAAACAAAAAGCTGTATTGATATCACCTAATGTATTCTTACAATATACTACTAAGTCATTATTCAAGTGACACTTATCTGTTTTAAGCCATTTCCCGCTAATTCAACAAGTTACTAGAGCGCTTTCATCACTTTTTCCTTTATCAGCTAGAAGGTGCTTTCACCCTACTCTAATGCTGCAAGATGCTGCTTTCCAGGCTACTCAGAAACCAAATCTACTTCAGGAACTGTAAATTTCTCTCTCAAATATGCAGAAAACAGATTTTCTATATTGCTTGTTCAAATCAACTCTCTGCTGTTCCAATCAACACTCTGCTTTACATTAAGGCGAATAATTCAATTATACTTGTTGGACTCAAGACTGATAATATTCTGAGAAAGATCCTCAGGTAGCGAAACAGTAAAACCAGATAAAAATCTCTGTGCATGGGTACAAGGTTTAGAGGTATCTGGTATGAAACTGATTAAGTCATTTGAGTTGGAGCTCAGTTACAACTGTTAAATTCCAGATTCAGAGTATATATGTCATTAGACATTGCAAACCGTCAAGAATATTTGACTATAGTGAGCTCTTATTCCCCTTACGGAGAATAGTCACTCAACCATTTTTATATTAGCACTGATGCCTGTAGAAAGAATTTACATCCTCTGTTTCTCTAAGTGATATCGCAGTATTGCTAGTACGTTTTTATTTGCATCATCACAGCAGTGCTTAAGAACATCATGACCAAGCAAGGCAGCATTGTACAACCTTCTGCAGTTCAGTCCACGCTCTCAAGAGTTCACACACATAGAAAACAAGCCTCTAAGCTCAGCCTCGGCTAGACAAAAGAAAAAATGTTTTTCATTTAAGCACTTTGGATTTTTCAAATCCTATTTTTTTGCAAATAGAATTGGCCGAGGAATGGCATCTGTACAATTAACAAATGCAAACTTACGGCATTTATATATGTACACAGTCTATTAGACAATGATGCTAAAATGCAATTTTATTTATTTTGAGAACTGGCCAGAGAACAAGGGTTCTGCTAAGTGATCCTAAAAGCTTTTACCAATATCCTCCATTTTCACTCTGGATTTTTGTGGGTTACTGTTGGAATGAAGGTAGAAACTTTTCGAATATTTTAACACCACCAGTTGGTCAAAGTGTCTTTTTACTTTAAAAAGAGAGAAAAAAAAAATTTCCACTTCAGAGTGCATCAACCAAACCTATCATTCAAAATACTCCCTCTTCATTAATTTCAAGACTTTAGATCTATTCTTTTCCTCTCGGCCATCACCAGTATTTTGCTTCAGTACCTAAACAACACAATAAATAAAGCTCTGAAGCCTGGGCCTTAAGTTGAAATCTTAATACAGTATTTAGGTAGGCTTTACATGTTCACAACAGCGTTTTCCTGTCTGTTGTCTGTAGCTGCTTCTCTGAAAAGGGATTATATCTTAAACCTCACCATCTCCTAAAAAACATTGCCAGTTATCTCCACTCTTTATGCCAACTGCCCAGAATGTAGCAGCATTTATTGAAGCCACTGTTAGTATACCCACATGGAAACTTTATCTAAATTTATTGCGAGTTTTATGTTTGTATAAACATTCCTCTAAACAATTAAAAAAAACACTAATGCAGGTACCTAGGCCCCTGGTGATTAAGGGGCCTTGGATCCAACTTTTGGCAGTTATCAAATAAGGTATGGTTACCCACCATATAAATTTAGTTAAATAAAATAAAAATAATTAAACATATCAACTGCCAGCAAAATATTCAAAGCTTCTAGCAGATATGTTTGGAACACTTTTCAAAACCTCAGAATAGCTTAACACACATAAGTCTTTATTAGCAAGCACTGTTTTTCAGTTCATGAATGTACAGTAGACAAGGAAGGTTCTGAGGGAGATTCCTACATGGAAATTACACATAAGAACCCACCTGGTCGTCTCCAGGTTACAAGGAAGGGTGGGCAGGGGGAAGAAACAAGATCATAGTATGTCCAACCCTATTCTCTTCATTCCTGCAGATTGATGAAGCTTCTTAGTTGACATGTCACTTGCAATATCTACTTGGGATCTGAAGTTTCTTTATTTCAATGAGAAACTTTTCCCACTGTTGTTTTGGCTCCTGAAGTTGACAAGACTCATATCTTATTCAGTAATTCACAGGGATTATTTTTATTTACAAGAATGAAAGCAAAAAACTCCCTGCATACAAAACTTAGAAACTTCTGTCTATATTATACCTGCATGCAGACAAACATACAAACACACACAGAAAGGATTTTTCTATTATCCAAAGTGAATTGTTTTTAGATAAAATTCTTTAAGAATAGCTAACTACTATAAAAGGTAATAATAAAAAAATTATAGCTGTGGGTCATACATATACTGCCTTCTACTGAATGTTGGAGGCTTAGTGGCACTGGACAGGGAAACTGTATATTTTCTTTAACACAAATTCCTTCCTTTGGCAGATTTTTCTGTCTCTGTTCATGTTATTTTAAGACATTTTCATTTGATCATTCAATATTTTCCACCACTGACTAGTGGATGAATAGACTTTCCCCCTGGCTAGGTTCCCCATCCCCTCTTGCAGTTTGAATATGTCTATAGACTTGAAAGCCAAAGGAAATGGACAAAGTGCCAGAGGTATTTTTTTAATGCTTTCAACAAACAAAAATAAAAAAAGATGCTGTACAGGCATGAAAGATGAGACACTCTGGGTCCATCTGTTCCCTCCTCCCTTGCAAAAAGTAATTGCTCCGTTCCAACCAAAATTAATCTCAGCAGAATTTTAAGCAAAAATATTTATTCATTCTTAATACAGGCAGAAGAGATTCCTGAAGAAGCAACTAACTGATTTGGTTTTGCTTATTTTAGAGCGTTCTCAGCTTCCTTTATGAAATCTTTTCTTTCTCACATTTTTACCTCTTTTTTTGTTCTTTTAACAGCATTGCCAGAACAATGATCATCTTCTGTTACTTCTAACTTTCAAGATACTGCAATGCCATTTCTGCCTTATATTCCTACAACCTCCAACTCTGATTAAGCTCTATGGTCATGATAAAATAGGGCTATGTTTAGGATGAAATATCCCTGTTGATTACACCTTGCTTAAGGTCATATCTTTATCCTTTAGCAAAACTTCACCAAATCACCAACCCAAAGAATCTAAACATGTTGATGATCTCCACAGATTTTTCAGCTTTCCCTCCAATTACATTACCTTGTAAGGATTTGAAATTTGATTATGATTCATTGACTTGATATTTTAGTTAAATAATTTGCTCTATAACAGAAATCAAATTACTTTCTGCAGCTAAGTACTAACTACTTTTTCAAAAGATACCAGTTATACCAATAGCTTTGCATAAGGTAGTTCTTGAGAAGGAGAAAAGCAAAAGACGCTGGAGTCTTATTTAGGGTATGTGCCGGTGTTATATTCAGATATGTTTAGACATAAATTTGGAGAGATAATTTAGTGGCTATGTTAATGTTTTCTTTAAACCAGGTGCTGCTTTTAATATACATAGATCATTATGAGTATTTTAATTCACATACTTGACATATGTATGAGGTCACTTCCTCATGCCACTAAGATCCACATTTAACCATTATTCTTAAAACATGTGAGACTAATCAGTCAGGAGGACAAAAGACTGTGCTCCCTTGAGCCAAAGAAATTTCTCTTTCTGCTTCTGCAGGACAACTTTTTTCACTTGTTCAACACTTCAAGCACTGAAAAAGTCATCATTCTTCTGTCCAAAGACTGCCGTCTAATTAGCCCAATGTACTATGCTTAAATCACCAACAACTTCTACAAGTAATAAGGCAAAGTCTTCAATTATGAGGCCCTTTCTGCTTCAGAAGGGTGCAACCAACACTTCTCAGCATACCCTTTAATAAACCTATCAAAGCAAGGTGCAGTCCTGCTGGGTAGCCTTTCACAAAGTCTTTGCATAGTTATACTACAGCAGGACCCAAGAAAAGGCAATTAGACTAATTACATCAAACCTAGATCTTGAGAAAAGTTTTCCAACAGTGTGGCACTGGAGCAGAAGGGGACGGGATTTAACATGAAAACTGTATTTCAGTGATTATTATTTTCATACAGCAGCTGCCTCCTCACACACTCCTCCATCTCCCCACTAAATGACGCAAAGTATGCAGGTGGGGAAAATGCATTTATCCCAGCTCCAACACTCAGATGTTTAAAACTTTATCATAATGCTCAAAGGAAGTTCTTGCCAGGTGATAATAAATTCGTTTCCTACAGGGGAATGCATCCAGTATGATCTAGTCTGCAGACTGGAATGACTCTTTTTCATTTTAAGAGACTTAACCCAGCTAGGATGACGAACTTTTATGCTAGGCATAAAAGAACAAGCACATCAGACACCCCAATTATAACACATAGAAGTCATTGTTGACTTTTCTGATCAAAACTTTTATTTTTCAACAAAACAAATCAGATATGAAACTCTGATTTTGGATTAAAAATTTTTAAAAATAATGTTTTATTTACACCTCATTATCACCAAAATACTTGTAACAGGGAAAAATACNTCACCAAAATACTTGTAACAGGGAAAAAATACTCCCAACTTTAAAAAAAAAAAAAAAGTGTCAGATCTTCCAGTCCCTCAACGCAGGTTTTTCACTGTATTAGTAGTAGTGTGGCCTGACCGCAGAAGTGAGTTTGCGTTGCCCTGACTGCAAAGATTTAACTCTAGTCATGAAGAATGACTAGACATAGTTTGACTTACAAATTGCAGGGGAAGACACAGGAAGAACTTGGTTAAAGTGCCTCTTAGATTTTCAAATCTTTGCTTGCATTTAAGGTTTTTATGCTGAAGCAATTAGTACGAGCTAAAGCAATGTTCAGTCTGCTCCAGTAAGAGCTGCTGAAGGCTCAGACACAGCCAACGCCACTTAGAGCTTTGCTGAAATAGATGTCTGGTGCAGACACTCAAGTGTGTAACTAGGCTAAATTTCACCTTTACTGTCTGCTTACAGTTCCAGAAATGCATTACACATTCACATATAACCTTATTTCTGAAAAACATCTAGAGCAAAGTGAACTCAAATCTTCAAGGTGGATTTTTTTCTTATTTTAAACCCTTCTGCAAGCAAAGTTCTTTATATGAAGGCAGGTTAGCATTGTTCATGTTTGCATAGTTTCTACAAGAAACTTGTTATAGCATGGTATAGATAACATGCCTTTCTTTGCATCTTCCTCATAGTTAAAGTGCATTCTAACGCATTCAACCTTCTCATTCANGCCGTTCCATCACTTTTCCAGGTACAGAGGTGAGGCTGACCAGCCTGTAGTTGCCTGGGTCCTCCTTCTTGCCTTTTTTGAAGACTGGCGTGACATTGGCCTTCTTCCAGTCCTCCGGCACCTCCCCCGTTCTCCAGGATCTTTCAAAGATGATGGAGAGCGGCTCGGCTACGACATCGGCCAGCTCATGCAGAACTCCTTTAATCACTTTCAGAAAACAAGCAAACCTAAGAAGAAATAAATTTGGCTCACTGTAGAAAAATAAGTTTTAGCTATTTACCTTTTGCTTTAAAAATGATTGGAGGGAAAAAGAAATCTTATCCAGTAAGCTAGAGCTGCACAAAGGGGAAATTGCAGCCATTTTCCATATCCACAAGGAAGAATTGTAACTTGCATTTAATTTCAACTTTTGTTTAATTGAACTAACCTCTTATCTTTTGTAAGAGTCATTTCTCCTAAAAGAAAGTGCGTTATGCAGGATGGTTACCTCACTCATGCACAGATGGAATCATAATATCAGATGTTCCCACAGATTTGGGTTGCAAACATGTTGATCAACACCAGCTGGTAAACTCACCAGCATGCATAGATTATCCAGGTGTAACCGTCCGCAAGGGACTGGTAGCAAACCCGCTGCGCTCATTTCTGTAGAGAAGCTTTCTGAAAATTCAAATCCAGTTTGCACTTAGCATTTGGCTCTCCCCCCACACCACCATTAGAAACCAGCATGTTAGCCATGCAAGTACCAAAGCTCATTGTACAGACAGCTTTGGAGCAATGCTAGTGAGAAGGAAGAACATAAGCTTCAGAAAGTGCTACTGCTGACTCGGGTCAGCAAAATTTGTATACATTGGTGAAGGACAGCTCTTAGCCCGCTGTCCTGGATACACAGGGTTTCAGGTTCCTCTTGAGCTTGTTAACAGAAAAGTTGCCTTGTATTTTTCTCTATGGACTTTATCTTGTCACCTCCACACTGCAGATTAGTTTTACAGCCTAGCAGTTGTGTTCCCCTGCTAGAGCCCTACACCGAGCACCCCCCGTCTCTGAGCTGCATCTCCCCATTTCTGTTNTCTTGTCACCTCCACACTGCAGATTAGTTTTACAGCCTAGCAGTTGTGTTCCCCTGCTAGAGCCCTTGGTATGCTTCAACCCTACACCGAGCACCCCCTGTCTCTGAGCTGCATCTCCCCAATTTCTGTTTTTAGAAGGGATCTTTGCTGCTCTGTTCCCAAATCTTTGAATGTGATCCATGGCACATATGATGCCAAGCAGATTTCTTGAAATCAGACCAATGCTACTGCTAAAGGATAAGAACATTCCTCCCCAACCCGAAGTCATGGTTTTGCAATCCAGATCACATCTTTTGGATAAAAGTGAGTTATAAACCTAACTATATTTGCTGCAATTTCTTCTCTCAAGCATCTCTGTATTTATGTACATTAGTGTCTTGTCCTAGAAAAACAGGTTGGAGCATTCTGGTCATAAATCACAACACACAATTCACTAGGTATTCTAAGAGCAATCAAACATGAGCACTGAAGCATAATCACTGCTGGACTCAAATTTCATTTTTCTATTTTTCCTGCCAGTTTCCTAGTTTTGAGAAAACAGTAGGAATTTCAAGTGCTTTTAACAAATTAAGCACTTGTGTGAATGTTTATATTCAAAAGAACAAATATCAGGAATCAAAGTTTTACAGAAGTGTGAGTCACAAAGATAAGAGGTAGGGGTAGATGGGGAGGAGGGAAGACTGAATAACCTCAAGGCATTTTCTTACCTACAATTAAAAGAGTTCTTTGTAGTTTTATTAAGTCTAGTATTTGAGGAAGACACTTAAATAGCTTAAGCTTATACAGCACTTAACATGTTTCCAAAGTAAAATGCTGTAGGCACACTTGCTGACTTAATTGATATCTGATATACTGTTATGAGAACTGTAATGAGCCAGATGAATACAGGGCAACAAAACAGTCTCACCTAACGTGCCTGAAATGCTTTTTAAGAGTAAACAACAATCTGTTTATACAGTGGATTTTTCAAGCCTAAATAAAAGCCTTATGAACTGCAGTCACAGACTGAATAAATTTCAATACCCAAACAGAACTGGATCAAGACAAATCTTCTCTTCAGCCATATGCTCCATGTTAACATCTAAATAAGGATCCCCTCCAGTTTAATGTAAATGCTGGTGAGCTTAGTATGGTTTAAAACCAGCATTAGATTGCAAAGCATAGGAGCAGAAAGGGAGAATTATCCCCTCATTAGAAAGAACATTGGAATTTTAGACAGCCATTAACACAGCAGCTATTTACAAAGAAAAAGCAAACATGATATCCAGGCAGGAAAAAAGAAAGAAAAAAAAATTTCATGACATGACAGACACAGACAGTGTCCATTTTTCACTTTTACAGGAATAGTCTTGCATAGATAGCCTTAACACCAGTTTGGGGAATCAGGCAAAAAAATCCAGAAAGCCCAGCATTGAAACAAACTCCCTTGTATGAATATAGTATACAAGTGGAAGCAAATTGTCCGGTATCCAGAGAGTAAAGAGGTGATTGTAAAAAGAAAAAAGCCTTCAGGAGTATAAATGCAAGCCAACTATGCATAGAAAATTCTGAAGAGAAATTCACCAGAAATACAGTGCCAAAGAGAACTTTGTAAGCCAGGAAACACTACTGAGTAGTGTTACAGATAGAACTTAGGATCAGCACCCTACAAAAATTAAATGTAATTTTAAATACTTTTCACAGACCCCAAAATTTTGTAACACAATTCCTAGGGCAAAATATACCCTGTATTTAATTTCTAACAGACTCTGGAGTTCTTCTTAGAACCTAAACCAAAGGATTTTGAAACATGTGAAAGAAACTTCTTCTGTAATGAAGTATAATCTAACTTGAGCACTGAATAACAGTTTTTGTTAAAGTTGCATTTAGTCATTCCTGTTTACTGCAGCCCCTTGGATGGTTCCAGCAAACCCGGTAGAACAAAGCTTGCACAGAGACACTGAGAGGGCTTTGAAATGGTTAAGGAATTTACTCACGTTCCTCTGTCCAAATGCTCCACCAGAAAAAGAGAAAAAAAAAAGCATGTTTCTATTCCAATGTCTTCAGCATTCATGCTTATGGATACATGTGTACAAACAGTAGTGGGCGAGACAGGAAATTATTTTTATGATAAAAAGCACAAACTTTCTCTAAACATAAGTAAGGATTCCAAATGGCAGAAGACTTCAGAGTATAAGATTTTGGAACAACTACATTCAGTCTTCTACAAAGTGATAACTCATGAGCAAGCCTGTACACTTCAGAAATCCATTACATAACAGAAACATCTTTCATTTATGAGGTCATTCTCTCCCAGCATAGAGATGAGTGACCCTGAACCCTTCAAGAACATCCAGTTAGCGTATCTCAAACTTCCTACATGCACCACATGGATTCTGCAAGTCCTCCAACTGGTTTTAACACCTATTTAAAAGTCACATCACATTATTTCCCATCAGTAAGTGAAAAACTTTCTACTTAACATACTTAGTAAATCTATTAAGAAAACCAAATAAATACATATAAAAGTTGAATGGAATCTTCTCACTATACTCCCAGAAAGGCATAAAACAGACCAAACACCTAATCTAATTCCAACTCACACACTGAAGACAGTGGAAAACAATATAAAAGGAAGGCAAAAGTGAACATGTTAGAGGTAAAAAAAAAAAAAAAAAAAAAAAAAAAAAAATAGTGGTAATTTAGATTACACAAATAATAAATTTTGTTACTTAAACACACAGCTATTTATGTATATTTTATGTTTGGGAACATTTTAATCCTTATTCTATGCACTAGCAAGGGAACTCTGAATCTTTGAAAAAACAAGGTAAAATGATCAGGGAACACTGCTTTCAAAGATGAAAAGGTTGTGCCAGAAAAAAAGAATTAATGCTGGACAGCACAAAAATTTTAAGCATCACACCCTTAAAAAAAAAAAAAAAAAAAAAGCACTTATGATTTTGCAGGTATTACAGGGAAATGAGCCAGACTTGCATCTTAAATGCAAGATAGCTTTTGAGTTTGAAGGGTGGCTTTTGTTGTTGGTTCCACCCCCCCCACCCAACAAGTTTCTGCTGAGATTTTACATTTCTGCACAAGTGTTCCCTTAAGGACTTAAGGTACGAAAATCCATATGCATAATGACCATGCCTAAGAACTCCCAGTCACTAAAGAACTGAAGACAAGAACCATCGAGAATCAAGAATAATAATTCTCTATATAGGGAAATGCTACAGTATTGAATTCAACTTACAGCTGCAAAACATTTCCAGGATCCTTATGTGGATTTGTTCTGTACATGCAAATTCACTTAGTAAAAAAAATGAAGTGCGGTCAATCCCCTTAACTTGGCTTTCCTAATGTAATCTAAAAGATAAATTAAAAGCATGATTACTCCTTTTTTTCCTTTGCAATTTAGTATTGCTACATATTTTCTCATCTCTACTATTTAATAATTACAGTAACAAAACTATATTAAGAATTTACAATAAAGCAAAGCCATAGGTTAGGAATAAGGCTTCTTCTGCTAATGTCTGAGTGCTTGCTTCTCATTGACAAGTTTCACTAAGTGAAGTAGAGCTCCAAAATATTTGCTCCACCCCTCACTAGATGGTTGAGGAGATCTTCTGTAGGTCAAAGCAACTTAGAAGTTTTGCTGATTTGCTGTTTCCTCTCAATTTCTGGCCTGCACTTGAAGCTGTGGCAGTTTCACTACTTTTGTTCAGTAAAAAAAAGTAGTTCGCTTTGTCCAAGCATTAAATTGGTTCATCAGATATTCCTAATTATTGCCCTCTGATTTGTAGTTTTCTTGCTGTTGGTTTGAGGAACATGCACTGCATCTGACAGATCTTATTTGTACTTGCCACCTGCCCATTAATCTTGCTCAAAGACAACATCATTACAGGCACTGACCTTGCCTACATTCAGACTTCATACTCAAGTCTTAGTGTATTTGTACTGCAAGATGCCCTGCTTTAAGATGACTGCTGCATATGCATCAGCAAAAGTGAGTATACACAAGATGCACAAGGGCCTGTATCATGGACTTGGGGCTCTCCCATTATCCATTTATCCCGTCCTCAGTCCTTCAGCAAAGACATTTCCCTATTCCTTCTCTTTACCCCCATGAGTACAACTGTTTTCCATAACAGTTTGCAAACATAAAAATTCTCAAGCAACTCTCAACCTCTCACACCCTGAGAACTACCCTTCACTTCTGCCGTAGCTCACTGATGTGGTATTTAGTCTGAGTTAGGCCTCCGCAAAGGGACATTCCAGGAACTTCAGGAAATCTCTAACTCTGTCTGCAGAAATAGTACATTTAGTCTCAAAATATTAAGTTCACTGAGATTTTTATCTTTATTCATACTTCTGTGGAGAAATTCTAGAATATTTCTGTATCTTGCGCTATTTCTATTTACACAAAGACCTACAGGGATGAGGAGGAATAGTAGGAGTTAAGACAAAACGTGCCTCATCCTCAGTTTCACATATATCTATATATAAAATAGTGCATGATATTCAGCAATTTAGAAGTCTCATTTTTAGAACCGCCACATCTTTCAGTTTTATTAGAAACAATTATGGAAGAATCTAATATTTATTACAGCAGGGCCAAGTTTATTTTTTAATACGTAGTGCTATCTCAAAAGATTCTGCATATTACTTCAAAGGACAAAACCAAAAATGCAATTGAGAGGCAAAAGTGTAATATACTTGTGAGTGTTTGCTTCACATTTTTATTTCAACACTAGAAATCCACACATTTGAACACATTTGCATGGGACCATCTGGAATTATATCCTGTATGCAGGACTTTCCAAAATTGCAGCATAGAGGATGGTTGATGGTGATGGAGGAAGAAACTACCACTAAAGTCTAGTTTTAAATGGGGGCAGGAGGACGAAGGGAAATGCCCTGCATAATGCCTGTGTTTTCAGATTTCCATTTTTACACCAACTGCAAGACCTAATAGACACTTATTATCCCTTATTTAGGAGATTTGAGGCACAAAGAGACTCTTTTTGTGCCTGAGAAGTTTAGTCAGTCTCATTCCTACTTCTTATCAAGGTTATGCAGTGAATTCAGTGTTGACTGCTTTTTTCTCCTGCTTCTCTTCTTTCATCTTATATGGAACCTGTTGTTCTGTTCAAGCAGCTCCTTCAACAAGGGCCTTACTGTCACAAGTCCAAAAGTTATCTTTATTGAAATGCAGAGCTACAAAAACATGGAGGAACCACCTACTTCTGCTCTTTCACTTAAGCACAATGCTAATTCATCCCTGACAATTTGTTTAGTCTTGATCTTTTCTAGGCCTCATCTTTCCTCATTGCTCATGTTTTCCAGTGTGCTCATTACTAATCTTCATCTCTATACTCTTGGCAATTAATGTACAAATCTTAAAATACTGGCTCCAGCTGAGACCTCGTAGCCAGCACTATAAGAGAGATAATCAATTCCTCATCTCACATATGGTACCCTGTTATTTTTTGTCCTGTATATTTGTCATGTTTCCACAGCCCTTATTGTTAACTCACGTTTAACATCAAACATAAACCACAGATCCTCTTCTGCCGTTCTGTTTTTTTCCATATTGCTGTTATTGGAAAAGCTAGTCTCCCATTTCTCCTTTCACCCCTCTCACCCTAAGCAGAAATAGTTGTGCATCTCTGTTAGTTTCAACTCGCTTCAGACTTCTGCTCTGATTTTTCAAGACTAACAATTCTGAGCCTAGTGTCCCAAGAGCTGCCATTTCTCCCAAGTGATGCAATCCACTTAGCTCATATCTTCTCTGTTCCAACCACCCAGATCATTAATTAAATCAGTTAAGAATATGGCCCTAAAGGGCCTCACCTAACAAACTGTCTCAGGCTGAAAGCTGAAAGCACTATTAGGAACTTAAGAGCTTAAGCTGTTTTAGGGATGCCACCTCACACTTTCCCCAACAGACGCAGATACTAGCATCCATATTTCCTTAATTTGGTTAGGAGAACATGGTTATGTAAGGATAGGATTATCAATTTTAAAATATTTCACAAAGTTAATAGCTTCACTTTGCCCATTATACAGTATGTCAGGGGCGAGGGGGAGGGGAAGAACAGTGTCAGACACTATTTCCAAAACAGTTACTTTGAAAATACAGAGCAATAATTTGTTCCATACTTTGCAAATACAGAGCAATAGTTTGTTCCAGTATCCCTTTGTAAGTAACAGTTCCATAGGCCTGCCTTACTTCCCCTCCATCTCCGNTGAAAATACAGAGCAATAATTTGTTCCAGTATCCTTTTGTAAGTAACAGTTCCATAGGTCTGCCTTACTTCCCCTCCATCTCCCACACAGCTCCTTAAAAACAACCACCCCCAAAAGACACCACAACATCACCACATATTATTAGAAAATAACTCTTTCCTTATTCTAGCTTTCGCTTCTATCACTTCGTTCTATTAAGGGCTGTCTTACAACTAATGCTTTTTTGTTAAAGACAAAATGACAGAAAAATGAATAATTTCATATTCTCCTTTTCATATGTTTGTCTTTGCCTTTCTTCAAGAAAGGCTTCAAGCTGTGAAACCTAGAGCATATGTTTTGTTAATAAAGGTTTGGGCTATTATAGTCGCACACCAATCCCAACCACTTATATATAACTGCTGTTGTTGTGTCCCTGTTCCGAAATTGAAATCCTCACCTAGTCAGCTTTAGCACCATTTTCTTTCCTGCACACCAGCTGATACAGTGAGCCGCATTTTCAAAAAGTTCTACCAAACTCCTACTATGGAAAGCAACCAGAATTACTAATCTACCCTTGTTCTCTTTCTGTCACTCCTAGTAGTTTAAATGCAAAATACTCATTTCCTAGCATGGAACAAAATAGCAATCTGACTTCCAAAGGCATATGGTCACTGGAGTTGAACAAGAAAAACTGTTTCAACTGCTACCATGCGACCGGCAGCCTAGCAATTTGTAAAGTGTCCCTTTATCAAAATTCACATACTGGGGCGAATGCTATTTGGCATACCTAAAGAATGAGCTTTGAAAAGAGTAAAATAAACACAGGGAGGGAGAAGACAGGAAAGGGAGGGAAAAAAAAAAAAAAGAAAGAAAGAAGAGAGAGGGAGACAATTCTTTAAGAAACCAAAAAGGAGATTTTATTTTGTAGATAAGTTTCAGAACTGCTTTGTGAAGGCGTTCATGCATTTGCAGTCTTCAACTGTTTCCTCTTAAAGATGCTTTACTAACACTTTTCACTAGCTCTCAACTTTATCAACACATTATACAAATGGAACAAGTAATTGTTTTTGGTAATAAGCTACAAAGATAGCATAAAATATTTTGGTACTGAAAACGGCATGAAAAACAGAGTGATAATGTTTGTGTTTATGCATATGACATGAATGATTCCAATACATTCTCAACTCAGAGTCTGGCAAGTCATCAAGCCTCCAATGCATTATTTTTTTGTCTTTTTTGCCCTTGACAAAAATGATACTCTATATATTCCAGTTTCTTAAACTACTCTTCAAAATATCTAAGTGGGAAAAGTGGAAATGGGAATGTGAATCAAAGCCTAAAAGTAAAAAAAAAAGAAGCGTGAGGTCAGAATGGTAAATAAAGATCTGTAAGCCTGCAGTTATTTGTATTAGGTAGAGTCAGTGTTTGGGCACACTGACTCTACCTAATACATTAGTATTGGTGTGTTCAATGCCCACACTGTTGGGCATTGGGCACACCAATAATAATGTATTGGATAAAGAATATAAAGAAAAAAAATTACAGAGAAGGATTGGATTTAAGTGTTCACTAATCCTTTTAAATCAGTAAAAGCTTATATAGTTTTTCTAAAAAGTGAAAGACTGGCCACCTTCAGTAGATTTGTAAGACAAAGGGGCAAACACACAACTGATGAAAAAATGCAGCAAACTTACACCTATTTGACCTTACAAAGACATTTAACAATCTTTTCCAAAGTCTTCTAAAGGAAACTAACAAATAGGAAAAAGAGGAAAAAAAAGTCTAAAGAAATTTAACAATAGGAAAAAAGTATAATATTGACCAAAGACAAGAAAAAGAGCATAGAAGCAGTCAGAAGTCTGTGTTGAGCTGAACAGTCCAGTTCTTACAATCTATTTGTAGGTGACTTGGAAAAAGGAGCAAGCAGTAAGGCAACAAAATTGCTGGTAATATGAGGCTGCACGCAAAGCAAGTAGCTGCTGTCCAAGCAATAAAATAGCACCAAGAACAAAAATAATAGTAAAGTCATTTTTATTAAAAAAAATAAAACAATCACTCTACAGACCCACTGTCAAGAAAAGTTCCCTGAATCGTGTTTAATGAAAACATCAACCCAAATTTCAAAGGCCTGATCTCAAGGCTTTAATAAATATATCAAATTAAACATTAGGAAATTCTAGTAAAAGAATGAAGAACAAAACTATTACACTTCAAAGTATAAATATGTGTAATATAAAATCTCAACTGTATTATAAGCCTTTTTGGTCCTATTTCCAAATATATTAATAATAGGAAATGTTCATGGAAGAGCAACAAGATGAAACAGAGGAGCAAATGTGTAATCTGGGGTATTTCACCGTGGAACAGAGGTAACATTGTGAGATACTATGGAGATCCACAAAATTCAGAAGTCTAATAAAACAAGATTAATAGCTTTTTTTTGTTCCAGTAGGAGTCACAAGGGACTAAACAGGCATCAGGTTAAAGAAACATAAGAAAGAGGTTCCTTAAGCAACAGATAATAGATCTGTGGAATCCCCTGCCAAAGGATAGTGTGAACCCAAAAGGTTTACGTGGGTTATAGGGGAAAGTGCACAGGTACATGAAGGACAGGACTATTATATTCTCTAACTAGATAAAACTATAATAGATTTAAAAAATGAAGATAAGCTGAAGACATTGGAGACTGAAAGGATACTAGGAACAAAATAGTAGACTTTCTTTGTTCTTTCTTTTCATTGGGACCCAAGAACCTGGGAGAGATGCCTGAACCATTGACAGATACTGAACAGAGTACCAGAAGACAGACAACTAATTACTCTAACAGCATCAGATGCTTTTATCATCATAGCTAATCTAATTCCTCCCTCTGATAAGTAGAATAACATGTTATTCTAGCAAATGCACCCGGTCTGAACTGAAACTAATCCACCACACATTCAGAGTAACCTCAGTGCTGGCAATACAAGGAAAGGGTGAGAGGGGCACCTCAAAAGTATAAATAACTGTGTGTGTGAGGTTTTGCACCCACAAGTCATGCACCCCTCATGTTTTTCAGTCACTCTCTGAAGCATTTACAGTATTTTTAAAGTTGGGAAGGAAGAGAAGAAGCTGAAAAGGAAAATGCATGATCAAGGCTAATATCATTCAACATGATGCATTTTGTTCTTTACATCACCACTTACAACAAGACCCCATGCCATACTGAATTCTTTCAAAAGGTCTTAATACCTTTTGTGCCCTTGTGCCTTTTTCTTTAAAACGGCACTGACTACCCTAGGTTCTCTCAACACTTCAATGGATACGTCCACTCATTCAGATCGATAAAACAATGTATATAGACAACAGCTATTTAGGTATTAAGAGATTTATTTGGCTTCCAAACATTCTGGAAACTGAACTGACAGCTGATGCCACACACATTCACACTTCTTCTGAAGGCAGTTTGGCTTTGCTTTTGCTATGGACATGGATTTGGCCTTTAAGAGGGGGGTGGAAAATGCTAGAGATAGGTTCATGCACTCTTCCCAAAACAAAAAGCCTGTTTTTCATTTCCACAGCACACCTATGGAGTAGCTAGATGTCGAGTTATGCCCAATGTAAGGAAACAAAACTAAACCTGAACCATTACATGACTTCACTTAACACTTAAGCCATACATGAGCCATGAATAACATATGTCCTAGAAACTGTATCTTCACACCCATTAGCACCCATAAAATAGTAATTGTTGACCACTGTACCAACAATTTTCTCTGCACTATCCTATGTTTTCTCTTTTGCCTTTCCTCTTCCTTTAGGTTGTTTAAAACATAAGTCAGCGTGACTTGCACAGTGCAAAAACATGAGCTTCCCTAGACCATGCTGCACTTGGTCACAGACACTGTCAAGAGATAAACACAGGGAGTAACTTCTGGTTTACACTGCACTTGCAAGGAGAGAATGAGGTCAGGTCACTGTGCAACAATAATACTTTGAAATTACAGGAGCTATGAAATAACCAATTTCCATCTGTATATTCTAGGAACACAGATGAAAACCATACATAAAAACAGAACCTAAAGATGTGCCAAGTGAAAAAGTGCCTGTTAAAACTTTTTAAAGCATCACTCAGGTCAGGTACCTCATAGGACAGCAGAGCTTGCAGGAAAGCTATGATTAGCTTAAACTTCAGACACCGAGTCAACTAATTCATTTATAAAACCCAGAGTAGAACTGAAATTAGATCTCAAAAAAAAATGTATTCCATTGTTTACAATTGAAACAGGACCAAAAGCAAGTGATCGAGCTCATTTAGATTTTTATTTCCATAGCAGATTCAAATTTGTACCTGGGTATTCCTAGATACTGAATATCCAATATGCGTATCCATCTTTTTTGTTTACAAGTACAGGGCACTGGGATTCAGGAGCCAACGTTCCAGCTAGACACCTGAGTTGAGATCTTTCTCTGCGTAGGGATGCAAGGCAAGCAGGGCGTAACCATACCCGTGAGCCAACCCTGCCCCAACATTATGCTTGGACTGTACAGCTTCAATTCCAGAAAGGAAGAGAACATTTCTATATGCCAGGGGAGTGCCAGTACTGCACCTACCACCTCAGGGCCTAAAGCCACAGTACAAAGGGACAGTGCAAGAGTCCCAGAACTGCAAGCACCCTCTTCAGTCGCACTCCTATCAGAGACCTCCACTTCCAGCCACAGACTGCAATTGCTATAAAGGAGAATCCCCAAGCATGCAGTAAGCTACAGCTAGAGCAAACCCGCCATTTGGCAGGAAAGGACAAAAAACGGAATACTGCAGGTTTTCCGCATTTCCCTCTGCTTCCTCCGTGATTTCCCTATTTCTCCTCTCGGTCCCAACTCAGATTTCTACTTTCTTTCTGCTTTGTCTTCTGAGATACAGTTCTAGCTTCATAGAAATTCACCCAAAGCTAAAAGGAATAACATATTACACCATTTAAATATCATCTGCCTTCTAAAGAAATTGCCCAGGGGCACAGATAAATTGTTGGCGGCACATTCAGACTTTTCCAGTGTTTTTATACTGTTACAAATTGAAACACATCTTCACTTTTGCATTCTTTCTGGTCACGATGGTTGCTACAGATTTCTATTCCATTTGGATTCTGCATTTAGTGAATGCTCATAGGCCAAAGTCATAGCCACCATGTCCATCCCACAGGCCAACTGCTTGATATTCCTGAATTAGAAATAAAAAATAAAATAAAAATTCCCCTAGAAATCAAAGGAATCCTTTAATGGGAAGAGAGAGGTTTTCTTTACCTCCCCCTCGCCTTTAAACTGAGGTTTTCCTTGACAAGTTTCAACTCAGGAGCATTTTAGAGCCAAGCTATAAAAGCACACTGTAGGTGGGGCAGGTTACAATAGAGCAATAGAGGTGTTGGCACAAAGCTCCTGCAGGCATTCCAAACACAATGCTAAAATAGCAGCATCTCTTGAATGGGAAAAGACAACTGCTGAATTTGAAAGATTTCTTTCATGTGAAGACTTGCTGATAGCACTATTAAATGCAGTATATGCAAATATAAGAACCCTTTACACATATGTTAAAGCCCTGCAAACTCAAATAACAAGCACAAAGATACAGACAGCATTAAACATCCTAAAAACTTGAGAATAGTTTTGTTTAAAAGGTATCTGCCTGGCCATTCTTATTCTTATCCTAGTGACTAACCACGAGATGTCCTGAGGCTGAAATAATTAAACACTGCTTTTTCACCCCCTGCTGCCACACTTCTCGTTTGTGCACCTTTATTAATTGCTCCAGAACTATTTTATTCCTGTACAATTAAAGGTCATTTTTGCAACTGTCTGCTCCTTCTGCAAGGCTGTGCTGCAGCTTCAGCAGGCCAGAAGTGTGATTGTTGGAAGGGACACAGCTATTTATAATATGCTTCCATGGTATAGTTCCAGAAACATCCTCTGCCTTTTGAAAAATTGCTTAGCTCTGTTGTGCTTGGGAGTGGAGGGAGGAAAGAAAGGAGGGTTGGCTGGTTGAGTTTGTTTTTCCATATTCACTTTGAAGATTTTTCAGACTTGTAGCTATTACAATTTATTTTGACAGGGTGGAAAAAACCTATATGATGAAATAAGTGGGAAGTTTTAGAAGACTAATATTTACTATCAATTTAAAAGCCAGATTTTTTTTCCCATGTGATTTATATGAAGTGTCAGAAAGAAAATCCTTGAAGAATAAATGCCAGTACAATTTTAATTTTTATATTTATATTGTTGCACAGCTCCTTTTAACACTAGAGCCTCTGCATTATGTCATTTAATGATATTCTGTTGTTTTCTCTCTATAACAACTAGCATATATTTTACAAAGTTTTATAATACTCACTTCACTAGAGCTATTGAAATTAAAATATAAAAGCAATTCAGATCCTAAAGTTCAGGCTATGCACACTAAAGCTCCCAGAACAAAAGTCAGCACCATGTATTTGCTCATATGCCATGGAGAAAAATAGTCTGTTTGCAGCATTGACATGACAGCAAGATGCTCACGATGCTGTTGCAACCTGGAGTTGCTTAGTTTCTGCAGAGAGACTTGCAGAGGTTAGAGTAAGAGAGCATTCAACACTGGCTCTCAGAGGGCCCAGGCACAGGTTTTCCAGTTTGCCTCACGGAGCTTCATCCTTTAATCAAACCTCATAATAGCTGTCTGCATGAATAACGTAGCTGAGTGCAGGTGAAGAGATCAATACGAGAAGGAAAATTCTTGCTGAATCCCACGAGGACACAGACTGCTAGGAAGTGCCACCTATCCAACCCAGAACAAATCCCCAACTCAGCTACCAAATCCAGTGTTTAAAAAAAAAAAAAAAAAAAAAAAAAAAAAGGCACTAGAAGCTGCATCCATTAGTGTTTCGCCACACAGCCTAGTCCCCTTGAACAAACAAAAGATTTAATTCAGATTTTTAAGTTACTTTTAGCATTCATGCATGACAAATAAGTCATTTTGGTCTTGGAAGCTAAGAAGTTAAAGGAAATTATGTTTTTTTTTTTTCTGGAGTCCACACTAGTCAAATAAAGCATGCACTCAATTTAAAAATCAACAGGATTTTAATAACATTTTTTCCAGCAGTATCCAGTACCATCCTTTACTCCTTATAGAAGTTCAGGTCCCCAGCAACCCAGTATCATTGTCAGATAACACAAGCCCAGGTTTGTGCAGTTAATTTTCATTTTTATTGAAGTGTTTGACATCCTGCAAGCTGAAAGACTCTCCGAGCACTAGATACTCTTCCACAAAGAGAAACTTCAGACTCTTCTATCAAGGCATCAGCAAACCACCTTGTTACCATCTCCCTCCAGCATCAGAAATCCTAGGGAGCTTTCTGCTAAAAAGCAGAAATAATTTACTCCTTGCCTTCAGGATGATGCATACAGCAAATCATGTCAAAACTGAGATGGGCTGACAGATTATGAGGATGCAATGGCCAAGAACTGTGGTGTCAGACCATCTCACATTTTTATGCAATCAGTCTTTGAATAAAAAGCAGCTTATAACCACTATGGGAAAAAAATACAAACTTTGCAAGGAGACTGCAAAGAGGATTTGGGACTTAAGTGTGTTCCTTGGTCTGAACTTATGCGATAAAATACCAGAAGGTGAGAAACTTTAGGTTCCTAGATGTAGGAAACTAGAAGAACATCAGTATCAGGTGCGAAATCCCCAGACAGATGTAAGGAGTTCAGCACTTGCTTATATTAAGCCTGGTTTATCTACTACCACTGCATGCAGCTGGGAGTAGTCTGTATCTCCATACCAGATTACAGGTGAACTCAGGACTAAGCTCACAAGCAGCATCCTTCACAAGCGTCTCAGGTACCCCTTCCTTTGCCCTCCTCTTCCTCCTCAGCCCCCATTGTACAGATACCACAGGAAGCGTTCATCAGAAATTACAGTGTTCCTTAAAGTTTAACAAAGTTAGAAATAAAGCACTAGAATGAATACAAGAGGTAACAGCGCATTTTTATCACCAGCATCCCAGGCATTTAAATTAATAAATATTTAAGCACAGTTCTCTTTTCAATACTGGTTAGCATCAAGCACTTCCTCTTTTCTAATGGTCTGTTCTCTTTACTATCTTAATTCACATCTGGATGCTCTCTCAGGTTTTTGTGTTGGTTATCAGAGGCCAAAGTAAAAGCAATCCCTAAGACACCTGAACTCTCATCAGCCCACAGAAACATGCAGAAAGTCCTTCCATCCCCAGCAATAACAGTTGCAGTCATTTAAATAGGTAACATATTTAAATAAATACCTGCTACCACAGAACATTTAATTGCTTTGAAGAACACTGCAGAGTAGAATTAGACTTTTTTTTCTTCCTAGAAAGTGGAACCTATTTTATACCATTCAGTATACTGGCCAAATATTAGACTTTTGAAGAATACCCTCAAGATCACTAAACACTTTCAGGGAAATTGAAGGGAAGCTCCCCTGCAAAGGGAGAGAGATCTGTAAAGTCAGTAGATCCGTAGACACATCTCGGAGCAGATGCCCTCCCTTTCTGCACGTGCTCCATTCACCTGGATCCTGAGCACAAGAGAGTCTGACTAGAGGCAATTTTAGTACACAGAGAGAAACCCTAACATAAGTTTAGCTTTTGGACAAGAGTGAAAATAAACACAAGTAACGACAAAATCAAGCAACACACATGTGAAGTCTATCAGGAAGGAACCACAGGGGATGTTTCTGCACCAAACGTCTAACCCGAGTAACTAGAAGATGGACATTTTTGCCTTACGTGAGGGGACTCCTCACAGGCGCAAGCGCAGGGGTCACCAGGGTGCTTTGGCATGGCAGAAGGCAGTGTCAGGGCACGGAGACGGGGCCCCACACAGGGAGCTTCCCGCAGAGACCGCTCCCGAAGGCGCTGGGCCCGGCCGCGCGCTCACTGGCGCGGGAGCAGCAAGGAGGGAAGCTCTGGCCCAGCCGCGGCCTCTCCAGCACAGCGTGCTGCTTCCTGGGCACCCGGGAGGATCATCCCGGCTCACCGGGAGCCCGGCGCCCAATATCTGACTCTGTAAAGCCCTCCTGATCACACGGCTCTTGTTCTTTATGGGGCTCGCTTGTTTGCCCTGCCTTCTCAAGGGCCTGATGGATCAGCTGTTTGGGTTAAGATGGTGCGTTATTGGGGCCTACATTATAAGGCTGGGAATAAGACCAATAGGCTTCCTATAACCTTCTGTGCAAAAATAGGCTACCCATTATTCGGGCAATGCACTTACTAGACAACCCAAACACTATTTCACAAGAATTTGACTTTTTTAGTAGGGCATTAAGCAGTAAATATATATATACACACATATATATAAATAGCAATATGTGGCCATTTATTTTTACAAATGCCAAAATCATTATGAAAAAACTTTAACAAAATAATAAGTCTAGATACCAAATAATTGGTACTGCTATCTTCAGACTTCAGTATAACTCACTCCAAGTTTATTATACATCCTACTAAACAATAAAAAACAAAATTCAAACCTTAACACATCTATTCATATATATGTTAAAAACCCTCCCCCACCTCCCCCCCCACACACACTCAAAAGGTGTAGATTTGAATATGCTTAGTTATTATTTCCACTACTAAAAATGTTCTTAAAGTTTGACAATATCAGAAGTCTTCATTTTCCTCATAATTAATTACAGCAATAACCAAAAATAACCATATCATTTTATATTTTATATCACCCACAAGAATTAGAGAAAAAGAAAGAATGGTCTATCTATGGTCAGGTATTACAAAAAGAAGGAAAACTGAGCAAACAACTAGGTCTTGAAAAAGATAAAGCAATTTCCTGATTTGATAGAAGATTTAAATTCATTTTGATTTGTAAGATAAATTTGGGAGGAATATTTCCTTATAACTCTAAAAAGATAAGCAATTCTTAAACTATCCCAAATTAGTCCTTTGATATTCATTGGCTTTTAGAAGCTAGATTAGTCTCTCAGATAATGACTTATATCATCATTTGCAAGAAAACTGAAGTTTGCCTTGATGACAATTTGGAGCATTTCATATTGAGTAGAACAATTTCATGAGAATTAAGAACACATCTCAATCAAATTCAATCATTAAGACACTGCAAAATGAGCTTAAAAACCCTAACACTCAGGGACTTAAAGTAGTCCAAAAATGACCTGGATTAAACCCAACACCTGTGGAACATGATGCTTATTCCAAAGAGAGTCCTCAGAAGCTATTCCAAAACCACCACAGACTATTTCCATCTCCTGGAAGACAGCAAACAAATAAAATTCACCTAGCTTATGACTTTTTACATGAATGTAAAAAGCCTCAAAGACAGCAGGGATTCTCAAGGAAGCAGAAGTATAAATGGAAGAGATAGCTATTTGGAGGATCCAGAAAATTAGCCAAAAACAAAACAAAACACCACAAACCTACCGAAGACAAATGATAAAGAGGGAAAAATTAATACAAGACAACTTCAATTAGAATTGGAATAAAGTAATTTCTAAGGTCAGTTTGGCCCTTTCTTCCTTATATCAGTCAGGCCTTTCAGAACCTGCTCCCTCTTGCATGCTACTAAAATTCCCCATCTAGCTGTAGCCCACATTTAGGAGAAACCAAAAGCTTCAACCAGCAAGAACTCAAAGCTTAGCAAGCACCAGGAGGACAGGGAATCCTCTTCTTCCTGCTCTCCTCAGGTGATAAGCAAAATACTTAAAGTACAAAGTTAAACTGACACAGCCCAGAAAGTACCAAAGGAATAACTTCTGGCAGGTCAATCTGCTGGTATCTCAGGGACTTTCCTTCAGGATATTTCTGTATTTGAGTCTAAAATTATTCTACTTCTGCCCTATAATTCTTTTCACCAACCGCGCCAACTTCACATAAGCCAAGTTCCTCACTTCCACTGCAATATTTGGAGTGCTATTTTAGAATTTCATTTTTGGCTATTTTTTTCTAGTTTCTGGTTGAAGATGATCCTTTTCGGCCAGGCAACCCTATATCTTCAGGGCATGTTTTGCCAGGCTACCTAGTGGATACACCAAATCCACTCTAAATAATTCAAATCCTCAGTTAGTCTTAAAATTAGAACAAGAGAGGGCCAATTTATTCATTTCTGTTGAAAATTGTTGACTGCACCAAATGAGACAATAATATTATAGAAGTTAACGGTAAGACTCCTGGATAAAAGTGTCTGAAGCACTGATTGACCTCCTGTATGTTTTGAAAAAAATCACTGCAGAGCTTCCATGCAGTCAATCAGCACAGCCAGCTCCCTCTCCCATGAGAAAACCAAAATACACTTGTTCCAAAAGATCTCAAAAAAAAAAAAAAAAAAAAAAAANAAAAAAAAAAAAAAAAAAAAAAAAAAAAACCACACATTTATAAGACTTGATTTCCACAAGGAAAAAAAAAGTGCCTTTGATCTGAATAAAGCTGTTTTTCTAATTCAATCTCTTTACTAGATACCTTTTAAATTGACTCCAAATCTTGACAAAAAAAATCAGTTGCTACTTCTGCATCATTGTGATGAGCTTAACTTCATACAGAAGAACCATCTTCTCCTTAAACTCTTTCCTTCAGGTTGTGTGTGTGTGTATATATTTTAAGTGGTGACAATTCCCTAAAATAGTCACTTGCAGTATTTTGAAAAACCAATGTAAAAACAATGTAAAAGCTTGTATGTTTTGAGTAGATATATTAGGAAGATATATTAGGATAGTAGTTTGCCTTTCATCTTACATGCAAATGCATGGAAGCACTTGACTTTAGAAGAATCAGCATTAACTGATGCTCAGTTTTGCAGTCAGGTGGAGTTACATTGCTGCTACAGGCTGGTCCCACTAAAGATAAAATGCAACACTTCCCACGCAAGACTCCATTTCTTCACCAGTAGATTGTGCGCCAAGTTTAACCAAAATGTTATTTCCAAATATGTAAGCATTCACATTCTTATTTATCTTATTTACACCTCAAGGATTCTTAGATATAAATTGCTTAAATTATAAAGGTAATCCTTCTCATAATTTAAGTCAATAAAAGCTTTCTCCTTTCAAGTTTGAATGCACAGAGTATTACTGTTCATGTCTTCAAAATCATATTTTTAGACTCCACTTTCAAAACTACGCACCCAAATGAAAAAAGAAAAAACATTATGTAATTTGTTTGCTCCCAGAGTGCTGACTTACGTTTCCTACTCATAATTACTAATTGTTAGAAATACTGTCCATATATTACAATCTTGTCTTAAAGAGAAAAATCTACAGAGTATTTCAAATAAATAGGGAGCACAATGTCTTCAACCCTGCTTTTTCCACCTTCAGGATATAATATGAAGATTAATTTGACTATCTAAACATTATATAATTGATATGTGTGTGTATACATATAAAATGTACACATTTACTTTTTCCAATGAGGGGGGGAACGCAGAGAAGGAGAAATGGAACAAACAGGCAAAAAATCCAAGACATACAGTTTGTGATCAAGGTAGCAAGTGACAGCACCAGAAGTCCAAAACTGGTTTCAGACCAGATTTCAGGGTGTTATTTACATGCTGGCCAAAACTGTATTTGGCATCCTGCTTTAATATTGGGTTTTTAGAAGCCTTTTCATTTCATCTTCATAAATGAGCTGCTTTTTCCTTGGCAATAAAGCCATATTTTTTCAAGCTAGGTCACTTGGCAAAGCACCTGAACCACAGCCAGAGTTCCTGATTTTTTTTTTAATTCATAGTTAAGTCATTTTATTTCCTTCATATTTAGAAAAGTCTAGATTTTTATTTAAGCAGTGAAAATGAAGTTAGCGTTGCTCTATAAAAATGTTGATTTATTCTAAATCATTCTTCAATTTTAGAAGACTGGGAAATTAAAAATAAAATTCAAAACTAAAACTGTTATAAAAAAATGACAAAAAGTGGCTTTATGAAGTCCTGTTCTATGCTGGAACAGCTCTTCAGTTAAGGTTTCTTCTAAAGCCATCTCTGGAGGACAAGCTGTATCTAATCAAGTTATGGTTTGGAAGGCTTAGGTGAGCTAGAATTTTATTTATTTAAATTATAAGCTAGAAAGAAATGTTACAGTGGCCTTTCTCTGGCCATCTCCCACACCAGGCAGCATTACTGCTTTCGGTGAAGTACCTCTTCCAGACAAGACAAGACAGGATTTACTGCCAGCTTACAGGTACTCTGCACTCCCAGTATGACCTTCTGCTGTGTTTAGGAATTCAGAGACCTCCGCCTCTCGGTACAGGTCCAGCTCACAGAGCATCACCATGATCACTGAATTACTACTACACTGCTTGGGAAGTACAGGTCTGTCAAAGCTATATGCTCTTTGGAGTCAAATACATTCATTTATGTAACGACAAGGAACTGCACAGCCTTGAAATCTGGTGGGGATAACTGTGATCTCAGCACCTCCTCTTGTGAATCAAAATGAAGCCAACAACAAGTGATAAATAACCACAGCACAGAAATAGTTTCACAGGGTTATGATTTAAAATAAAAAAAAAAAAAAAATCACTGCCAAGACTGACCAGCTGTCATAAACATAGCTTGACTTAATCTCTGGAACAATCTAGAAAGCAAATTACATCAATATCAGATAGTCCAAGTTGAAGCCAAGCAGACTTCATCCACACTCCTCTTTTGCTCTCTACTGGATTTTTGGAGAGAGGTTCCTTACTGCGTCACCCATGTTCCCAGCAGGAATCCATCAAGAGGCAAGAAAAACAGTATTATTGATGCCCTAGTTGCCTAGGCAGAACTGATTGTTTTAAAGGACAATCACAAAGGAGAGAGAACTAGGAACAATTTCACCATCTGGACAGTATTTGAATATCCAAAGTTTCTAATATGTACATCTGTCCTTCAAAAATAACAAACTCTTTAGATGAAATCCACAAAGAAAAATGTTTGCAAAGTCTATTATTGCTCAGGCCTGTTCTTTTCAGAGTAAAGCTCATGACACTTCCCAGCCACCACAGGCAGATTATCCCAGTAGTCATGGTCATTGGCTAGTCTGCCAAAAGATCTTCCCTTTCTCATGGATCCACCCCAAAGAGACACCATTAATTTTGAGGGCCAAACTTGTCCACCGCCAGTTCTCTCTCAATAGGAACGTCTTGCTAAGGTCTCTATCAAATTGTCTCTGTTGTATTAGTCCCAATACAGACATTAACCACTTGATTCTCAGCTACGGAAGCTGACTGTAGACATTTTGTCATATTAAAAAAAAAAAAAAAAAAAAAAAAAAAAAAGAGTTGGTTGTCAGTTTCGTAACACACTGGGTCTCTCCTCCTGTGTCTTACTTGATTTGTCTTTAAGAGCTTTACAGCTTGCATGTTTTTTCTCAAGTCTGAGAGCTCAGTTGGAGCAATATTCATGTCTCCATCAAATCCAGAAGCACCATGAATGTGGTAAAGAAGTATACTTTCAAACAAAAGCAAGCAAAAATCCTTGTTTGAGATCAATGGCCAAAAGTCTGTCAATAACACCCAGATGCAGACTTTTCAATTTAATACACAGCAGAATCATGTTTGAATTAATCCATGCATCTTTCAAAGAAAAATGACAGGAAGATTAAAAGTATAAGTTATTATTCAACAGCAGGAACATTCAAGACACTGTTTCTCTAGTGAAGTTGCTTGGTCTGCCTTCCTCAGCTCCGCAGCAGAGCTGTGAGGTCCCCCTACAAGGTGCTCAGTACATAAGTCTGTCTAAAGAGGAGGAAGAAAAAAAAAAAAAAAAAAAAAAGTAAAACAAAACGGACACTCCATGCATTCAGACACACACAGGCCCATTCATAGCCAAATAAATTCACCAGTTTTCTTTCATAAAATAACCACACACAATATTATACCAGCACTGGTGTGGAAAAAAGAATATAGTTGGGACTTCATATTTAAGAAGTATCTTCCTCAATAACAGTACTACGGTTTGATAATGGTACTAGAGTTTTTGTTTTTTCATAAAGAAAACAAATAATGTTCCAAGGAAAACTATATTAGGTAGATAAATATGGTCAACAACTTCCATTATTTCTATTCATAACATTTATTACTACTTCCCATATTTGTACTCCTAATAATGCTTAAGTTTTCTTCAGAGGTCATCGGTACAGTGGCATTTAAATGCAACATTTGTTTTCCTAATATTGGAGAGAGGGGAAAAAAAGAATAAGTCGTTTTTCATCAGGGAATTAGATTTCCTTCTTTTACTGTAAAGAGCCATAATATTAGTCAGCCTTTTCCACTGCAGGAAAAATATGGATATATATCATGCCTTCCATTGCTCTCTGTTCTAATGTCAATCACAGGTAGTTGGACACTTATTTACTGAGATCAGCTTCTTAAATGCAAATGAAAAATGAGCCTTGACCAGACTACAGAACTTTTCCAAAGATGACTCTGAACGTCTCCCTGGTGAACTTTTCCTTCTTTGGATAATGATTGAGTTTTGTCAGCAACAGAAGAAATATCAGGATAACTGCCTGAGTGTACTCAAAGCAGCCGAATGTCCGAATGTTTGATTTCAAGTATAGATGCAGAAGAGCCCAATTTTAGATACACATCTATGTGTTTTTGTTTGCATTTCTAAAGGAACACTTGCTCAGTGTCACTACTAATGAATATAGATTTATTTTTAATTGGAATTTGAATATTTTTGCATGTTCAGGCTTTTCTATGAAGATTCCTTAGAAGTGATAAGCAGGAATATATAGACGGAGTAACCAAATAAAGATTTGGTCTTAACATCACGTTCGAAAGTTTTGGCCCTTGATTTTCAAGCTTCTACTGCTTAATGTGGAGACAGGAGAGGAAGAGTTTTTCACTTTTTTTTTTTTTTATTCGTCAGCTGAAGTATGGCTAAGTAGTTGCTGTAGCATCGCGACAGTCTGCACCAGATTCACAATTTTAAGTCTTCCCTAAGCACTACACCCGTAGAAAGCTTAATCTGGAGATTATATCCCTCTAGAAATATGGTGACTAAAAAGAGTTTTTCTTGTGACTAGTTTCAATTAGGGAGCTTTTCTCCCTCCCATCTGAGCCATTTCTTGCTTTTACTTTCCCTCACTGGTAGAGCATTCTTTGTCTGCTTCATAATATGATCAGATACAGAAATGTCTTATCACACAGAATGCTTTTTGTTATTTTATATTCTTCCCAAACTCACCTCTGAAATTGTTTCTATGGACTTTGTCTTTTTTTTAAACCTTAACCTTAATTTTTTATTGTCAAACAATTCCCACTGATCCTCTAGGTAGCCAGCCACTAGGCTAATGAAATCAGCTTTTATGGTTCATGTTGTGGAACCTGCAGACCGACTTACTCAATTGTCTTGATAAACAGCTCCATAGACCTCGATTAATAAACACAGCAAGGCTGCTTCCATGCCACAAGTCACAAGAAGCAAGAAGAGACAGAAGAGTTATGGCTTAGAGTAAACTGAGCTGTAGGGATTCCAGTAAAAAGTATTTTAACACATCCCAGCTGCACTAAGTTCACTGTAAACTCACTGAAGTAATGAAGAGCTAGATTAAGGTTTACTGACAGTAAAAGTTATGGTCAAATCAGATGCTGTGTCTCTTTCCATAACTGGAAACGTGGCAATCGTAACACCGTGTTGAGAGTGGTTGCTGTCACTTTCCATCGTATTTCAACTTTCTTTTAACACAGCACTGTCGCTGCTACCTTCTTGCCATCGCTTGCCTTGGATGAGCCTCCTCATTAACCCTACACAACAAGGTAAACTTCTTTGCACTGAATAACAGCCCCGAGACAAGGGGTAGAAGCAGCTTTGCTCACACGTTTCCAGCTAAGCACCTTCTCTACAGTTTGAGGTAGGAGCTTCAAAAGGCCGCTCGCTTTGAACAGGCCTAGCTGTGGGCACCTGCAGATTAACAGACTCGGTTAATTATCCGCTCCATAGCGGCCGCGCTGCTGTTGCTACGGAGCGAGCTCTGGCGCGGCAGCTGCTCCCAGGTTTGGCCCGCCCGGCTCCCCCGCGCGCCCCGTGACGCTCGCGGCGGCCATGCAAGCCGCAGCTTGGCGGGGACCTTCCCTCTCGGAGGATTCTGTTTTGCTTTTGGACAGGGCTGGGATCCCAAGCAAGGTGTGGTCACGATTTACAAACCCAGCAAACTGCCTGGCATTACGGCACAAGTGTGAACTTGCAAAACGTGTCAGCACGAGAAGGGCAAAGAAAAGCTTTTCAGTTCTCATCTGAGAAGGAAAAACAAAACAAAGGCACAAAAATGAAGCAGAATTAATGTTTTTCTTCTGTGAGTCTAGCAAACACTTTAGGGTAGATAATCCTGGCATTTTGTAAGAATAGAAATCTTTCAAACATAGAAAAGCAAAAACAGTAGCAAAAGAGACACTATTTTGCTTGAACGCCAAATACGGTTGAGGTTAAGAGCTTCTCACTCCCTTCCTCAGCCTCCGCCTCCAGGGCTACGCACTTTACTAGAGAGAAGCTGGACCTATTTGCAGCCATCTGCTAACACAGGCTGTTAAACCCAGCCCAGCAACCTGAGTAGAGAGATCCCTGTACATGACAATTAAACTTAACTGGCATCAGGGCTGGCACAGGAAGATCCAGGCCGGCTCATTCCTTTTGCACCCGTTTCAACCCGGGCAAATGTTACATCCCAGCCGCAGAGCAGCTCGACTGAGGTAGTGGTTGGACAACAAGAAATGTTGGGGCTGTTGGCAACAGCAAGAGTAGCAACTATGGACATTAAACACCCTGAACCAGTTTGGGGTCCAGAGTAAAATATTTAGTACTAGCAAGGCAAATCCCTGCAAAAACTGCTTTTTGTTTGTTTATTCCAGGCTAGTTTTGGAGGGGTAGAAAGGGAGGGAAACAGCATCCTTTAAGAGCAGGAAGTTTTCCACCTGCCAAATAAAGTCCTTTTGAAAAGACACCGACACAGAAAGTATACTACATTTATTATAACCTGGAAAGAAAGCCCTACCTTAAAGCAAAAAATAAAACCAGGAAAAAAGAAAAAAACCCACACACAACACACCACACACACCCTTTTAAGCAAAAGCACACTCATCTTGCTGATCTTGCATTTTATTTTACACCTGTGGACAGCCTAGAAACTAGGGAGCACAAAAGGTTGTTTATACATTAGCCTCATAGTAATTGTGCCTGCACTCTAAGCACATATAGAGGAAAAATACTGTGCTAAATATCTCAAATCAGTTGCCTTCATTAAGGCCGTAAATGATCAACGGTGCAACAGACCAATTGTGCAGCAGGTTATTTGACATAAATTAAAAGAATTGTCTATTAGAGGAACTGCCTTCTAGTAGATAAGAAAATATTCAGGTTGTCTATTTGTACTTCCAACTTTCTGTATGCATCTAATCAGTATGTGTCTAATCATACAGTAAGATCAGTAAAAAAGAAAAATCTGTAGAAGTTGCATTATTTAAGTGCACTAACAGCTAGCTAGCACATTTTAGGCAAGCATTCTAGTAGGAAGTTCTTCTCTAAATGTCCTATAAATACTATTCTCATTTCCTGTGCAAGCAGGAAAGGATGGCTTTCCTATTGCACGGAAACCAAGCTGAAAGTCTTGTGACGCCTATAAATGCTCATGAAAATACATGAAAATTGAGATTTACCAATGTAGATGTAACACCTTTTGCTTAGCAGTAGTTGGAAAATACTTTTTACAGTCACCAACTGCCCCCAAAAGGGCAACTTTTAAAGACAAGGTTATATGAGGAAGCACCAGCATCCTATTACAGTGAACCACAAAGCTGTGTACTGGGAAACACCTTCCTGGTGCAGTTGCAGTTCCACCCCTTTAGATTACCGGGGCAGTAGGAAATCCAGCACGTCAAGGATCATGAACTATGACAGACAAGGCTGGCGAGCTGAATAGAGGCTTTAATTTGTGCGCTAGCACCTGTGCAAACAAAGGTGTGTCCAGACTACATCAACTTCATATACTTAAACAGATTCTTCTCCTAATTTGAAGTGTATAAAGCTGACATTGAACTATACCAAGCCACCAAAAAAAACAAAAAGTGCTGTAAAAGCAACATGAAAGATCTCAAATATTCAAAGATTCTGAAAGTTGGGTCTTGCTTGCTTTGTCCTGTCTAGGTGTGCAGTCTTTGGAAAGATTTAGGGTTCTTCCCATAGAAATGGCATCTTGTTATTTTCTTCACATTGCACTAAGCATAGCACAGAGCTGAATGTCATTCTGACCAGTAAAGGAAATAAATTCTTGATGTGTTTAACCCCACAAAGTTACAATACAATTCTGTATTGTTTCTTGATGGAAGGAAAGAACATGGAAATTAATGTAGACCAATACAGCAAGTTGGGTCAAGGCGATTTATGAATGAGAATAAAGAATAGGGAAAATTGGACTTTCTTGCACTCTAAGAGATTGAGATTCATCCACTGTTTGAGGATAAAGTCTTTTTCAACAAATGTTTGTTGAATTCGTATACACAATTCAAATTTAAAAGATAAGTTAAACCTGAGTTTCAAGGTGTATACATACTAATGCAGCATAGTTGCACAAAAAAGGCCATAAGAAAGCTACAAACCAGGAGAATACCCTTCATTATCAATTCTAACTTCATGAGAAAAAATTTTAAAGTCCAAATAAACTGTATTTCCAGACTTTGAATTCAACTATGGCCCTAAACCTTGGATAAGGTAAAAGAAATATGATGGGAACACAATGTATTAGGCTTGATGATACTACTAGCAATATCAGGCTAATACCTGTAAAGCACTAAGGGTCTAACTGTTGCAGTCTAGCATGTTACCCAGCTCCAGGGTTATGTACAGGACTCCTTTGCTCAAGATAGAGGCTCACTACATTTACCTGTCCCTACAGCGTAACCTCTTTCCTTGCCGAGCTTCCTTACATGAAAACTGTGGACAAGTTAAGATTTCCCCAAACTGTCCAAAATGCACTGACATTTCTACTGCAATATAGAAAACTGTATTTTATAACCGGCTTTTGAAGAGTTAACATCTCTCCTTCCCCTCCTCCTCGACTACAGATACATACAGCTCAAGGGAAGAAAAAAAAAGCAAACAAGATGCACCGATTCTCTACCCTATTCCAAGGGATCAAGATAAAATTAGCAAAGAAACTTATTTTTCCACAGAAGCACAAGTCTAAAGAGTAAAACACAGTTCAAAAAATAAAACCACCCACTCCCCACACACACACACAAAACCTAACCCACACAGACTTTTAGATGCCTTCTATGGCAAGACTACTCACTAAAAGTTTTGAGCATGTTACTTATAATAACTACATGACAACACTTTGATAATGCATGCTGTTTTGTTGTCTTTGAGGCTAAGTGTACATTGGAACACTGTACAGAAGCCAAAATAAATGACAGAATAAATGCAGCCCTGGTTTAATAAAAATATTTGGCTGTGCGCAGAGTTCATACTGTGAAAGCAGCTTTCTATTATATTCCTTTTCAAGAGCATGTTGATTAGCAAAATGAATTGCAGTTCATAATTTCTGGATTATATTTTCCATGCCCCTCCTTCATTTTGTTTTTCATATAATAATTTACTCAAGAGAAAAGTCAGAACAAATAACTACAAATCCATCTCCATTCTTTTAAAGCAGGTGCACATGAAATAGTGATTCAGGAAAACATTAGTCCATAAATTTCCTCTTGACCAAGTAAAATCTATGGCATCTGTTTAGTCTAATTTACTCTTCCACTTAAATGGGACTTGGAAGAGAAACAAGTTGATCTTTTTATGTAATTATTCTGTTGACCTGAAAGTTTGAAGCTAATTGTGTCAAGGAATTACTTGTAGGCAGTAATTACTTAGGATTATTTAGGATTAACAGAGATTTTAGTTTGAATGAAATACATTGTAAATAAATATTTGAATTGACTTAAAAATAAAATCATTAGTTTTATGGCCTTTCAGCAGACTAATGGTTTAAAGCTCTTAAGAATTTAAGTGATGGCTCTATTCCTTCAAGTGAAAATTTGAATTTTAAAATGATATTTAGGAAATAGCTTCACCTCAAACATCTTAATGTACTGCAAAAGGATGAAGGGTGCAGTGGCAAAGTTCTGCCCCAGAGATGACTTGAAATTGCAGCATGTATTTGCAGTTCAGACTCTTTCCTTACATTCCAACCTGTTGCTCAAAAAGACAGTGTTAAAGTAGAGGTAGAAACAAAAGCCTGGCAGCACCTGCAGCAAGAAACCAGCTGCTGAAGTGGGACAACAACCTGCAGGAGCAGCGGACAAACCACAGCACCTTCCCAATCTCCAGCAGCCAATTGGTTGGCTTGCATTTAAGTTTCTCTCTTATCCCTACACTATTTTTCNGCAGGAGCAGCGGACAAACCACAGCACCTTCCCAATCTCCAGCAGCCAATTGGTTGGCTTGCATTTTTTAAGTTGCACTCTTATCCCTGCCCTATTTTTCAAAATATCTGCAAAATGGGAGTGCTGCACACGCAGTCTGCGCCAGTTTGCTCATCCACTGGGGATCCCAGAAGAGCTGCAGGGGAGATAACAGCTTGCAGCCCATCCACACTTTGTCTTGGCACTTCTGTTTGGCATCTCGGTTCAAGCTCCCCACTTCAAGCACACAGTAGGCAGTAAAAAGACCTGGCAGAAGCTTAGTGTAAGTAGGAACAGACTTGACTTTTTAAAAGCCCAGTGAAGTCAAAGTTGTTAGAACATTACAGCACACTCCTAGTCATTAGCTCATAGACTAAAGGGTAGAAAAAGGGAAAGGCAAAAACTTGTGCCAACCTGTAAACAAGCTCTTCCAGCCAAAGACTATTAAACATGTAGTGATTTCAAGAGAATTAGGAAAGAGGAAATAATTCAACACTAACCCTATGCTCCACTTACAACTGTGTTAGAGGACCTAACACATTAGAGCACCTTCCAGTCTCCAAATTCATCTAAGCACAAGGGGCAGGTTTTGATTTCACATGCCCAGTGTTACCTAAAGAACTGATCCTCATGGTAAAAGTGAGAATATAATATTTAGATGAGCTAACAAAACAGCAAACTGTCCAATACATGCTAGAGCATAAGTTTATGCTCTATATGAAGTGGATTTAGCTAAGAGGGCACTGTTCACAGGCTGGTTACTCAATCAGTTGGCACAAGATGAGCACATGCAGGCTTTCATTGCAAGCTGTGCTTTGTGAAAACTCCCCGGTGCTTCCTCCTAAAAGGAAGCAACACATGGACTCCTGCACCCCTGTCAAGGCAGCTCAGCACCTGAGTTTGCAGCACAGCAGTGACACAATAATTAGGTGCTTGTATCTCGTACATCTATCCGTATTTCCTATCTGCTGTGCCTAACAAGTCAGAATAAGCTACATTCCAAACTGAAACCATCCAGGGTGAAAGCAAAGCAAGAATGCTCCTTTCTGAAAATCAAACAGACTTTTTTTTTCTTTGATATGGCCTAACAGATCAGATTTCAAGAATAATATACACACAGAGAAAGAAGCCTAAATTATCACTTTGAGGGTGGCTAAAGAGTCAGCTCTAATAATAGGAATTAATTTTGATAAACGGTTCCCTTGGATCTGGGGCCAAACACTTCTCCACGGTGCCAGTGACAGGACGAAGGGTAATGGGTGCAGGTTGAAACATAGGAATTCCACCTCCATATGAGGAAGAACTTCTTTACTGTGAGGGTGACAGAGCCCTGGCACAGGCTGCCCACAGAGGCTGTAGAGCCTCCTTCTCTGGAGATCTTCCAAACCCGCCTGGATGCCACCCTGTGCTACGTGCCCTCCTGAAGCAGGGGCGTTGGACTAGATGATCTCTAGAGGTCGCTTCCAACCCTTAAGTACTAAGGGTGATTTTTCTTTCACTTATTCCTTTCATAAAGGTTTCTAACTTTATTTATGGTTTATTTTGGAAGTTTGCAAATGAATGCTTATTTACATTTACCTTGATCTGAGAGGGGCTGTGTAATTAAAGTAGCAAGTAACAGGGTGTTTTATTTCACGAGTCTAGCAAGGATGAGTTGAAGCACTGAGGAGCATCTTGTCACCCCAGTATACCTACAGAATGCAAGAGTGAGGCCTCTACATCACAGGCCAGTAATAGCAAAGCGCTGTTGTTACTGAGATCAAGGCAGGAAAAAGGTGTCTGAGTAAACAGCCATGCTCAGGATATGCAGCATCCAGCAAGACATGGAAATACCAATGGTTTCCCAAAGCTATTTAAAATGCTACCCAGAAAATTAGAGACCTCGGTGATACAATCTACATTGCAGCACAGTTGTGTCAGCACAACTGAAAGGATCACAAATCAGCTCATGGGCAGGACTCCGCAGTTGCCAAAGGAAGGAATCTACTCCCTAAGTTATGGTTACATTCAGTTGTGAAAGACCAGTTTTCCTACTATGACTTGAAAGAGATGATTTTCAGCATATGACACTGCTTACCTGATGGAACTATGGAATTGGACTTGCCCCCAGAAGAATATTTTTCATGTTTCTACACATCTTAAGCTTTCATGAGGAAACATAATGAATTCGGCAAAACTGGCCAAACTCAAGGTAATATGATACTCTCACTTCAACTGCCTTGCCCAGGTTATCAACAAAGCTGTTATCACTTAAGTACTTTATTAGTTAAAAGGGGAACCTTGAATAGCAAGCACTGCTCACCACCTCAAAATTAAGTGATGAATAAGAGGCACACTACATAGACTAGGGTCAAGCATGGTGTTTCCCTTACTTTTGAGCCCTCTCCAAGGAGAAGGAAATAATAATAATAATTTTATGATAAAACCTAGAGGTAACCCCTAGTTTAGAGAATCTGCTAGTACATATTACACAGTTGTGCTCAGGCACCACATACAAGAGAATTCTCCACAGACTGGCCTTAATCCCGTAAACATGCACACCTTTTGTTCAACTAAACTACCTGGTTTTAAGTTCTTAATTGCCACAAACAACTTGTAAACAGTAAAATGATGCAAGAGAAGTTATAATTATCCCATGAGATTGTTCCTGTGTTCTTGGATAATTTCACATTTATCATGAGCACCGCACTGCTAAGCGGACATTCACCATGCTTTATTTTATTCACATGCAAAGAAGCTAGTGTGAAGTAGCATTAGCACCACAAGATAACCTTGCAGAATAAGAATGGAAGGTTTTGGGTAGCTCATGCAGATGCCAAGACCTCTCTGAAGACTTGCTCAAGCCATGATTGCAGGCCCCAGTCCATATACTCAGGTATGTGGCAGAACTGTGGCACAAGTCACCAGCTGGCAGCTTCTGTCCACAGAAAACACAGGCATATATCCAAGGGCCTTCCCTCTATTCTGTTAAACCTAGATAAACCCATGTTTTGTAATGTTTTACCTCACAGCTAGCTACGTCCACTTTGTTGCAGCAAATTCAAGAGATGTTATCAAAGCGTCATGATCTCAGTCCTGAGCCTACGTTATTCAGAGACCCCCATGAAGATGGAAAACAAGTTTTTGCTGACTCCTCAGCAAAAATATAACCCTCTGGCCCTGATGAAGCACAGCCTCTAAGCACTGCTTTTATGACTAGCCTGTTGTTCACAGGGCTTCTTGTAAGCTTAATCATGCCTCTTGCCTTCGACCCCGTATCTCCACCCTCCCAGAGCCCAAGTAAACAGTTGAGCTGATGTTATCAGGTAAGCAGTTACCAACTGGGCCTGCAGTACGAGGCTTTCAGAGAGGCCCTCCTTGACCTTCCAGAAGCAAACATGACAGAGGAATTGCTGTGACCCAGTATGTAAATATTTCAAGAGGAAAGACAGCACCATTTTCATGGCTAAACAAGAACGCAGTGCAAATTATAACATTAAACTGTAAAATACGCAATAAAAGTTATCAACTGTGTCAGCTAACTAGCACAGCTCCATGTCAACTTGACAATTATGAGCAAGAAGAGTCTTTTCCCTGCAGACATAGCCAAACTCCCCAGTACTTCAGGGCTCCTGGACCTGCTTCATTTGTGGCTGCTGCAAGTCATGTCAGTTAGGTACAATTAACACTAGAAGCACTGGTAGAAATTGAGTCTTTGGTTAAGGCAAAAGGAACAGTGTCATTGCCAGAGGTTAAAAACAAGTATAACATCAGTGCTAACTGCAGCGTTATCCCACCTCAGTCACAGAAAATAAAGCCAGTCCAGTTGCAGAATAATCTCAAAGATCTTTATTTATTTTTTTAAAGCATATCTCCCATTGAGGAAAAAAAGCTTTAAAAAGCGGCTTTTTTGTAGCTATATATTGCAATATTTCAATCCAAGTCAGGTTATAACAAGCAATAATAACGCAGCTTGTTTTACATTTAACTACCATCTGTGTAGACTCAGCAAATGTCATTTAAATGATTTTGTAAAATGTATTTATGGAATCTGTGTAAAAAAAGACTTAAAGCTTTTGAAATATGAGTAAAGTCTCAAGGGCAGTTGTTAGGCTTTACAAGAGGTAAAAACAATATTGGAAAGAGACATATGTTTAAACAAAGAAACCCTTCAAGAAATGTTAATAAAGGCAGAAAGTCCCTTGTGTTGCAGTTCTGCTATATCTGCTGAAATTACCTTTGAAGTAAATTCTATTGGAGGCTACAGTTGTGTTACTGAATGGCATAACTGATATTTTTCAAAGACAACTGAAGTGGAGAGTTTTTAGTTCACAGTTTTAGGCATCTCCAGTGTGACAACAGACCAGTTTTGAGTTCAGTCATAAACAGCTATATACACGTGTTAATCAAATATTAATATCACTAATAACAAAAGGAATAATGCTAATCTCTTCAGATGGATGTCTGAAGTCAATGAAAATTGGCATGATCTCCAAAAGCTAATCCAAAGCCCAGGGCGCCAAGTAGCTAGCTCGCTCCGATACCAGCAATTTGCCAACCACTTGAGTTACAGGAGTTAGCAGCAGCACTAACATCATGGATTATATGGGCCAGCTCATGCAAAACTGCTTAGCCTTACTGAGTTCTCCAACTGAAAAATTAAGTCATTTAGGCTGGAAAGCCATTTCTCACATATATTTAAAAAGAAAAAAAGAAGAAAAAAAGAAAGAAAGAAAGAAAGAAAAAGATGTCTTGGAGTCTACATAGAATAGCATACTGCTAAAATGCCTCTTTCCACTAGTTAACACATTCAACAACTTTTTCCCTATTCTGCATTCAGTGTGCCTCCCTTCTCTGTATCTATGCGGCACTCCACAGAAAAATATGGTGAAAAATCCTACGTCTTTTAGACCTTTTAAGGCATCAAATTCTTGACTGCCAAAACTGGACAGTTGGAATACCTTCCAGTTGTATTTTGCAGTTTGAACATCTCCATTGTGTTACCTTCTTGCATGAATATTTATGAGACTTTCAGTTATTCTGTTACATAGTGCATATGCTGCATCACATTAAAATCTTTTTAAAGGTCAGTTAGGGCCTAGCACCAGCAAGTTACATTTTACAGTCTTCTTTGACAAAATAAGCCGATGACACTAAAATTTTACTCCCTTCTTAGCTCTCCTGTGCCAATGATTTTTGTAGCAGTCTACAGACATAAACTTACTAAAACCCAGATATCCAGAGTCCAGAAAAAGGTTAACAATTAGCCATCCATTTGAAATATCTTATGTTCCTAGAAGTGTCTTTCATCCTGATGCTCACCAGCACTTGCAAAAAAAAAAAAATAAATAAAAATAAAAAAACAACCCCCCCCTCCCCCCCACAGACACACAAACCACACACCCTATTTCAGGAAAACCTAAGCCTCTAAGAAACAGAGAGGAAAAAAAAAAAAAAAAAAGAGGAGGACAACAGGAAAGAATAAAGATAAAATATACAAAAGCAGTATTCCATAAGAAATGGATCTTAAAACATCAGCACAAATAGTATTTAATCTTCATGCTAAATTAGACAGATTCTCATTTTAAAGTTTTACTTAACCATTGCATTTTATGATCTCTTCTCCCTGAAATTTCTTACAATGTGAATGCGTAATTAGCCTGGGATTGCAAGTGTTACACTAACAGGACTAATGCCTTCTTTTACTGCCATTCTTGAGGATGAATATTAAGCCTGAAGTTTCATAATGTGCACTTACAATCCATTTAGAGGTGGATTTAAGCAGTTACACATTAGTCAAGTTCAAACAAACTTGAGCAAAACTCAGTATAAGAGAAGGATGTCAACATATACAAGAGCCATTAACATCTCCTTTCAAATCTGTAGAAGTATTGAGAGCAGACATGATCTTAGAGGCTACTACGCTAGCAAGTGGCTTTAGCTCTCCATTTGCCAAATTGCATTTATCAGTAAATAGAGGGCTCAAGAGCCCTCTATTTACTATAGATAAAAGTCAAACTGATCTTGGGGCTGTTTATTTATTAAGAACATCTAAGATTAAGTACATCTAAGATTTAAAAAGTGTAAGCAAGGCACACCTCTACGAACACCTTTCAGGTGAAAATTTAACACAACTGTGGGAGAAAATCATCTTGGAAGGCATTTCCACTCACAGTCACATCTTCCCAAGAACTTAGGCAAGAAATCCAGCACGCCTCAGATCATGTTTAGTGTTTTAAGAATAGAGGCCTTTGGAAAAGAGAAAATAAGTGTAAAAACAGAGTTAAATTACTTAATCCCCTTCCCCCCACACACCAAAAAAGGCCCCAAAAGGCCCAGAGATTCTTCCCAAATACAGCACTCTTTAGAGAATGTGAGAACACCAACACATCAAGAGAGAGATGTCTGTAAGTGTTCAACAAGTCAGCTGTCTTAAATATTATCAAATACACAGATTTTAAAAGAACTCAAAACATAACTGGCAAGGTTGATAATAAAATAAATACATATTGAATGGCTGGGCATTTCAAGAATCCCTCCACCTGCAGGAGTATTTGGGCACAGACACATGGGAAATCCACCAGCATCAAACACCACAAACACTAAGCAGTAGATACTGGCACTGTAAAGTTACCATGCATTTAATTATAGTTCCTCACACTTTTCCTCCAGTTGAGCTTTTTATATTGGAACCTCTCAAGCCCTGTGGTAGCCTAACGCACTTAGATTACTACAACATTTTTCTGTTCAGTTCCACTTGACAGATGCTCAAAAGCTTCAGGTAAGCATCTGACTGCCAAAGAACAAATTCCCTTGAACAGGCATTGTCAAAACAGTTTATAGAACACAGTTGAGGGACCAAACGACGAGACAGTCACGCTTCTACGGTTGACAAGACTTGTTACAATACTCACACCAACTGCTTACAGTAACAGCAACACTGGGAATGCCCACTAAATGTTTCAGGTGGTTTCATGAAACAATTCTGTAGAAAATTAAGGCAGAATCAACATCCCATAGTGTCCTCACTCCGCAAGCCAGCCTGCGGCAAACCCTTCCCAACCACCAAGACTGCGGATGCCCGACTCGGGCAAAGCAGTTAGCTGTGTATGGAATATCACCGAAATCAGAGTGATTATTCATGTGCTTAAGAGGAGTTTTTGTTAGCTCTAACTCAAAGTAGCTTGGTTTCTTCAAGATCTGCTGCCCTTGCTGCTACTCATCTCATTCTGCTGCCAAACAGTGCGTTTGCAAAGATGCTTCAGAGGTTGCAGCAGGCATTTTCCATCGCTTCTAGAGTACAGGGGGTAAAGGCAGAATGATCCCCTCAGTGGCTACTTCCCAACGAGGGGGGGGGAGCAGGAGGGAAAAGGGACACAGAAATAATTTTAAAAGAAAAAAAAAAAAAAA
>VWPW01005241.1:1261-30470 GCA_013389825.1 Crypturellus undulatus | reverse complement strand
AAAAAAAAAAAAAAAAAAAAAAGAAAAAAAAAAAGAAAAAAAAAAGCACCAGGAGATAGCAAAAGCTAATGCACATCATCTTTGTCTCAGGGTCAGTTTCACTAAGATGATCTAGGTCTCTGCTTTGGAATTGAAATGAAGATGGTGAGAAATATATCTTGAACTTGCCTCCATGTTTTCAGAGTGTATCTACTGTGGGGGGGGGAAAAAACACCCTATCTTCATGTCTAGTATGTCTAGTAAACGCTTTAATCATAGATGAAATTAGCTAAAAAAAAAAAAATAAATAAAAATAAAAAATAAAAAAAAAACCACAACAACAAAAACAGCCAAGCCAGGTTCAGCCAAGATTGGAGGTCAAATGTCCCAGATGTAAACTTCAGGTGTAAAAATAGTTCAGAGGTTAGAATAAATTCTCTATGAATTGAAGGAAATTCCCTACTTAAGTTGCAGATATGGGAAACTATAGTGTAACTTTGCAGGTCCTCCACCTTCCAGTTTATAAAGCAACTGCCTAGATCTGATGAAGAGGAAAAAAAAAAAAAAAAAAAAAAAATCACTTTTTTGAACTAGTGAAACATCTCCCAGTAGGGTATTTTTGTGTTAATTGCCATTTTATTTTGTTGCTTCAAATGAAGATGGGAAGCAGGTATTTTCAAAAATACTATGTAATTATGTGCTTATTTAATAGTCAGACTAAAAATTTTTCATCTCCTAAGATACACTTTACAAAAGCCATAATATTTCAAGTTTAAGCATGTCTTTCTGAACATGATTGTAATAAATGAAGTGGAAGCAAAACTGACTTCAATAAAATTCTTAACTAGCTTACATATATTGATCTAGTGCTGCACCTCAATGAACGCTTACAGTTCTTGAAAAGCGGAACAGTAACACAAGTTCCAATTAGACAGTATCTCAACTTTTGAACTACCTTCTCCCAGCTTTTTATAAGCTGTAGTGCAGAGTTAGAATTGCACTAAATGGCCACTTTTAGCCACATAACCATGGCCAACTTTACAAATTGTTTATGAAGCCACCTATTGAGTCTGCATACAGACAACAAATCAGGTTAAATGGATACAAAATTCTTTAAAAAGGTATAACTGTGGAGTCATTTACCAACATATCTGACTGAAAAGCTACTTTGTGGATGCAATTCTTGATACAAAATTAGATCCTTAACCCAATGTCACTTTTCAGAGCTGAGATTCAATAACTGGCAAGTTGACACGCCAGCATGACTTAAAGCAAATTGCCTGCCATCTGCCTGTTATTAATCATCCTAGGCTGCAAACCTGGAATAAAGCAATACTGTTGCAAGCTACAGTCACTCCCTTAAATTTCTGCTGAGTGTCTTCACAAATCATGTTGCCTATCGGGCCAGCTATTTAGTTAGTGATATCTTCATCCATAAACATAGACAACTGTATGTACCTAGAGGTACTTTAGCTACAAAAGTATAGGACAGATGTTTGTGTATAAACATGTACAAATACATGAAATAAACAAGACTTATTACACAGTATTACACAGCAAGTATGAAGGATATTACCTGAAAATTCATGATATTGTCCTGAGCCTTGCATTTGGAGAGGGCACATATCTTTCTCAAAAGGTGAGATCTTATAAGTATTTCACTAAGGTAGGAAGTTTAAGGCTCAATTCTGGTCGACAGCTTGCAAACAGATTTTTCCCAAAACTTCAAGAAAGGGAAAATAGAACAGCTTTTATAAAAATGTTTTATGACTTGATTTTTGATTGAGTGCAGAATAAACAATTGCAAAAAAGGCAAATCCCACAGCACCAGGATTTAATTAAAAAAGAATGACTTCAGTAGGAATGACTCAGTCTATCAAGGCACAGAAGGAAAAGAAAAAAGAAACTAGGGTCCTTTTGTATTCCTCAAAATACGAATACTAACGTACAGATAGATAGATAAGAGTATCTAGATAATAATGTACAGCTATAAGGGGCAAAAATAAAAGATGCATCAACATTTGCATAAATCACACAAGTGTACAGTACAATGGATCCCTCACCGCATTTCCTATACCAGCTCATAACTTGCTCAGGACTAAGGCCTTACACACCTATGGCCTTTTCAGGGATTTCACATTAAAAAAAGTGGAAAAAATTTTTTTGCAAAAAAAATTGAAAAAAGAACTCGCAAAAAAATCCCCAAAAGAATTTTTGCAATTTCGCAGTTTTTTGTTGGGCACAATTCACAAAAAAGAAATATTCAGCCTCAAAAGAAGGGAGAAAAACGCATATTATGAAATTTCTAGAAACCAACACCTGCACTGAATATTTGTGCTGTTACAGCAGCAGATGTTTATGCACCACGATGCAGTAACTAAAGTTACCTACTACTTTATGTAAAGGACCTTACTTGTTAGAGGACTATTTGCTAGGTGGCTGGCCACACTGACATGTTAATACCCCACCTGCACATCAAGTGTTAACCTATAAAAAGCATCGTCTTTGTTCAGTTCATTTAAGTGCAGTTTTCACTCTGCATAAAGTCATTTACGATATAAGCACTTTGATGGAATGTCTGGTCTTTATCTTGGTCTCTGCACAAGAGTTGAGGCTCTTCCCTCAAGGTCTGGTACATCTTTTGTCATTACTTATGAAATTATTCACCAGAATATCACAGTTTATTATTTAAAAATAGCTTTCAAAAGCTATTGAAAGCTATGAGAAACCTCCAGTGACACAGATACCCTCATATGCAGCCCAAGGACAAATCCTACTCCGCAGTAGGTACAGAGGTGTAGTTTGAAGTAGTATAGTCTGCAGAATCAGCTGCTCCAAACTTTTTTGGACTTGAGTTTAATTTTTTCAGATCAAATATCCTTACTGCACACATGCAAGTTTGAAGGTGCCTGAAGCAAAGCCACACAAAAAGTCTCTGGTTTCTGTTCTGTGGGAACCTCAGCAGCCCACTCAAGTCAAGTGTTACCCCACCAGCTATCTCAGGTGAGGGTCACACACCATCACTTTCCCATGTGAAGCAAGCCTTATTTCCCCTCCTGCTCACTCAGAAGCGACACCATCCTACATCCCATGCATACACCAAGCATCAACAGCACAATAAACCTCACACCAACTCTGAGTTATCAGGCATGTTCAAGAAAAACACAGCACTGTGGGAACCAACAGTGTATTTACCATACTATTTTGATGTGTTGATTGAGACTGGGCATCCTTGGATGCCCACGTGCACTTTTTTTTTATTTATTTTTTAAGTTGATGCAGTTGATGTTGAACTCTCAACTCCTGGGCTACAGCCCTGGAGCCCAAAGCACAGCTGTCCAACGATCAGCAGCCTGCAACATCCATCCATGCAAGGATTTGCTCAGGATCATCCTTACTGCCGCCCCCAAATTGCAAATTCTTCTTAAACTTTATGGAGACTTCTTAGACTTATGGAGCCTTTACTGATCTCCTCATAGCCCACAGCAGTGACCAAGTTTGCAGTATCCTGATCCTCCTATTCTGTTATTCAGCTGACAGGAGCTTCAGCCCCTCTCAGGGGGAACGCTGACAAGCGCTGCAGTTTCTTCAGAGTGTGTGGAGGCACCACCCTGGATCCTCTGGAAGTCCCTATGTCAGGATCCTTAGGGACAGTTAGAAACAGGACAACAGAAAGATGGCAGCAGGGACAGCAAAAGGTTCAGAAAAGAATTTTGGAGAAGGAAATGTGGATGTGCTCACATACATACTCAGGTTCTTAAAAAAAGCTAGGAACAAGCAGCTCTACAGCAGCACTACTGCTAGAGACACGTTCAACATCAAGTAAGAAGGTGCAAGTATCATTCTGCTTTTTATAGAGATAAAAAGCACCTTCTAATTGTCAAGAAAGGTCAACTCAAGCCTGGAGCATCAGTGCATGTGTATGTAGGACAAGCTGCAGCACCTCACCTATTTATTTCCCATGCTTTGATTTGGGCCTCTCTATCCTTAGTGAACGTGGGCAAAGCAGACATCCAAGTTTTGGTTTGACCCCAAATCATCTATCCACACTAGAAGCTCTTTGCAATCCAAACCAACATATGGTTAGCATCAGAACAACCTGGAGAGGCAGCTATCTTCAAAAGCAAAGCACAAGACCAAACTAAAACATAAGCATAATGCATACTATGCTTAAAAATTCAAACTTCCTTCTCCGTTTCCACTCACATTTTTTCAGTCCTACACAAGAAGCTAACTCACATACGTATGCATTTATGTATACAGGAAATGTTATCCTAGCTGGGTATGTTTACCATTGTTTCAGTTCTCTGACACCCTAAGTTAAAAAGACCAGGACGACTCCCCAGGTGGTTTGTTCCATCAGCTGAGTAAATAAAAAAAGAAAAACACTACAGGGTCTTTAACCCATGCCAGAAACCACAGTTTATTCTGTTTATAGTTTCCATATTTCATATGTCAGAGGGTAGGGGAGATTTTAAAATAAATTAATATTTTATTATACTGACCACTTCCTTCCTGAAGGACAAGTGAATCAAAATAATGAGGCTTCCCATGTATATCACAAATCATCAGAAACTTAAGTCTCATCCATTTATGTCAACAGAGGTCCATTTTCACTAATAAAATCCCTTTGCTTTGCATCACCAATGAATCTTAATTCTGAATCAAGATGCTGTACAGAAGGTAGAAATACGAAAGCCGTCCCTATGACTTAGCCTCAAGAAAAATAATAGTTGTTCTTAAACAATAATCCTCTCCTACCAGAGGAATGCTGCGTTGCTCATCCAGGAATAAGGGTTGCTCTTCCTTGCACCACTCGCTTGGTATCTTTCTATAGAAAAGGAGTGGTGACCCTGCCCACTCAAAGTATTTAACGGTGCATTACTGCTTTGGGACACTCAGGATCTAGCAAATCATTCTAGAAAAGATATGTTTTTCTTTATATGTCCATAAAATACAGGATTCCAAGTTTCCAATTTGAGTAGCATATTAGTTATAGGCTACCTTTGGAATGTTTTGAAATTCTTGCTTACCTTTTATTTAAAGAATTAATATTTAAAAGCAGTAGATTCGCTTTTAAAGCATCTCTTGATGTTTTTGTGGCAGGAAATGTATTTGAGCATAAGATTAGTAGTTATCCAAATTTCTAAAAGTTACAAAAAAAAAAAAAAAAAAAACATCACTGAACAGCTTCAAACAAAACAAAACCATAGAAAACTCCCACACAACAAAAAACCCCTCACCCATCACCCCCAATTTTAGTCTGCTGTGGAATCACAGCCTCCAATAAAATTGGTAACAGCTTTCCCAGACCAACTTTGATCAGTCTTGATTAGCTTGGCTTTTATTTAATCAGTCTCAGTTGTGTTTAGAATATAAAATTCATTGTGCTGAGAGGATGTTTTTATTCCCATATTGCTCACTTTTGTATGAAAGTTTCCTGGCAATCATTTAACTCTCATATACTTGATAATATTTATACCATTGAGTATCACTTCACTAGGCTTACAGCAAAGCTTCTAGCTTAAAAGCTATGCTTACTGAACTTCAAAAATCAGAACATTGTTATCTAATAGTAAGATATTTGTAGAGGGAGGATATTTAAGACTTAAGAATGTATTCATAATACGTGAGAGGTTTCTTTCCACAGAAACTATGAAATATTCAGTAGTAAGTGTCCATTACCAACATACAGACTTTTTGCTGTATTGTAACACGTAAAGCCACTCTCCTTCCTATAAAATCTTGAATTAGTCATCGTATTCCAAATGCAACTTTGATTTATACTTTGTCATCTTCAGAAGTGCCATTTTCCTCACTTGTAGAGTTCTATAAACTTGAACGGAACCCACTTGATTAATATATTGCTATCTCTCTCTCTACATATATAAACTATGTAGACACTACTCTGGACATTCAGACAAAATTCAGTTTGGAACAAGCTACACCTACTAGCATCTAATAATTTGGTTGTCTTTCCTAGAGGCAAGAAAATAATTCTGGATACCTATAAGCATGCAAAAAAAGGTATCTTAAAAGTATCAGCTATAAAGAGACCAGCTTGCCAGAGATGATTAAGAGATGACCGTATTCCATTCAAGCGGACCACCAGATTTTCCATGTAATTCTTGTGCCAAATCAAAAAAAAAAAAAAAAAAAAACTGTCTGGCCAGTGAATTTCAGGCAGGGAAAATAAAATAAATAACTTCTGAAACAAGGGCAGTCACCTGTGCAAGTATGATACAGCTAATATAGAGGGGGAACAGCTGACAACTGACAGCTGCCTGGTAACTTAGAGGAATCACATATAACAACCTTACAGAAACAAAATAGTGGGGCTAATTATTAACTTATTCTAGGATATACCAGTTATCCTGTTCAGATATTAAAAGAACGGGATGAAGACTACAGCTTTAGAAGCTGCATGCCCTTGGGAAAATAGTTCTTAAAAAAACTCACATCTGTAACGATCTCCGACAGTTTTAAGATTTCTATATCATACCAAATACTCGTTCTTCCTCTGCAGCATAACATTCTTCCAGGGTTTCTCTCGTGTCCTTATTCCCCATCATTTAGAAATATAAACACAGCTTCTAGCATCAAAAGCTCCCTGAAAGCTGCCTTTGCACATGGAGAAGCTGTTACAAGACCAGTAAGTTATGCCAGACCAAGAAGGCTGCCTCGATCTGCTATTTGACATGTACTGAAACCTAGATCTAGAGGAGGCAAAAAAGTTCAAATCTAGCAGATTTTGCTGAAGCGTAGTTATCTGGGAATCCACTTATCCCACACCTTTCCAAAGGAAGCACCATTTTACACCTCGTAGCACTGGAGAGATGGGATCAGCTGCCCAACAGAAAACTCCCTATTGTAACGTGACTTGTTCCTCAAATCCCAAACCAACAAGCATACCAGCAGAAAAAAAAAGTCTGAAAAAGCACATCTAGACTTGACATTACATGTCCACCACACACTTTAGTTTTGGTTATTTAGGATTATTTTTTCCAGGGGGTGGAGAAGGCTTTATTACTTACAGGAAACAAAGCCATCCAAAACAGTTTTAATGACTTCAGCATGAATTAAGAGAGAGAGTCTGAAGAGAGGTTGACCTAAAGTTTCACATTATTTAAAATGTTCTTCCTTCCTATATTTAGTTTATATTAAGCCATGTTTGTCAACTACTCTTTCAAATTTGAAGCAGTTCCTGAAGGCCCAACACTGCTTACAGACACAAACCAGATGTGCCATCATTATTTCATATATAAGTATGATTATGCTCATAGATAATACCTTTTCATGTGCAAAACAGTCATTTTGATCCTGTCACGAGGGGTGAGAGTCTCTAAGCCTGTTCTAGAGAACATAAGTCATATTAAAATCTTACTTTTCATCACTTCTGATGCCTAATGAAGATCATTCAAGATGAGAACTGATGGTTCTCCCCCACCAACAGATACCGAGAATCAGTAAATAAGATCAGTTGCATAAACTAAGCCAAAAATACAGCAGTTAATCATTTATATTAGTGCCCTAATTGAATGCCAACATGTAAGCATTCAGTAAGTCTTCTTGCACAACTTAAGCTTAGTTTTCACTTATAGACATAAATTAATATTTGAGTAACTTGGTTCATTTTATCAAGATCTTTACAGAATTTGCAGCATGTTGATATGCAAGACCCTATGTCTTGCTATACTATATCCATAGTATAGTATAGCATTAAATAAAAACAAATTTCACACTGAGGTTAACAGAGGCAGACAGCCTGGAATCACTCAGGAAATGATAAAACTGATGCAGATTTACAGTTGCAAGTCCTTTAGTCTAAAGATTTATAAACACAGCAGTTATATTGTGCAAGTATTTCTACATGATTGTTTCATTTTTTAAATCCTATTGGAAAGTTTAGGTACTGTGAAACAGCTTCTGCTAAACTTCACATGCTTTTTATTTTAAAATCAATTTTCTTTCCCTCCCCTTTTAATTCAATACACTATATACCCGCATAAGTTGTGGAACCATACATAGAAAAATATATAGACCGTTCTGTCAACTCTGTTCAGTAATAACCCCTCTAAGCTTTGTATCCAGCTTGACTCTGCAAAAACTATGCTTGTTCTTGCATATAAAGTTTATGGACAGATTTTTCCATACGCTACCTTTTACAGGCTTAAAACCCAACTTTAATTACAAACTGTTGTCTCCCTGACCTTCAGTAAAACTCAGGCTCTAATGCTCAAATTTATGTACCACAGGAAGCATGGAAGCCCAAGTTCTACAGAATAGAGAGCGCTCTCTCTGCGGGTACATTCAGCTCCAGAGTTTTTAATCCCACGGCAGTAGCACTCGGTGAGCTCTTACAACCTTTGCTACAATATTGTTCTGGAAATATATATAATGAATGTAGAGACTTTAAGGCACTATATTTGCTAACTGTGTGAATACATGCATCCACATGTATGAATGTTACTCCCCTAATTTCCCCTAGGGGTCCATCCCTATATCCAGAATGCAGCATAACATCAATGGATTTCAGCGGGCACAGCAAGTGTTCACTGTCTCTGCATGAAACACCTGAAGCACACGACAGCCCTGTCATTACGTGACTCACTAGCAATTCTTCCTGGGCTTGCTTTGACAAGCGGCTTCTCTGGCAAGCTGCAGGGCACAGGCACAAGTAATTCCAGCAAACGGCACCTTCCCCAGAGGTAGCTACCACATCCCTTCGCAAACCACAACAGAGCAGAGGCGCACACTGCTAACACACTTAGAACACAGGAGCGCCAGCACCACACTCAGTGGAAAAGCCACGGGTAGGCGCGTGGCACGCTGCTGTGGGACTGAGGTTGTCTCCACACAGCCAGTTCCTCTTTCATTTGGGTAACTGGCAAGTGACACAGGAGAGGTAATGGAACATTGCCATGACGGTCTAATTTGCTTGCAAGTATTTTTAAAGTCTCGGGAGCTTTGAACTTCAGGAAAGTCTTCTAGGCTACCTCTGTGGTTGAAAACCTTTGGCACTGGCACTGCAATTGGTTGACACAGTGTACAGTGACTATTGCTAAAAGGCTGACATCCAAGTAAAAAACTAAAGGGATCTTTTCTTTCAAAGCCATGCCATGGAATTACTATACCCCACGTGATATCCAGTAATGTTAACAGAAATCACACGAAAGATTGCCACATACACCAATAAGAATATATCCCTAAACTTGGAATAAATTATGCTGGAAAGGAAACACCCACCATTGGTTTATACAAAGACAGACTTGCCTGAACAGTTCGTTTGATGTGCCATAGTATATCCTGCAGTTCCTGGAGATAAATTATGATTCTTGCTTATTTCATAGCTTGCTCATTAATTCATGAAAAGTCCTCCCAGAAAAAAGAATTAAAAATATACCAAATATACCCCTGGATTACATTACCCTTCATGCAGTATTAAAGATAGTGAAAATGTTAATGTCTAGTCAACTCGGTGTGGCCTCTACCCAAACAGGGGGATCACTACTCAAAGTCCTGTCATCTTATCTTCAAATAATTTACTCTGGCAGAAAACACAAAATACGGAGGAAAATACAAAATACAGCTGTGACAGAGCATGTCACTTGCATCTATAGACTTGAACACCGTTGACGTGCAGTGTCATCTTTGCAAACGTGCTCGGGCAGGGGGAGGAAGAGCTGGCCTTCACGTAGCAAATGTACTCCAATTCTCTTCTTGGGAAAGGGCATGAGAAGTCACTCAGACAGCAGGAGCACACATCACAAGACTGCATGAGTGTTGAAATGCAGAAGCAAAGAGAAATTTAGTACTGAACCGTCACCAGCACGTAAATGTTTTGGAGTTTCTTCCTTATAGGGAAGATTTAAGTTAACAGGAAATTTCATGGCAATTTTTTTTCCTACCTGCTTTCCATTAAGTGCCATCAAGAGAACAGTTTGATAGACTTATTGTGTTCTGGTGAGAACCATGATTTCTATGGCAAACCATGCAGGTTCCATTAAGTCAGTGCCTGAGAGCACAAGTATTGGCAGATCACAGTGACTTTTCACTGACAGTGTTCTGACATGAACTTCAGTCATGAACTTCATCTCAGGCATTGATCTGTCTTCAGCAAATTTAAGAGGTTCACTGAAACAAAAATTCACATGTAAATAATCTAGGTCAATACAGGTTGCTACAAAGGAGAAAGGCACAGCAGTCTACTACTCAGACCCAAACATAACATCCCTTGTTTACCATATTAGCCAAGTCATAGATTTATTGCAGTAAAGTAGCTACTTTTTTCCAACCTATAAAGAAACTTAAAGAAAAAAGGAGTTTCAGCTGCACTTTTGGAGTGTCATCAGTCAAGGCACATAATGATACTGCAAATAAAAGATGGATTTGTCAACTGCTTTCTGGACAGACTTATTCCAGTAACCAGGAGGACCAATAAAAGAACCACCATCCCACACACCCCAAATTTAAATCAAGAAGCGAGCCTAAAAAGAAGTAAAACAGTCAAGGATTTTTGGCACTTGTCAAACTTCTGCTTAAAGTGACTCCCAGGGAGTAAGAGGGATTCAGTCTGCTCCAAGACTTTCTCCTACGTGCCTCCCATCCAAGGCGACTTACTCTAGTTCACAAACCTGCAAGACCCCCTTCCCAGGCTAAGGAAATAGAAATATACACTGTCACCCTGACAGAGTACAGGTAGCTGTAGACTCCAAGTAACCCATGCATTTGAAATACATCAGTAGTCACTGACGGTGACTCCCACTGAGAAAGACAAGTGAGATTTGTTACTTTGAACACATAAGCCACCAGTGTTTAAAATATTAATTCAAGAGGCCCTTTTAATTATAAGGATAGAATTCTGAAAGAATATATTCAATACATGAAAAGAGATGGTAAATACACGTCTCTAAATCACCATTCAAGCCTCCAACTCATCAAGTTCTGATTTTGTGCTTGTATTAAACTAGAAATAACTTTGGCTTAAGCAGTTGCTATGGGTGGTGTCCGCCCTCACTCCCTAGCCCAAAAACTGGGGAATACGTAAGTTAACATGAAGCTTCCTTCCCCTGAAGGTTTTGTTTAATTTTAGAAGTGTCAGGGAAATGTTAATATTACACTTTGGTGCATATTTTCCAGCAGCATGGGGCATATGCCGAGAAGGGAAATAACACTGTTTGTCATCATGACTTTACAGCCAGGGAGAAAAAAAGCATATATATGGAACGGAACAACAATTCATAGACTTGCTAAATACTGTTGTCTGCTATGCAAAGCATATTTAATATTTTAAGCTGCGTATGAGTTTTTCCCCTTCCTAAAATTCCTGCTTTGTTGCAAACCAGGAAAATAAGCCTGAAAAAATAGTTTTCTTCAAGAAGGTTTGTAAAAAACTTGACTCATCAAGCTGGGAAAGAGTTCTGACAATTAATGAATCTTGTTCAAGTTATCCTTATTCACATAGCTTAAATGATATGATAAAACTAACCAAAACAGAATATTTAGTATTTTAAAATCTCCTTCAGTATGAAGGAGACCTACACTTCCTAAAAGGTGCTTACAGTCTCAGTATCTCATGGAATGGGAAAATTTCCCTATCTAGTTCAAAGGCCACTCCTAAGTCTCCTAACAGAAACATATATTGTAAAAGTTATTCAAGCATATATGCACAAAAACTAAAGAATCTACTAGTCCTTTCTCTTTCCCACCCTACTTTGCCTAATATATTGAGGAATACCTCTAAACTTCATCTCCCTTAGGTGTCATTAAGGCCAACACTGGAGTTTATCTGAGCATTACTGAGCATTATCTGAGCACCAGTCCAGGCTGGGGACCGACCTGCTGGAGAGCAGCTCTGCAGAGAAGGACCTGGGCGTCATGGTGGACGACAGGTTGACCATGAGGCAGCAGTGTGCCCTCGTGGCCAAGAAGGCCAATGGCATCCTGGGGTGCATTAAGAGGAGCGTCTCCAGCAGGTCGAGAGGGGTGATCCTGCCCCTCTACTCAGCCCTGGTGAGGCCACATCTGGAGCACTGTGTCCAGTTCTGGGCCCCCCCAGTACAAGAGGGATGTGGAGCTGCTGGAGAGAGTCCAGCGCAGGGCCACGAGGATGATCAGGGGCCTGGAACATCTGCCCTATGAGGAGAGGCTGAGGGAGCTGGGCTTGTTCAGCCTGGAGAAGAGAAGGCTGAGAGGGGACCTGATCAGTGTCTATAAGTGCCTCGAGGGAGGCAGTGAGGAGGATGGGGCTGGCCTCTTTTCAGTGGTGGTCACTGACAGAACCAGAGGAAATGGCCATAAATTGAAGCATAAAAAGTTCCACGGGAACTTAAGGAAGAACTTCTTGACGGTGAGGGTGACAGAGCACTGGCACAGGCTGCCCAGAGAGGTTGTGGAGTCTCCTTCTCTGGAGATCTTCCAAGACCCGCTTGGATGCAGCCCTGTGCCACGTGCTCTAGGTGGCCCTGTGTGTGCAGGGGGGTTGGACTAGATGACCTCTAGAGGTCCCTTCCAACCTTAGGCATTCTATGATTCTATGATTAAGGTTTAACTAGATTTTAATGTAGTTCTTTTAATTTCTCCCTAACTACCTTAAGCAGGTGTCCTCCTTGCATCACTTGTGGGTCTATTTAGCTGGTTAAATACTTAGCATTTATTTTGTTTCTTCTTTTGAGGTTTGTATCCCAGCGAGAGAAGCAGGCAGGCTGCTTGTGGCAAGGCAAAGCTCTCTGCTCAGCACGCCATTTGAGAGCCAAATAGAGATACAGCAGCAACTTCACCTGAAAGCCCTAGCAAAGTCAATCACTCCAGCCAAGGTTCTCTCCTGAAATGCACAGGTATATTTATATTACAGGCTAAGAATGAGTTTGTTCTCTGCGCCTCTGTTTTCCATCACAATTAATAAATCTGAGTTAAAGACACCGCATTGTCCATAATTCCTCTGGAATAGCTACATTATGGACAGTGGAGTTGTACCAGGGAAAAAGCAGCACTAGCTGCCCTCAAATAGAGGGTATATTTCAAAATATGATGCTCTGATAGAAAATAAGGAAGTAGAATCTGAATCTAAAGCAGCTTCTTCTGCTTTGGTTTGACCAAATTCTCTATAATAGAAATAGTTATGCTTTTTATTTTTATTTATTTTACCTCGACAGGCTTAAAAAGTAATATACTTCTGACATGACTGTAAACATTTCAAAAAAGATGTTTATCATTCTAGTATTTTCAGTAGTATACAGTAGAGTACTCATATCATTCTAGTTACTTAAAATTACACATATATTTAACTACAATTTACATACTACCATGTTACAGCAAAACGTTCTTTCAAAACCCTGTAGTACGGCTAATAATTTTTTGTTCATTAATGCTTTCTGTCTTAAGCCATTTACCTATCTATATTGCTACATGCTTAACGTAGACAATTATTAACGATTACTATGCAAGCACAAGAGCCAAAGACTTATTTTTTACTGCAAAACCTCAGGTGTTTATACTGTTGCCCGCTCAAGAAACAGCACTCAGAAATTCTATCAATAATTGAGCAAGTCCTGGCTTTGCAGTTTTGTCAATTTTATATTCAAGACAACTTACTAGAGGCCAACATTACCTCTAAAAAGCATTTTGTCTCTACTTTGTGAAGTAGTTGGTTAGATATTCTGGTGAGCTTTGCATGGAAAACCTCCAGGGGATGTAGAAACCAGGAGTATGACCTATCTCAGGCTCTCCAGAAGGATCTTCATGAATTTGGATTTTAAACATCACTAGGCTTATGAGGGAAAAGTTACTAGTCAGAAGGACTGTACAGTACTGGTATTACCATAAAGCAGAAATGCAAAAGCAAGTTTTGCTTGCAGTCATATGAGAAAATGGGGAAGGGAAAAAGGGAAAAAAACATCAAAAAACAGAACATTCTGTAATAGTAACTGGTGGATTTTTGAAAGAAAAAATTAAGACAAAAATAAACAAAAAAGACTATTCCCATCATGATCATTCTCTCATAGAGGCTGGAGAAATAGCTTTCTGTGAAAATAAACAGAAATGAGCAGTAATACTTTTTTTTGTATAGGTCATAATTGCCAGAACATTGAAGAAACAACTTTAGTTTTGTAGGGCCTGAAAGGATAAGTAATAAGTTGGCAGTGCTGCTTAGACATTTGTGAGTTCTCATAAATATTACCTACCACAAGTCTAAATCACTGCCAGCTCTGGCTCATGTTAGCTTATTTTAATATCTTACCAACTCCTCTGCCAGAGGACTGCTGACCTTTTAAAGCTTTTTTTTTCCTCCTAGTGCTTAGAAGATAGTGTCAAGTAAATGATTATCGGTTCCCAGAGGCACTAGAAATCTACAGATTTCATTTCTAATCTTTTGGAAGGACCATTAACTCAAATCATGATTTATTAGCTTTTTAAGAGCTTTTAACAATGATGAAATTCCAACATAAAAATAAATGTTTTAGAGTAATAAGTCTTGCATCAAGTATCACTGTCCACAGAATAGATGAGTGAGCATTAGATTTATTAAAGCTGTGTTATGGATTACCTAGAGTAATAATTTTGTATGAAGTTGAGTTCTACCTTTCAGACGAGTTTTTCTACTTGCTAGGGCAAAATTACTGGGACACTAGAGCAGAAAACAAAAAAAGACACAACCTCCCCTCCCCCCAACTATCTGGAATCAAGCACATGTTGGACACCCACCACCACCAATTTCAACTAACTAGAAGTTGTATAGAAAACAGATTTGACCGTTCAAATTTATGGTTTGAAATTTCAAACTATATATTGGTATATTTCAACTGATTGACAAGCAGAGAAGACAGCACAAGACCACCAGGCACAGTTTTGCTGTGGCAGCATGTGCACTGATAAATCCAGCAGCATGTAGCTTAAGGTAAGCTTAAAGACCCTTAAATAACATATAGTTAAAAAAATCCCCCAGACTTTTACACTTTTTTTTCCAGAAAAATGAGAGCAGCTTCCTCCAAGAGCTAGTCATTCTGATGTTTCCAAGTCACATTTTTTCCTGTGTTCTAGTAGTAGTAATATATCAAACAATACCGCCACTCAAATAAGATGACCTAGTTTTCTCCATTTACCATACACAGAAGTCAAAATACATAGGATCTCCCCCAAAGGCACTTCCCTATCTGGAGCAGAGGCCTGTGGCAAATGCACTAATTTCAAAGAAATCACAGTTGATTTGTAATTTCAGCAAGAGAACAACAAAATTTTGACCAGAAAAACTCTACAGCTTCTCTAAAGAAGAGTTAGATTTGCCTGGTTTACTGAACACAGGGTATTGAAGAACTCGTGTCTTTGGTGACACTTCCCCAGTTCTCCCAGAAAGCCTGAGCCACTACAGAAGGCTCATGGAACAGGATGAAAGATGCCCCTACCTCTGAGAAATCTTTGGTTCTGGAGATGTGTGCATACCACAAGATGTTTCAGATCTGATTTTCTTCCTATACAAGGACCTCCCCTTGTGAATTTCTCCATTTAGTCTTACCCTTGTAAGAGAATTAAGTGGCAAGACAGCCATCAGGAGTGGCATAGGGCTCTTGTGGTTGGCAGGGAACATCACTAGGGATGATGTTTATGTTTAGGGATGGTTTATGGACAAGTTGCTTTGTTTGGAAGGAGGGTGGAAGAGCTATCCCAAGGAGCTATCAGATGCCAATAGCACTGGAGGAAAGAGACAAGTGTAAAATGCAGCAAGAGTTCAAAGGTTCTCCATACAAAAAGTCTAGTCTGATGTAACTCCAGAATGTAGGAAGAGACATATGGCCACAAAAAGTGGTATTGCTGTGCTAAAATCATCATCCCAATTCAAAATTTCCACTGATAAGTTTAAGTTCCTATATCCTGCAAGAACAAAAATGTAGGCATAGCTTCATAATTCTGCAGAGTTGTAGGGATAAGATTTAAGACTTCCTGAATTTGGGTATAACGCACATGGTTTTATAGAACTTAAAGCAATAGCCTAGACCACATTAAAAAAACCAGCTTATAAACTCCAGAACAATTCACTTTAAATATATGTCCTGTGTTCTCATGCTACCCATTTAGATAGAAGCATGCTCTGTTTTCTCATTTAAATTCTCTAATATTTGCCATTAGGATGCTTTCCCACTGGTAACCAGGATGTTTCAGAGAATACAAGCAAACATAGTCATCATCCAAATACAAAAACATGTCTCTAGAGTGATAAATTACTTTTATTATTCTGATTCCCACCACAATTTTATATACAATTTCAGGCTGAAACATAACACAAATGAAAGCTTTCTAAACATTGTAATAAGAAAAAAAAATCCCTCACTGAGGCAAGTACAGTATTTACAGTGCTTCGGTCCTTGCCCAGAAGAGTTCAATATGCTAAATATCTGACTCCGAAGACCCCTTTGCTTCCACCTCCTATCTGCAAGGAGGATATAGTAGGTCTTTTTTTGAAGGAGTACCATAGATAAAGGCATTAAATCTGTGTGTTGTTACAGCAGTAAGAAGACAGAACTCCCACAGAGGTGATGCTTGATGACAGGACAAGTAGGACCATAAAACCAAGTTCAGCTGCTATTTCAGCTAAACCCTTATAAGTTGGTCACCATGCGATTACCTCCTTTCCCTTTTGAAAAATTGATGTTGTTATACTTCATCACTCAAACCCCGAATGAACCAGAGACCACGGTTTTTGTGCTCAGCACCACAGTCCTGGCCAGACCCTTCCATTACTAATATATGCAATGGTCAGGAACAGGATGGAACAGGATAACTCCTTTCCTTGATTCAAATAAAATAAGAATGAAACCCAACTGTTTTTAAAATGCTTTCGATTTCTTTGCTGTACAATATATGATTCAGTGTTATTTATATTAGATCATGAATGCATACTATTACCTCCTACAGTAATCTTGGAAAGCAAAATTCACAGTTGTACTGGGATATTAGACATTACACTCAGTAAGGGAGAGAGATCACCCTCCTTCTCCTATTTGCCCCACTCGCAAACAGAAGTCCCATATCTCTTCACGTTTTACAACCCTTTCCCACACAGAAATAAGCATCTCCTCTTTATACTTCTCTCCCCTCCACGCTCCCCTTTAAAGGATTTTCTCTGCACACCATAGACCAGAGCATCCTTCTTAGATATGATCTAATTAGTAGTGCTCTCGCCTTAAATTTAGCTTTGAAGCTTAATGCTTCCCCTACACACACAAAGGAGACCTCACGCACCTGAAACCTTGCCTGCTTATGCTTAGTCCAGCTTCCAGGATATAACCTCTGTCTACAAACTTGGCCCCACTTTTGTCCTTAAACCACTTTGCATAGAGTTGATAGTGTTGTCTCCAAAGTTAACACACAAACATAACCAAAAATTACACACACTCCCCTCGCCACCCTCCCAGAACAGTACAACCTACTTCGGAAAGATGAAACAAACTTCAAGTTACATGAAGATTTGTCCAATTTCAGCATCATATGTGCAAGTTAACAGGCTTATTTTCCTCCCTCTTTCCTCCTTTCCTCCCTATAGCTATAGGGACTTCTTTTTCCAGATACTGGGAGAGTCAAACTAACAAGCCTTTAAAAGGCTTATCAGTTCTCTAGAAGAAATGCTGCCTATACAGGCCAGGAAGTCATTTCTTCAGGCAAATTTCAGATTTCAAGTCCAGAGTACATAAGGACTGAGAAACCTTAAGAGCATGGCTGCCAACTGCCTTGCTCCCACTTTGGAGAGACAAAGGCAGNTATACAGGCCAGGAAGTCATTTCTTCAGGCAAATTTCAGATTTCAAGTCCAGAGTACATAAGGACTAAGAAGCCTTTCTCCCACTTTGGAAAGACAAAGGCAGAAAAAAACACTCTTAAAGCACTTTCTTAAAGCTGTTACNAAAAAAAAAAAAAAAAAAAAGCACTTTCTTAAAGCTGTTAGTTAATCCTTTAAAAAGAAGAAACAATTCCTAAATTGTGTTTTATAAAAGTAAACAAAAAAGCCCAAGGGAGGCTTTCAGAATGGTTTACATAGCAGTTTGAAAAGGTTCTTACTAAAATGTATACAATATGCAAATGACTATTAAAGAACTGTAAAACATGAAAAAATCTTTTATGCTATTTCCTTAAACATGTAAATGAAGGACACTTACTTTATAGTCAGGAGATGTGGGCAATAGTGACTTGGCAAACAAAGACCAAACTCATTACCTTCAAGATTGCATTTATTTGCTATAAAAGCAAATGAATTCATTAAGAGTTTTACAGTGCAAACCCATAGCCTCACCTGTCATGCTGACCCTACACAACCCATAAATGCTGAGCTCCAAATATGCCAAATTCAGTTACACATGAAGAACTCTCTCTGTAGTAGAAGCACCATGCTAAAATCATGTGAGCAGTGCTTAATTTCCTCTATCAGCCATGTCAATAGTAGTGGAAATTTGAAGAACTCCTAGATAAACACATACTTCACTCATTTTCCGAGCACGCATTGCTCAATATTTCAAAAATCAATCCAGTTTAAATAGTTTACAATAGCATTAAGAATTTTGATTAGAAAGGCCACAATTAAAACAAATCCAATATTTCATTAAAATAGGAAAACATGGTCATTTGATCTGAGCAGAAGTGCATCATTCAATCATAAAAGAACACAGGTTCACACTGCAGATGAGCAATATTATCATCACCTCAGATTTTATGTCAAATTCAGAATAGTCTCTATAACATTACTGAAGTGACACCAGGAATTAATGTTACTTTGGTATAACTTTTCTTGGTAAAAAAAAGTGTTATTACAGAACCAAAGCAATATACTTTGGAACATATTCTTCCAACAACAGAAACCATCCATAGCAATCTGGGACTGATTATTCACATGAAGCAAAGAAATACAGTCCACACAACAGAAAGAATGAGTGCCTTAAAGGAGGACTTGATTTTTGTTAAGATGTTTCGTTGCTTTTTTAAACAGATATTCACAGCACCTACTGAGATGATCTGTATGTGCTTTTTGAAGCTCATGACTTCTCACAAAAGCAATACCTGAAGAGATTTATCTTCTGATTTAACCCCATAAGAGTTCTGGAAAGATTAAAAAGAAAAAAAAAAAAAGCCCTCTTAATTCATGTCTGTTTGGTCTTATGGGGAGCACCACTACACAAGAGACAAGAATGAGTGCTTTTCAGGAAGCAGTTATCCCACAGAGAGTACAACAGTATGAACTTAACTGCAGAAACAGACAGTGAAGGATGGTTCTGCTCCAGACATCTTGAACCTCTGTGCCAAGGCTTACGAACATGACCAGAAGAGAGTGCAACCATCAATGGCATTTCACAGTGCATGCCCACATGGTAGTGAATCTCAGTGCCTAATGCACTTTTAGAGAGAATTAGACAGTGGTACGGCCACAGTCTTACAAGTGAGAGAAGAATATTTAACTCATCTAGGCAAAAAGCCCAGTACCTGTAGTATTCTCCTGGGGTTTTTCTCTTTGTTTTATAGCCAAACTAGAAGAATTTAACAATTTTGATTGTGGTTTGGTTGTGTGATCAAGAGCAGAATTCCTCCAGAGCGTGACCCGCATGATTCAGCCTGAACTTTGGTTTTAATTGCAATATTATTTGTGTTGCCAGGGGAAGGGGCAGGGAGAAAACAGTTTCCATTTCATTTATTGTCTATCCAATCCCTAATTTAAGCACATAAAGTGCTCTGAAAAGATGACCATAATTCCACTGGTTTCAGGGCACTTCTACTTAACATTTGCAGGAGCCCCATCTGCAAGAGATGTTTCAAACCTGTTCCTCAGTGGATGCAATGGTTGGCCCAGCTTCCATTTACCCTTGCCCTGCACTTCGTGGTGTTATTTACATCAGTGCTAGCTGGTGGTAATGCAGGTGTCTCGAGGTGCACCTTGTGCCAAACCTAAAAACATTGCCCTATAACCTCCCAAAGAGGAAACATGAAACATTGAGGCACAAGGATTCTGCATGTAATAGTTCTTTGTGCTTCATGGGCAGACACCTATCGAATCCAGACTTTTCCGCCCCCCCCTGTGCAGAGGTCACAGAAGTCAGTTCTTTTGTGGGAGCACCAGCCTGCATTTCCTAAGCTTTCCTACTAGGATTCCCATGATCAACAACAAGGGACAGGGGAACTCCAACACCCAAAACTGCCCTAAGTTAACCAGACTTTTATGTACAGTCAAGCATGTGCTTTATATACAAGTTAATGTGTGTGTGTAAAAACAGTTCAAGGAAAAAGTCTTGTACTTAAGCCTTTAAGCACTGCCAAACAGTTTTATATATAAATGGAGGGTATGCCTACTTGAATATCTGCCCAGATACAGACTCTGATGATAAGTGTTTCAGTTGTCCAAGAAGTATAGTACAAAAGCACTAGAAAAGTTAGCATTTTTTTTCCAAAACGGATGGGGAGCATTGCAGGCTTAAAACACATAAGATGCAGGAAGTCACTTACAGCCCTACACACATGGTTCCAGTTTGAAGTCTTGCATCTTTAAAAGATTTGCTAATATTTTTACAAATAGGAGTACTTCTATCAAAGCCTTCCTGTGTCTCAAAGCAATTGCTTATAGAGTTAACATTCAAGACTTCAGCATACTCACATTGCTTTTTCAGTATAATATTTTCTTATGCAGCGCTGTGGTACTTTCCATATGAAAGCCATGAGTCTGAAACAATACCTAATTATCATAATCTACTAAGACCTGCATTTCAAAACGTTTTAGAAGTGGTTTAGGGTTACTTCGTACTTGGCAGTCTCATACCGGCATAGCAGTAAAAACCATTGCAGAACCAGCTTTGGAAAAAACACAGTTACAGAGTGCAATGCTGCCATCTGCTGAAGATTCACCGTTCTAATGGGCTAGCAGCTATTTCCAAAGATTCAGTCCTGGGCTTTTGAACATTCAAAGCAGTTTAAGTTGATCGACTTGAGACAAAGTGACAAATACTCTTGGATGAAGCCTTTACGTACACGGATACAGGGCAAACTGCAGCCATCATCATGGAATCATCACAGAACGCCTAAGGTTGGAAGGGACCTCTAGAGGTCATCTAGTCCAGCCCCCCTGCACACGCAGGGCCACCTAGAGCACGTGGCACAGGACTGCATCCAAGCGGGTCTTGAAGATCTCCAGAGAAGGAGACTCCACAACCTCTCTGGGCAGCCTGTGCCAGGGCTCTGTCACCCTCAGTGAGGGTTGGGTACAGTAGGTCTCTGACCTATTCATGGGATGGCCACTCACACTTGCCAAGATGCAGCACGTTTCTGTGTTATGGACCCTACCACATCCAAAATCTTGCCGATGGTCCCCCCATCAGCAGCAGGCCCCACGAATGGGGTGTCAGACACAGCAGTAACCTCAGAACAGGGAACCCACACTTGAGGGTCTCCTGTGCATGGAGGAAACAGCAACAGGACACCCCTAGCAGCCCAAGCTGGTATCCCACTTACTAGAGGTACTGCCCCTAAGCCCTGCCTTGTCAGGAACTTTAAGAGTCTATATCATGAATTTGTTATTTCCCCAGGTCTAATCATGGAAAAGTGCGTTTTCCTTATTTCTTGGTGATGGGTATCTGCTATACTTTAGATGAGGATCTGCTGTACCTTAGCATCAGCACTCAAGCTGTCTAGGGAGAAAACTTTTCAGATGTGGACGAAGCCAAGAGATACTCATCTGGCAAAAATTACTGAAGTAGATAACATGAAAGCACCACAATGTTATTTTCACTATGACATATTGTGACAACTGTGGTAATTGGTGCTGGTACAAAGCTTGAAGAGTAAACCGCACGTTTCTGTTCCCAAGAAGTTAGTAATGAACTGAAATAATGCCCATTAGTTCAGTGAACATGGACCTTAATTTACACTAATTTAAACAAGTCCAGGATGTGGGGCAGTGCGCCGTGTATAGCCAGGCATACTTCACCTGGCAGACACTTAACTCCAAGTCTGATCTTCCCATGCCTTGCACTGGAATAAGCAAGTGTACAACGACTGATAACATTACTGTATGAGGACAGCACTTGACAGTCACTTCAAACAGTCTCCATTACTATGACTCATTAAAAAACACAACAAAAAACACCACAAGACACACGCACACACAACTTGGCTGTATCATCTTATTTGAAGCACCCCTGCTGTAATCCTCATAACTCGTACTACATCACTTACATTGATAAAAGGCAATTATGAAGAGATTCCAGGAGCATTTAACTGGACTTAATCCCAAGCATAAACTGATAAGAGTTCCACTGACGTCTGTCAGTTTAATTAGAGTATGAATCACATACCAAGAAATATTATCATGGAGGACTTCAAGGCAGTTTTAGCTCTAGGAGTAGCATGGGGAGTAGGGGGAAAATGACAGGGTAGAAAGACACTTTGATCTGTAGTTAATGCATTTATCCTTAGTTTCCTTTGCTTATGGAGTGAAAAAAATGCAAAATTTACATAATAAAAAACATCTATCAAAAAAGGTAGTAAACCTGACATTTTACACTCACAAATTTTTGATATTTGTGAACCTTAAGTTGGTTAATTTAGAAAAAAATCAGTTTATCACTAAAAAAGACAAATTTATTTTTTTATAGTCTATATTATAATATTACAGCAAAGATTCATTTACTTAGAGTACCTCACAACCTATATACATAAAGAATTCAGTAAAGAATAAGCTAGAAGTTCCTTTGCCAGAGCAAAGCTCATGCTTACAACTCCAAGCCAGTGAAAGATTTTACACTGCAAGAGATAAATAGCATTTTCTCGTCCAACAGGCAAGACAGATTCAGAGTTGCAGCCATGCCCCTGTCACAAAGGTTCACAGGTCTGAAGCCACCTTGGGGTGCCACCCCAAAGCTCCTAGGGGACCACTAGCACAGTTACACAACACACAGTAACTTGGGCAGGTCGCTTACTTGGACCTCATGGACCACTGATGGTCTCTGGACAGCACAGAAACAACTGCTCTATCAAGCCAAATAACCCTGTGCGCTTCAAGCGCAGGGCGTAGGAGGCACAACAAACTGCTAACACAAACACACAGGGCAACGTCCCCTTGGGATGTAACTGGATGCAGTTCCACCAGCAGTGGTATTTTGTTTATAACCCACAGAAGCTGAGCCATATGGTTAAATGCTGCTGCTACTACTACCAGTGCTGCTAACTGCTATCCTTAGCCCTTCAGGATAATTTATTGAACGGGACAATAAGGACCAGCACTTTCATAGCTTGTAATCACTACCACTTTTCCGCCCCAGTTTGTCTCAGTTATCAGTTATAATTTTCTTCCAGGATATGGCTCATTAGTTTCCAATGTGCATTGTTCACATCTACTCCAAAATTATTACTCAGCCTACACCAGTACAATTGAATTAAGATGTGTTGCTCTTGGTTCAACTGCATCCAAACCACAGCTGTTATTGGAAACTTCTGTTCTAAGTTACTTTCCAAACTGACCCTCCAACCCTACTTTCCTCTGTTGTCCGGCAGTCATTTAATGGAGTAAACTACAGAAATTTTCACCCCATTATCCCATGGATCAGCTTCCAGAGAAAACAAGTAACCGAGTAAGTACGAATATTCCATGTAAGAAAAAAAAAAAAAAGGTCAGGTTTGTATTTCAAAACAGCCTTCCTTTGAGGCATCAAGAAGCTGCAATCTTGCAATTATCACACTGCACAAGGAAGCAATCCTGAAGTAACAGCTCATCAGGGGTCATATCCTGGTGGATACTGCTAGATGGTCTCATCAACAACTCTTCTGCAGGCATCATGCATCAGGGATACATAGGAAAAACATGATGCATCTAAGGTCAAGGCCATCTAAACTCCAAGAGCCGTTACAGGGAGCCCACACTGGAGAAGTCACTGTGCTAACAATTTATTCTGCTGCTTGCTTCATTTTGCACCTCACGTCTGCAATGGTTCTGATGATTTCTGAAGGTCTTCTTCATTACAAAATATAGCAAACAAGGGGCAAATCATTCACCTAAAGTACCAGGTTGCCTTTGGCCAAACACAACTACAGAACTGCCTTGTATCTACTTTTGATGAAGAGCATTATCATAAATCAAATCCCATTAAGACAGCTCCTAGCAGATACATACAGAGCTAAGCACTGCTTTATGCCAGTAACCAAAGCTGACTATTTAGAAACTAAATAAAACTCAGAAGCGAATAGCATAAAGATTGAAGTTCTCTTTTTTTCCTGCTGTTAACACGCCCAGCCCATTGGCCAACTATAAAACAAACAAGCAAAGACATCAGCTGCTTTTAGGAAGTCCCTAAAGTTCATTTGCTCATCTGCCAAAGCAGCGTAACCCTAACTACCCACTCCAGCCGTGGCACCACACAGAGCCCCTCCTCACGGAGCAGCCCTCCCATGACTTGCCAGCCAGTGCACATGCTAAGGAGCCATTACTTGCTTCTGATTTCAGGTGTCACACAGGAAAATCATTTCCCCACTCTCAGCAGCAAATGGTAAGCTCACGTGTTCCACATTGCTGCTCTTCCCAACAATTGTATTTTGTGGTTCTACTTCCATTTCCTTTACTACATATGCATAAGCAGGAGGCCTCTTTGGACTGAATTATTTACCTTATAATCTGTGCTTCTGTTTTCAGCTAGTATTTACTGCTGAATCACGCCAAAAATCACACATACTGAATATTGCAGAGGGTCATACTTTAAAGCCTCATGAATCTCCTAGTTTCCTTCAGCCAGACATAAGCTTCCCATTACTTTGGCCAAAATTTATTCTCTTATGAAGCAAATTCACCAATTTCAGTGAAACTACGTCCATTTGTTTAATATTACATTTCTAAAACAGTCACCCTAGTCATGACTCCTTAACAATTTGGCCTTTACTTCTGGCGTCTAAATGATTCTGAAAGTAAAAACCTGAAAGCTCCACAGTTTCCAAAATTCATGCAAGAACATTGAGGTATCCAAGTATCAAAATTATTTCAAATCTACATCTATGCCCTTGAGCAGGGACATATGTACCTGTGCACAAGGTATCTGCTCAGTTCTTACATTCATTCCCATTTCCAGCCTTCAGCACATCTGACAACCAGCCTAATCTGTCCAGCAAGAGGGTTTCAAACAGGTTACCTCGCAGTAAGAAGTTTTTTTGCTACATATCCTTAGAACACACAGCTGCTTAAAAGCAAGTAGACAAACATCTATACCATGGCCACATGCACTAAACAGCTTTGAAAATCTGGGCAAGTATTGCAGGAACCTAAAAACATTGCAAAAAGGGCCATGACTATTATGACCCTTCCCTGCTGACAAAGTTGTCTTGAAACAAGACATCATAGCACTCTTAGTACTCACAATGACACAGAAGTCACCAACTTCAGAAAAAAAAACAGGATTTTCAAAAATATTGCACACTAATAAGTTCAGAAATAGTGACACAGCTGCACTACTCACTCTCTTTAACATAACAGGGATAAAAGTTTTAGGGGCTTGGCTACCTTGAGTGCACAGAAGGCCAAAACGAGAATGACAATCAGATCCACCCACTACTCAGGAGCATTTTAAACAGATTTAGGTTTCTGTGGGCCTTGCAAAATGTGGAGTATTAGCTGTCAGATTTCCACAGTTACTAGGGACTTGCATGCCTATACAGCATTGATTTCAGGGGGACTTTCACACCTAGCTTGACTGACTTTACAAGCTTCCAGAAAGAACAAGTATTTCTGAGGTGTTTGGGCTAACTAGATGCCATGAGAAGTTTGGTCACTTAGTTGTTGTAGTCCCTAGACAGTCCTCAACAGTTTGGGGCACACAGGTTCTTGCCGAGGCCTCCCAAATCAACCACAACCTGATACCACCTGTACCCACTCAAGTAGCCTTGGGAAACTCAGCACATCCCATGACTCTATAGGGACCTGCAAAAATTGTTTGCAGCTGCTTTTAACATGAGGTGGCTGGAGTGGAACTTGCATCATTGTGCAAGAGTCCAAAGCCCTCATAACCCCCTCAGGAGGCAACGGGAGTATTGGGAATTATAGAGTCGAGGAGCAAGCATCTGAGTAGATGCTCCCTGCCTTCCCAGAGGGAGTACCAGCTTCAAGGCAAACTTCTCATACTGAAGTCACACCATTCTAGGGATGGACACAAGAGAGAAGGCCAGCACAGCCAGAGCATACAGGGAAGTAATTCCTCAGACTTGGATCTGGCCACTTACTTCAGAGATAACCCCGACTCCCAGTTGAAGAAAGGCATCCCCAGATCCAACAGCAACATGCTACAAAACTCCTCTGAGACCCAAGCGAGCTGGGAGTATTTCCACATCTAAGACTTTCAGCTTGTTTCAGCAACAAATGACTTCACACAAAGTGAGAGGAGCCATTTACCACGGTGTTGTTCATTGATGAAGCTAAAGTTGCAAAGAAAGCTTTACAATATTAACTGGAGCTCATGAATGCTGGCACAAGTCTGACAAGACTTTCCTTAAAGGAGAATAGCCTATTTTAAATATTTAAACATACCATTTAAAAAGCTTAAACTTTAAAAAGTTTGAACATGTAACATTTGAGAGCTTAAAACTAAGCAGCACAGTTAAACAGCTCTGTTCCACAGTCTAATATGCAGGATGCCCAGAAAATAAGTCCAAATAATTAAGTCAACCAGCAGTTAGCTAGTGAGCTTTATTGCCACTTCCTAGCCTAGCATCCCGTAGGACAGGCACCCTCCATTGCCAGCAGCTGCAAGGGAACTCCCAACTCCGGGCAGTGCCGCAAGGGCACTCCGAATACCAACTACTCTTGAGCAAACGCTTTCCAGAGGATCTGAGACAGAGCTGCTGTGCTGGCATTTTGCACATACAGACTAGACCGAATACCAACTACTCTTGAGCAAACCCTTTCCAGAGGATCTGAGACAGACCTGCTGGCATTTTGCACATAGAGACTAGAGAATATGATAGGTCCCAGCCTTCCCCGGTCACTCCAAGCGCAACTAATCACTAGATTTTTCCATTTCAAAGAGGTCCTTTCGGCAGGATGTTATATTTTAAAAGTGTCTATACCTCCAGTTGCCTTGATTCTCTAAGCAACCAATGGCATTTTTGCCTGTTGTTCTCTTGTGCCCACCAAAGCACTTCGCAAATGACTTCTATTTTTAGAAAGACTGGAAATGCTTTTGCTTTTTTTTTTTTTAAATCCTCAACTCATTCTTTCCACTTTGTGTAATCTTAGTGCCATCTATTGGTAAAGTTATGAAAAGCAGGCTTTTAGTTACTATTTAGTATTTTTAAATACAAAAATTCTTCCTCCTAACTTTCCTAGAATATGCAAAATCTATGCAAAATCTAATATTGTGGAATAGTCTTTATTAAATGAAAGACTATGGCAAGTGCAATACTGATGCGTTCAATAAGTTTATCAAGCAAGGGCTTAGGAGGCTCACAGACACTAACGATGCATTTAACAAAGAATACAAGCTGCCACTTCTAGAAAGAGCTCTTGGTGAGGGGCATCCTGCAGGAGTCTCTGCCATAACCCTTGCTGTTCACCCTTCTCTCTGAACTCGCAGTCCAGTCAAACGCTGCACGTGAGTAGTACTATATAAGGATAAACATGTAAAAACTACCCCCTCACCCTGTTACTATTTGTCCTCCAGAACTGTGCCATTTCTAAGTCTTTAGAAATTCTCCCTCCAGCAATAGCCTTCGGGCACATATATCTACACAAGCATCTACGTATTGATGAGTAAACACTCTTTCTTTCCAGCACTGGTGAAACTCTGAACTGAGTAATCACGGTAAAAATTTAAGTATAGCCCATACCCAATGTTAAATGGAGAAAAAAAAAAAATGTTAAAAAGGGTGTTTGGGACCCTAGAAAATATTTCCAAGGACCTCAGGAATGCCAGGCATGGCATTTATACAGGCAAACTGACACCACAGCAGAGAATAAAACAGAGGCTAGAAGGGGCAGACCCCTAAATAAGCAAGGCAACGTGGACAAACAACATCTGGAAAGGAAAATCCTTGGCCCAAGCACAGTTTTAGGAAGGACAGCGATTATCCAAGACTTCCCTGCAAGCTCACAGTGCCCTCACGCTCAGGCCTGCCCTGGTCACCCTGCAAGGGAGATAACCCGGGGCACAGGGCAGTGCCAGGGCCCATTTCCCTTTTCTAAGGGAAACACGGTTCTGTAAGTCATTAGGGTGTTATTAGAAGAAGGGATAGAGAAGGGGAATTATCACCTTCTAGATCCATTTAGCACCACTGCTACATTGCATCTACACAAGTGCTTAAAAAAAAAGTCATCTGTTCACACTCCAGCTTTATAAGAAAGTCATTGCTCACATATACACATACATAACTTCAGCATTGTTTTCAGTAACAGTACATAAAAATATCTTTATGCATACATATATAAAACTGATAATTAGAAGCACTAACAAAGAAATCATGACCTACTCTCTCCCCAGAAGAAGAACATGATGTCGAAGTACAGCACTGTGAAACACTTCTCTCACAAACTTTTCTACCTTTCCAAAAGGTCATTACAAACACAAGCACAGCACCCTGCCCATGGCACATCCCCACTCACTGGCCAAGAGCAGCTCACGGCTGCGCCACCCCTTCCCACCCCAGCACAAGGGCTGAGCTCCCCAGGACCCTGCCAAGGTCCTGGCTCAGCTTCGGGGGAAGAAGCAGCCTCCTCCCAAACAAATAAACACAAAGATAGATGAATAAAAATAAATAAACAAATGCATACTCACCATCTCAGCTCCAGAATGGCACCGTTCCTCCTCAGGAAAGGCAAGAGCTGCTCAAGCCCATGGCTCTTCCACCTCCTGGTGCTGAGCAGGGCCCCCAGCACCTCCCCTGCACAGCTGGCCATGGTCAGGCCACCACTCACCCCCCAGTCACCTTTCACAATCACATCAGGGCACAGCTGTGCTAGAGCAACCACCTCACTCACTCTGCCTCATAAACCTGTGTATTTATATTTCACCTGTGGGTAAGCTAGCACTTGCATTGTACAAGTCTAATAGATTGCCATCACTTGGCCCGTCCTGGGAAATCTCATTCCAGGTGGAAGCCATGAGGATCAGTGAAGTGTTCAGGCCTCAGCTAGGGGAGCAGAGATGCGTGTTCCTCACTCACGCAGGCACGGCCGTGGGGTATTGGGCACATCCACATGGTCACAGCTGTTCCCAGCGAACTGCACCAAAACCCCATGC
>VWPW01005240.1:89355-130072 GCA_013389825.1 Crypturellus undulatus | reverse complement strand
AGCTACCCTGTAATGGGACATGCGCACTGGGAGCTTGTACGGGGTGGGGTGGTCCCAGTGGCCCCTGACTGAGCAGTGCCTAAGTCTTTCTAGAAGCTGCTAGAATCCCAGTGGTGGGGGCCAGGAGCAGTCTGGCCTGGAGGACTGTCCGCCCACCAACAGGGTTTGACCAGTCCGGAGAGACCACCACATTAGCATAGCACCTATCATGCCCTCGCTCCTCCCTGTTCCCTCCCTTTTCTCCTCCCTCTCCTAAAGTTATAAAAGTTTGTGTTACTTCCTGAATAAATTGGCGTCGACCGGAACTTGTATCAAGTGTGTTACTGTCGGCGTCAGAGGTACGCACCCTACAGGTGCCCACCTATCGTGGAACCCTAGAATCTGAGGATCAGGAAGGAGATCACCAGTAGCTGCAGCCCCCTCGCAGCTACTCCTCGGAGAGCTACAAGAGGGAGCCTCGCCTCTTGGGGGTGGAAAGGGAATCCGGCACCACAGTGCTGAGGACGGAAAAAGATCACGCAGCCCGTGGACGCCTCGCTGGGACGGCCAGCGACGGGCGTCTTCGGATAATAAAAGGGGAAGAATACATTTTAGGAGCTACCTCTTATTTCAGGTTTAGTAATGTTAGATTTTAATTTCTATAAATAATGACTTTCCAAACTGAAACAGATAGATAAACCTATTTTTCAGAGAACAGATAGGGTGCTCACAGCTGTTATTGAAAGTTCAGTGGACATTTGGTTAGCAAAAAAAAAAAAATATTTAAATATCAAAAATATTGAAGAAAGCAAACCGATCGACGTAAGATCATGTGAGGAAGAGTTGTTGTATCTGTAGCATGGCTTTTTGCCATAAAGGAGGGACTTACTTGCTCCCAAGAAGTGAAGAACAGGGACAATTGCTAATTGTAAAATGACTGGTTAACTTGCACAAATTCTAAAATTCTCCGGAAGTATAAAGTATATAATAATGTCTCTCTAAAATGTCATCAAAATTACATGATTTGTTGCACTCTAGTCATACCCTAGTTCAGGATTCTTTTGTGGACTACTGTAAATTCCATTCCCTTTTTCTCAAGCTATGCAATAAATAAAAATGTTTTTCATTCAAGCCACCTGAAGTATATCATAATTTCTCTGACTGCTGAAGTCTATCTTCTACTTTCTTAATTCATTTCTGTAAAGAATAATGCATATTTTAAATTAAAATAACATTTTTTTTTTGTTTTACCCCTTCTTCTCACAGGTCTTGAATAGATTGATTGATATAAAGCATTTGATTACTTCCAGAAAGAGTACAATGGAACAGCATATAAATAATTGAAACACAAATTATTAAGCAGAAGTCTCAGTTTTTGTTTCTGTATTAATTAACATTCTGTCTATATACATGAATAAGTCACTACATATCAGGAATTCAGGTTCTGCAAATCTTTCTAAATAAATGAACTACAAAAAGATAATAAAATCATCTATGATATTTGTAAAAAATGTCCAGTTTTGTAATGAGACCATAAAATACAAATGAATCACAGAATCACAGACTGGTTAAGGTTGGAAGGGACCTCTAGAGACGATCTAGTCCAACCCCACTGCTCCAGAAGGGACATCTAGAGCACGGGGCACAGGGTGGCATCCAGGCGGGTTTGGAAGATCTCCAGAGAAGGAGACTCCACAGCCTCTCTGGGCAGCCTCTTCCAGAGCTCTGTCACCCTCAAAGGAAAGACGTTCACATGGAGGTGGAACTTCCTGTGTTTCAGTTTGTACCCATTACCCCTTGTCCTGTCACTGGCCACTACGGAGAAGAGTTTGGCCCCATCCTCCCTACAATCACTCTTCAGGTATTTCTGCATATTGATCAGATCTCTCAATCTTCTCTTCTGTAGGTGAAACAGGCCCAGCTTGCTTAGTCTTTCCTCGTATGATAGATGCTCCAGTCGCTTAATCATCTTGGTGCTTGCTTAAAGAGAGCTTGACTACAATATTGCACTCTCTCCTGGAAGCCTTGGAGAATGGACTCAATTATATCATTATTTTACTTCAAGTTTCAAGTTTGCCTTGAAAACTTCTGTTTTCATGCTGAATGGCAATGTGCTCTTCAATTGTTTCTGCTTCTGTTTCTGGACTACTCAGAAAAGAAATTACACAAAATAACATCCTGAGTGGCAGTTAATAAGAATTGTTTGCTTGGAATAAATAAAATCATCTACATGCATTTTATTTTCCTTCCAGTTACTCTATTTCCATGCTCAAGAGTGAAGTTGCAGCAGTGAAATCACAGCACACAAGGATAGATTTATCTATGAAGTATGCTCGCAATGTTGCTTTTTCCATGCTTTTAAGTGACAAGAGTTACAAGTGGCCATTTGAAGTCACCATGGGAATAATTTTGCATAACAGATATGAGTTCCTTAAAGTATTCCAGTCACACAGCCCTGTCTTGACAAGATATTATTCAGTCTCAGTCTCTGCTAAAGAGTCCCCACAGGAGGAAAAATTGCAGAGGGTGGTGGTGGTTACCTTTTTTAAAAGTACTTATCACTTTTTTCTTTGATTTTTTTTGTTGTTATTTTTTGTTGGTTCATTTGTTTTTGAAGTTTTTTTTATCCTTTAAAAATAATGCTTACATATACCAACAATGACACCTCTTGGGTTTTTTCAAGATGTTCTTATCTCTTATTTTAAGTGTTTAGATGTGGCTTTCACTTAATGCCAAAGGACTGGGTTGTGGAGCTCTGTCTCTTTGATCAACTTTTTAACTACAGCAAGGCTACTTATTGTTCAATGAATGAAAATGCGTTATTTCTAACTCTAGATGTCTCTATGTTGAATACCAAGCGGAGTTAAATGCCTTAGAATCCGCTTCTCACAAAGAAAAATAGGTACTTTTTTATCCTAGACATGATATTCCTAAGTGAGTTCACTCCTAAATGAATGCAAATAGTGTAGCAGTAGAGGAAGGGCACGACAAATTTTTTTCATGCTGCTGTCTGGAATTTGCAACAGTTAATTATTTCTGTCATCAGAAGTATTTGCTTGATTATAAGATGTTATAAATGGATATGAACTCTGAGGGAGAGATAGCATATGCTGTGGTTATATCATTATTTTTTTGGAATAGTTCCTACAAAATTGAAGTCTTTTTAAAATATATGTTCAGAAATATCAGATGAATTTCATGCATACAGCCCAAGAGCCAGAGAAATGGTGATATACTTAAGGAGATAAGTAAGCTCAAGAGGGAGATATTTTTAGTTTTTCTTAGCTTGAGGAGAAAAAGGCAATGGAGAAGCAGTCAAGAACTTCAGAACAGTCCACATAAAAGCTGAAACATTTTTAGTGAAGTTTTACAAAATATTTGAAATGGTGGATTTCATACTGATGGAGGATTTTAGAATCTGTGCAAGTAAACCAATCAAGATACTCATGCAAATTATAATGAAATATTTTCACTTACATGCACGTCACAGTTAGAAATATAAAGATTTAGTATATTTGTAACATGGCAACAAAATATAGGTTCAGACTTTATATCTTTGACTTCCCTTCCCCAGTACTTGCAGTGAACCCTGATATAAAAGCTTGCCCCGAGACCAAACCCTTTGGAGGGTGATGGTTTTGTTCGACATCATTCGCCCTATGGCAGATATGCCTGTGTCTGTTTGATCTGTCCCAGAACAAAGAGCTTGGAAGCTCTCTGCACTTTACTCCCTGAAGCAGTAAAATTATGTTGAACAAAATAAGGAATTTAATGCTGCTTTGTACAGTTATGTGTTCTGCACCCAGTTTTTTTTTTCCCTGTTAAGTTTGCATGCATGAGGTAATCATGGTCCATAATAATGCATAGAGTACTGACATTAGAGACTTATCTCAAGTTGGCTAAAATAATTTGGTCTGGTTTAAGTTCTCTGACTTTGAGGATTTCTTTTTATAAAATTTGTTTGCTAAAACACATAATATATGCAAGTAATATATTTGTGGTTTTATAATATTATGAGCTTCAGATAATTATGTTTAAGATTGCAAAATGTAATCCAGAGGAAAGTGTAGTCTGACCTAGCATAATAAGTCCTGAAAAAGTGATCATTTTGTTAGTAACTGGAGAAAACTTTCAACTGTTTTTCTCAAGTCTTACCTGCGGTAGTCTCTATATATCTTTTACATTATGATTTAATCTTTAAAATATTTTTATTGATATTTTATTATTTTTTCTTTTTTTTTTTTTACTAGACTTCTGCCTCAGTCATTTCAAAGAATGTTGGGTTTCCTTAATGGGTTGCTATTCAATATTTATTTTTTGTCTTATTTGTTTTGTGTTTATTATTGTAGGTCTGCTCTAAAAAGCTTGTTACCCTTGTGTTCTCTAGAGACTTTTTAGTTGATGCTCATCATCATATCTATGCTATTTGAGTGCTTTACAAATATTAATGGACTTATATGCATAAAAAAAATCTGTAAGAAGAGGTATTATGAGTACTATTAGAAAAACTAATAGTTTCCATAGGAATTTAATAAAGAATAGTCTTTTTATTGCATGAGAGATTTTGACATCTTACTTCTTTCTAAATTTGCCTTCCTTCAATTTGATTTCTCTTTTAAATCAAAATGTGAGATATTTGAATAATTTATGGATAAAGTACACATGCATGTCCCTAACTCTACTGAAAAAAATCACCATGGTGGTCCTACAAGTCTTTGGAATATGCACTAGTGGGAACCTGTGAACCATGCAGCCAGGGATCCTGTCAGTCCAAGAGATGACTTACCAAAGCAACATCAGTTGTTATTCTATAGGAAATATATCAAGCAGTAAGGGTTTTGCTTGGATATAAGAGTCTTGAATCTTGTCAAGACTGAATTGCCTTCATGAAATTATTAAATTTTGATGAACTGCCTAATTCAAACAACTAGGTTTCATTTTTGACTAATTTCAGCATTCAGCCTCACAAAGGGAGAATATTATTTTCTTGGAGTCATTGGTACTTTATTTATTGTTCAAAGTGCAGATTTCCTGAATAAACTGCAAATTAGACTAGGCTCTCAGATGAGCCTTCTTATTACTGACTGTTGGGAAACATTTAGTTGAATTGATTTGCTTAGCATTGCGTGGGACCTTGCAGTGACTGGGTAGAATCTGATTCTCAGCAGGAGCCTTTCTGTATCTTTAACCATAAGGGGAAGCTCTTGTTTGTGGCTACTGGACTCAACTTAAGCAAAACATCTGTGTTCTCCATGGATACAGGATATTTACTTTGCAGATCTATGCAGATTTCCTGTGCAGATTCCTTGCATCTATGATACAGTTCTTAAATGAACGGTAAATGAACTGTCTTTCCTATAAAAATAAGGAAAGAAAACTTTAAATATATATTGTGTATTTTCAGTACCAGTAGATTCAAAAAAGATAGAGTTCTGATGCATAATGATACGTCTGTCATTAAATCAAGGAGTATGCCCTTTTTAGCAGTATAGTTTTTAAGAAGAATTCTCTGTCTTTATCTGAAGTCAAAGTCAAAACTGACATGGCATCACTGATTTTCCTTGGAGAGTAAATTCTTATATGATGTCAGGAGATTATCCTCACTTCTGACCTCTTGGTGTTCAGAGGGTACATTTTTCCCTCTTGGAGGGAAAAGATTGGAGTTGATGCTCTCAAATCTTTCTAAAAAAGATCTCAAAACACTCAGAAAACTATTCTTTTCTTCTTTCTTTCAAGGCACAACATTTTTTTCCTATTTAAATCACAAGCAGTCAGGACATATGTATGATTCATTTGCTAAATTCCGCTTTTAAAAATCAAGATTTGTTTTCTGCTAAGAAGCAAGAATGTTAAAAATCAGTATTTTTGTACAGTTTTAAAATAGAACTAGCTTTTGAAATTTCAGGGAATAAAAATGTCTTTTGCTAAGATCTTGTTATAGCTTGAAAAAAATGAATGCAAGTATACTGCCCAAAATAAAAGGTGGATCTTGAAACACCCTACTTAGTTTATCAGAGCTTTGGTTATACATTCTTACGATATTTCCTGTTCTTTATCTATCAAAAGTCTAGAACTGCTTTGCCATGTGAATTTTAACACTGATTGAATAAGATAACTTCTATCTGTTTAGTAAATAAAAGTCATGACAAGGCAGAAAGTAGTAGTTGTCTGTCAAGATTTCAGCAATGAACTGTTTAGGGTGATAATTTTTAGAGAAAAGCTGAGGACCTGCAGATCCTGTATACATATTATTTTTATCTTCTGACTCAATATATCCTGGCTAGTAACCACAATGTATCTGAAGAAATGATATATGATAATTAAATGTTAAAGCATATTTTTCTGTCTCTAGGTTTCATAATCCTAATGTGTACTGTATATCCACCCCTTGCTCTCATCTAGGCATATTTTATGATCCAGTGTTACTCTAAGAGTGCTCACTCTTAGAGACCTTGAAGGGTAAGAATACTAGAGACTATACTAGAGACTATAGTCTCATAAGATTCCTCAACAAAAGAAAACAGTAAGTGATACCAGTTTTATAATGCTGTCCTACTCATGGAAGGTTTGAAGCTGAAATATGGCTCATACTCACCTGTCAAACAAAAAGACAGATTACTTTAAATAAAATTTAGAAAAAGCAACATTTGAAGGACAGAGACAAAATATTTGTGAGAAAAGTTCTAAGATGTGTGGAGTGAACAGGTAGGTGGGGGGAAGAACTAACCTAGGTCAAAAACTAGGTTTTATGCTTTTTTTTTTTTTATTTAACAAACAAAACCTGAAAGGTTATTGAATGCATCTCACCCCTGTGCAGACAGTTCCTACTAAGTTCATCTAATGCATATTGGTGTTTGAAGACTGTGACAAAAATAAAAATGTGAACTGAGCTCTGAAAGTCCACATAAGTAACAAAGCACTATGTAAGAGTTGACTTTCAGCAAAAATACTTGTTTCCAGAGCAATATGGCTTGCTTTGAGTCATATTTTCTTTGTATGAAAGTACAAACAATGTGACTACCGCTTGCTTCTGGTAATTTACTACTACTTCCAAGTTTCTGGTTCACACTGATTTACTGTTAAGATTGTGCTTTTAATAAGAATTCCAGTATTGTCTTGCATAGTACAGATTGATTCAGAAAGTTCATTTAAAATCTTCATGACTACTCTTCATGAGTATCTCTAATCTCTTGTTAATGCTTTAGGACCTACAGAAAGGTTGTACTCCCATGTATAGCTTAACTTGACAGGGTATTTCTGATTAGCAGAATATAATAATGACTTTGTTCATAATCCTTTTAAAAGTACACTGATTCTAAAAATTAATGTATGAATACCTTAGTTCTATTCTGGACATATCTAATTCTTGAGTATACATTTAGCACATATGCTAAATCTTGTATATCCTGCAAATAGAGCAGCTTCTACTCATGTAGGTTGTCTTGTCATAACGTGTAGGAACAAAGATCACTTATATGAAGCATATACTGCACACACTGAAATTTGATTTATGATTGAAAAGAAGGTATAAGTTATTAAGTTACTTCAGTTATACTGAGAGAGAGTTGGAGGAATTTTGCACTTACTGGAAGAGCTCAGAACTTAAATGAGCAGTCTTCCAATTTGCTGGTCCACTACAATGAGGAAGAGAGACATTTTCTGTATGCATCCAGTGTTTATTTTCAGGATAACTGAACAGATGTGACCTAATGGCATTAGATCTAAGTCTTCCATATGTTCTTAGCTGCCACTGCAATGCAATGCTGGTATCCTATAGGTTTTGTGTTTTATCTACAACCTTAATTGAATGTCTCAAACACTGCACACACTTCAGGGAACCTCAGCTGTCACCTGGCTTCTATATGTAGGCAACTGAGTTGAGGTCATGATGTAAAAATAGCTGGTATATTACACTGGATTATTATTATTAGCCTTTGTCCCTTAATTTAAAAGGCAAAAAAGTGAAAATGTCAGAAAAGATTTTTTTTAATTCTTGTTACAGTAAGGGTGGATAAAGTTGATTTGCTAGTGTAATCTTAGTGAAAAGCTTTTAATCATGAAAAAATTCTGATGTGAACTTATATGTAGCAATTTCCTCTTTGAGATGGAATCTTTCTTCTTATCTCACTCTGTCTGGGTCTATTAACAGAATGGCTAAGAGTTAAGCTTTAATTATAATCACATTTGGATAGTATTCGTAACAATGAACAAATATGAGAAATGTTCCGCTACATTTGCCCCATGGACGACCTCATAGCTGAGATTAGTTAGAAATGCAAATCATCTGGAGCACAGATGGCAGGTAGGAGTAACACCTGGCTTTCATTTGTCTCACTGACCTGTATAATTTTATATCACATCTCATTTACAATAATAATCGCAGCTGGATATTCCTAAATAGTCATGATATGTCAATTTGTTTGCTCTTTTACTCTACGCTCTTACCATCAAGCTTCAACATAAATAATGTGCTCAGTTTGGGATTCTGCACCAGATCATATCCTGAGGAAACCAGGAGGAACTCAGCTAGGACAGTTTTACATTTCTGGTAAGTTGATTGATTCAGAGAGGATGGAGCCAAACTCTTCTCGGTGGTCGCCAGTAAATAGGACAAGGGGTAATGGGTACAAGTTGAAACACAGGAAGTTTCATCTACATATGAAAATATCTTCTTTACTGTTAGGGTGTCAGACCACCAGAACAGGCTGCTCAGAGAGGTTGTGGAGTCTCCTTCTCTGGAAATCTTCAAAACCCACCAGGATGCAGGTCTGTGCAAGGTGTTCTAGGTGACATGCTTGAGTAGGGGACTTGGACTAGACCATCTCTAGAAGTCCCTTCCAACCTCAAGCTTTTTGTGATCTTGTGTTTCATTCAATAATAATTGTAAAATAACTGAAATATAATGGAAAATGCATAATCAGTGTGAATACAAGAAAATGAGACAGTTTTGGAAACTAAAAAGCTGGATTATTTTCACACAATTGTGCAAATTTAACTGAATTTTGTAAACATCTCTAAGCTCCTCCTGAAGCAAAAGGCAAGAAACAGACATCAAAGCAGGATGACTCTGGAAATGCATCTCACTTTCCACTGAGCACAATGTGAACCCTGAGCAATTGTTCTCTCCTTTATATCTCAGGAAAATTCCTGTAGTTTTGTGAAAGAAAATTGGGCTTTTGTTTCTTTAATTTTATTCCTGCTGTTCATTTGTGTGAGTTTGTTAAAAACATTTTCTATTTGGATGCTCAAATGTGGAATAGCTAACTAGTTAAACTATGTTCAGGGGCTAATAAAATTTATTTGGTACAAAGCCTCTGTGTGACTTGTTTTCCCCATGCTTAAATTAACTCAAAAGTTTCTGGTTTTTAATGAAAGTCGTGTTTTAATATCTAAGATTCTTAGAGAAAATGAACTATATATATGCACTGTGGGTTGTACTAAATTTCAAGACTAATTATTTCATTTTCAGGAATTGTCTGTATATTTAGGGTAAAGTGGGAGAAAATCAGACTATATGCATTGCTGTTTATTTTTGAGAGAAAAAAAGAGCAGTATAAGGAAAGATGGAGCAAAAGTGTTCTCCAATATAAGTGTGCTTCCATTGTCAGTAATAATCTCTTTCTGTCTCTTTCAGCTTTCCATCTTCAGTTTCATTTGATTTCCCTTGTTTTAGAACTAAAGAGACAGGAAGAAAGTTGTTTCCTAGTTGTCATCTCTGTGATGCATACAATTTTATAGATTTCTATCATTTCTCAATCTAGGGATAATTTCCATTTTTATCAGTTCAGTTTCTTCCTGTTGTAAGACTGGAGATGCTGTTTTGTAAATTGGGTCATTGTGCAATGGCCATGAAAGTCTCCTTGATGAACCTCCTTGCTCTTCTTTCTTCCCTCCCAGTAGTACAGAGTCTGCTTTCCCAGTAGCTGAAAGATATGTCTGAAGAAGTTTTGAATTAGCTTATCTGTATGTCTGATTTCCTTTGGGACAGGCTTTATGATCTTGAAAGGTGTATTTTTTCTCTAAAAGCCATGTGCAATTTACATAGTGTGCACACACGATGTTACCTGAGGATCAGGTAACAATTCTCACAATACTCAATGCCGTGAGCTGTCTGCCGGGGAGGACTTCTGTCATCTTTTTTCTTTTTTCCATTTTAAGTGAAAAATCAGTGGTTGCCTTAGTTTCTTTCTACTTCTAGATGGTCCTCTAGACTTCTGAAATGCCTGCATCTAAGATGAGGCATATTACACAATACAGTATTTTTTATCCTGATTAGGATCTCTCATATTTATTTATGAAATAATTACAAAATTCTCACAGGATATTGAAATGTACCTGTTAGTACAGAAAAAAATATAGTTGTTACACATCATAGGTTGTTACTCACTATGCACTTTCTCTTATCATTCCATAGGAGGTAAAAAAAAAAAAAAAAAGATATAGCAGAATATCTTCAAGCTTGATGATAGTCATTAGCATAACTCATAATCCAAACTTAGCACCATATAGTCTACAACAGTATCGACCATCTATTCTGCTTAAAATTTCCTTCAGGATAAGCAATAGTAACTGTTCACAGCCATACTCCATCTGGAATTAAGATGCAACAAGCACTGCTACAGACCTATAACACTACCAAATTAGCATTGGGATGTTGATTCCAGGATTAAAGAGCAGTAAAAAGCTTCCCCCAGCTTCTTTTTCAAAAGAAAATGTCTTTTTCAGAGAACCATCTTAAAATAAAAATATCCATAACACTTTTTTTGAATTATTCTGCTATTTCTTAAAAAATCCTGCTGCTAAGGTCCCTAAAAACTATTTATGCAGTAGTGGATTCACTGCAGTAGTGAATCCAAGATTTGGAAACCTTAGTATATATAGTAAATATTAGTGTGTATATAATATATACTAGTATATGTAATATTATATCTAACTCTATATTCTGATATCTAATGATGAATTAGCTGACTTTTGAAACCATTTTTGTTCTAATCTACTTGTTGGGGGACATGGGGAGATCATTGGGAGGCCTCAAGTGAGGCCTAGGTCTGTGTAGGCCTTGGGCTACCCAAAGGTGACCCCTGGTGCCTGCACAGGCTCAGTCATGCCGCTTGGCAGGACTGAGCAGTCTTGCAGAGCACCAGGTGGTTCATCACACCCATGAAGGAACATTCGGGCAGCCCGAAGGTGGGGGCTAGGCACTCCTCGAAGGTGGGGGCCGGAGCGAGCAGCTGTGTGACAGGGGAGTGCGGCTAATGAGGACATCTTGGCAACAGCCCTCACCCAATCATGTATCTCCCTCCTCCCATCATCCCTCCTACCGTTCGTTATATAAAAGTTTATGTTAGCTGTAATAAACTCGTCGGTTGACCCTGAACCACATTGGTTATGTCTTTTGTTAGCCGTCCGGGTGTTTAGGCAGTCGGTGCTGCCTGTCCGCATACAGGGCGCCGTCGGTGCGGCTAAAGCCCTGCGGCGCACCCCACGCCCTCCTCACCTTGGGTAGGTCCGACCCGACTGGGCCAGCCCGAGAGAGTGCCCCGGCGCGGCACCGTCCTCCTTCCGGCCCATGACCGGACATTGCAGAGGATCCAGGATCCCGGAGGGTGAGACAAGCCAGTTCCCCGGGGGGGTCCAAGATCACGCGCGGAGGGTCGGCGTGTCGGCCAGGCCTGAAGACCTGCGGCCTAGTGCCAGCCCCGGACAGAAACCCGCGGCATCTACTCTTTCTTAGAACCACTGGTACAGATTTGTATCATGACAATATTATGAAACATGAAAAATTATCTTTGAAAAGTATAAACTGCCTCAAAAATATTTAATTTCTCTTATTAGCAACATTATTCAAATATCTAAGCATCATATTCAATTTACAGATACACAATGTAGGTACAACGCTTATCTTAAAATATGTGTTTTCTTCTCAGTAGCTTCTGGCTTGACTTAGATATATATATATATAAAATAATAATTAAAAAAAAAAACAGAGAAGATATCAATTAGAATAGGCAAGAGAATAAACTGAGTATTTTCTAAAAGGTTGAAGTGAAATATTTAGTTTGAATTATTTTAGTTTGAAAAAATTCTACCTTTATAAACTTATTATGTTAAACATCGTGAATTTATATACAAAAGAAACCTGAGAGCACCATATACTTTACCCCCTTATCTCTGCAAGTACTGCTCTAGGCAGATTTATGCTTTACCATTTCACACATTACTGGTAGCACCATTCATATGTCTTGCCTTGCCAATAAAGGTATTGAACCAGAGAATGATTTGTCTCATTTTTCTCTGGTGCAGTCACAGTCAGCTTGGTGATAGTATCTCCAAATGTCCTGNATATATATATAAAATAATAATTAAAAAAAAAAACAGAGAAGAAATCAATTAGAATAGGCAAGAGAATAAACTGAGTATTTTCTAAAAGGTTGAAGTGAAATATTTAGTTTGAATTATTTTAGTTTGAAAAAATTCTACCTTTATAAACTTATTATGTTAAACATCGTGAATTTATATACAAAATGATAGTATCTCCAAATGTCCTGTAACAGCAATATGAAAATGAAAATGCAATATATAAGGATATCCACTTTCACTGGAGATGAGGCCTGATAGCTCTTTGAATTTCCTCTAGTTGCCATAGTTATATATTAGTGGCATTATATGCTTGCTCTCTTTAAAGCTCTAAAAAGCTGTGCAAACTACTGCAGCTGTTAATAAGAACTGCATATACTTCTCTTAAACTGTAATAAAATGGATGTATAAAAAAGCCTTCCATTTCTTGGAATACTGAAATCCTGGGGAAAAAAAAAAAAGCAGATTTCAGAAAAGTTATAGCGGAGGCAATTGTTCTCTTTGCTTCAATATTTAAAGAACTGTTTTGAAACTCCCCAAATTTCTGTGATTTTGTGATTGAACTGTGAAGGTATGCAAGTAAGTTATCATATTCTCTTTCTTTTTAACCTACTTCAAACTACACATTCATTTTGTAGTTGAAACAGTGAAAATGGAAAATTCATCAAGATGTATGCAAATGATTTTTGCAGTGAGATATGTAAAATCTTTAAAAAATTCATGTTCATTCTGATTTTACATATTGACATATTCTAGTCTGCACTGCTTGAAAATGCAGTCACACTAAAATCCAACTTGAGAATGGCATTCAAAATCTCTTTTCCAAAGTATGAAAGTATTTTTTTTCTGTTTTGTGGCCCTTAGTGTGCACCTTAGAAGCCATGATGAAAGCCTGAATTAAAATATCGTACAAAATACATGAGTTATTTGTGTATACGGATGTGTATCTGACAAAGTTACAAGTTTAGACATTATATAGGAAAAGGAATTCAAATTTTTCAGAGTACTGAAATCTAAGGCTAAAATAGCGTGATTTCTGTGATAGTTCAAGAATTAAGTGCCTTCAAACTCTGAAATTTAGATACAGAGAAAATTAAATATATTAAAATGATCAGTCTTCCTGTGACAGTTGCATGTAATACATATGTTTATTTTAGGATCTAGAATATGAACTCACACATCACTTACTCCAAAATAAAGCAAGATGATGTCATATTTTCTCCATCACTGATAGCTTTTGCCATGTATTTTCTGTTCCATTTTAGAGTTTTCACATTTTGAAAACAATTAATTGGTTTCCATCCACACAGGGCTCCTACCCTCCTTGCTTAACTTCTTTCTTATAGGAATGCACTGATCTTGAGCTTGGAGAAAGTTTTGCTTGAATAGTAGCCAGCTCTCCTGGACTCCTTTCTTTCTAGGACCCTTGCCCAGGTGATTCCTCCAAGGAGGTCTCTGAAGAGGTCAAAGTTAGCTTTCTTAAAGTCCAGGGTTGCAGTCCCAATTCTTGTCCAGCTTCCTCCTTGCAGGATCGTGAATTCCAGCATCTCGTGGTCACTGCAGCCAAGACTGCTCCCTACCTTCACATTTCCCACTAGACCATCTCTGTTTGTAGTATCAGGTCCAGCAGTGCCCCTCACCTTGTTGGCTCCAGGAACCTCCTGGACTGTCTGCTCCTAGTTATGTGATTATTCCAGCAGACATCAGGATGGTTGAAGAAAGTAAAAGTCTCTTCTGACACAAGGGAAGAGGGACAACTGCTATTATGGATATGGGTAGTAACTTTGAGAGGCACTCAAATAACACAAAGTTTTAGGGCATATGTAGAAAGCCATCAAGAAGATGTAAATTAGATAATTGCACTGCACACCTTTTTGAAAATTAAAATATGAGTTGAACTAATAGTAGAAATCTCATTTCCTTTTATAGAGCACATAACGTGTCTTCCTACTTCAGTGAAAAACTGCGGTTGGGATTTTGTTTTGGGATTATATGTGGCTTTTTTGTGGCTTCCTTTTGTCAGCCTTTCTTGAATAAAATGTTCATTGACTTTCAAAAGCTTTGCCAGCAATAGGAGCAAGCCCTTCTCATTAAACATGACAAATTTCATATTGCTTCTTGAAAACCCTGTTTTCCATTAGGAGGTGGATTTGTGCAGTGTGATGAACTTAGCTATACATGTGGAAACAGAGTCAAATGGATTGCACATTTCTTACTGGGGATTGGCCTTCTCCCCCAGGTTTGTAAGCACAGTTGTCATTTTACAGTTCTGGTAAATGCTATAGTTCGATTAGAAAAGAGAAACATGTGACAAGTATATTACTTCCTTAACTGCCCAGTGTTCTGCTAGCTAATTAAATATTGATCTATATGGTATAATGTTTAAGTTACAACAGTTAAAGTTGAGTCAGTGAGAAGGTATGAATTACCCAATCCAAACAGCTTCTGAAAAAATTATAAAAGAGTTTAAATTAAAAGAGGTCACTGTAAATGAAATCTTGTATTAAATAAACTTCAAACTTTATTTGAAACTAAGTTCAAGACACTATAGAAATCAATTTCAAATTGGTGAAGGACATGGACACTTATGGGATGTTACAGACCTGAGGCATCCCTGCTAAGAACCAGCCTGTCTACAAAAGATGGGTGCTGAGTAGAATTCAGAACCCTCAGCCAGAAAATTGCAATGAATGAAATATTAACTATATGTGAGCACCTTGACCTGAAGATGCCTAAAACTCACTACTATGCAGTAGTGTGCACCTAGATCCCCGTCTCAACTCTCCTTTCCACAGCTTGATTGTGACTATATTTCCTATTAGTTGGCTCCATGACATTTTCTGGGTAGAAAAAATTGTTACAGCTGACCATAAGGACTGAACTGCCTGAGAACACTGAATTCAGGGAAATCACAATCTTACTTTGGTATTTCTCCCTGAGAACCATCAAACCAGCTACTTGGCTTTTCCATCATAGAAGGCATTACTGCTTTCTTTATAGTAAAAGATTAATGTAAACAAAATTTTACTCTTTCCTCAGGAGTATTTACACCTGGTCATGATGTGGGTATTTCATGAAAATACCCTGTTTTGCTAATAAATAGAGATTATGAACTTGGAAGCAAGTCAGTAAAGGAGACTAAAAGTGATATTGCTAGAAGGAAGAGGCTTCTTTTTTGGGGGGTAAGAGCAAAGAATGGTAAAGGAATTTTAAACAAAAAGCATTATTTTTAGACTTAGAAATACCAGGTGGACTTGACAGGAAAAAGAAGTACAGAGAGGTTCCATTATAAAAATGGCTGAAGTGTGTAGGGCTGTGAAGTTTTTGATTAAAACCCTTGTGTTTAGTGTTGAACTCTCCTTTGATTTTACCATAAGAATTCCCTTTGTAAAGAAATTTTGCTTTTTTATTTTCATTTGTGGTAATGTGCCCTATATATAACATCACTATAGCAACAAGCTGTGTTGTTTCCTTGACAACAATGACAAATTGCTTTCTTAGAGATGGAGTATTTTCCTCTTTTTTCTTCTCTTTTCCTTCACACTCTTTCTTGCAGAAATGTAAGAACACTTCACAAGCCCTGATTCGTCACTTAAAAATGTTTAAATAGTCTGGGCTGAATTAATATGGCTTCATTTATTGTTGCGATACTTTTACTCTATGACATAGCCTAGACCTTCACCAAATAATCTGGATGCCTAAATTTTAAGGATTTTGGGTGCTTTGCTTCAAGATTTGTACTTTGAAACCCCCTGTTCAATGCCAAGCTAAGCTCAAAGTCACCTGAACTCCACGTACACCTCGATTTGCAATAGCAGTGTTCATCAGCTTCCTAATTCCATTTATGCAGATACTCAGAAGTGCTTCAGTCATAATGTCTTTGGCTAATATGAGAACTAAACCTTACACCAAAGCACCGTGAGTGCCCTTGTGCTGCAAATTATCCTTACTCTTCTGCAGACCTACTTATATTTAAATGTTCAGCACACCAATACAATATGACTTTATCTGTTTGGATAGAATTAGGACCATATCTTAAGTACTCCTAAGAATGTGTTTCCTCACAAACTAGGATTCAGACAGATTTACCCCTGGAAATACCTTTGTGAAAGTTTCCCCTTCTTTGGAGAAGACGTACGACGAGGGATCTTTCTGTCTCTCATAACAAAGTATTGATCGAATACTTTTTGTAATGCAATAGACTTTATTTTTAGTGTTGTGATATTACTAATGTCTCATAACACTTCCTTCTATAACTTTCCTTTAATTTTTATTTCATAGTTCAGATAACTATACATGACAGATGTAAGTCTATTGCTATGTTCCTTAAGATCTTAATCCTGTGTTTTTTGAGAGGTTTAATCAGAAAAAAAGTATTGTTGATAGAATAAAATTTACTGGAAAACCTAACAATATAAATAAAGATCTGTGATTTATTCTGGGAAGTGGAATGACGGATGCCATAGTTCCTTTAACAGCGGGCTCAAATTGTTATCTCCTCTCAGAGTACAGTTTAACAGTTACAGTCTGTAGGAAACATTAGTGGATCCCTGAGTAAGGATGCATCTGCTTGACTAAATCTGAAAGCAGACGTTAAAGAACAGAAATGCCCTTTTCCCCCTGTTAACTGTATATTGAAGCAATGTATAGAGGTAAAAATAAACGCTAACACTCATTTTTACTAACAGGAATGGCCATTGTCAATAAAAACATAATTCAGACCCACACCCTGAAAGAACAATATTTCAGATCCTTTTTAGTTGTTTTGTACTTCTGAATATTACCATATACTTTGAGGTCAGGAATATCATTTCTATTTCTAATAGTGCAAAGCCACTAGAATTAAGACTTTTTGTGGTTCTGGAGAATCAGAGTATATAAATACCTCAAGGGAGAGAGTGAAGAGGATGGGGCTGGCTTCTTTTCAGTGGTGGCTAGCATTAAAGCAGTAAATGATATTGAAAGAAGTGCTGGAAAACTTTCATTTTCAGCTGTCAGATTTTGCTGGCCTTCAACATCTTCAATGATGACACTTCTACATTTGTGGGACATTATCTTCTGAAGTAGCAAAAATACTAGAATGCATTTTAGAAGTTTTACATAATACTTCACAATTAATAAAGTGAATATATATTATTCTAAATAACATAAAATAAGCAGAGAATAGTGAATAGAGAATAGAGAATAGTGCTTGATAGAAAATGTTGAACATTTTGTGTTGGTTTTTTTTTTTTGTAAAATTTCCAATTCAGTTGAATCAAAGGGTTTTCAAAATTCATCACTTTTAGTTACAAATAAATAAAGATTTTATAATACATTTCTATTCTACTAACCATACCTAATGATAGACTAGAATCCCTTTTTTTTTGTGATATCCATGAGAGAAATACTGGAACAAAAATGTAAAGCCACTCTCATGATTTTTTTTGCTACTGAATACTTTCACTATGTAAATCAGTGCAATCACAAATGCAGCAATTGCAATATATTATGATAAAAATAGAGTCTTAGTGGTTTTGGAAAGTGGTATTGGAATCAATAATGATTTTGAAAAAAAAATATTCTCAGTCTAGAGGGAAGCAAGCATACTGAGGAATTAACTTAAAATAAACACTTAATGAAAGGGGTGGGTAAGGAATCTGGGAAGGTGAGGAATGGAATTTGAAAACTCAACTTCAGATCCCTGTGGAATAGGATACAGAAAGTGTAAGATTCCAAAAGAAATTTTTCTGACTGTTCATTATTATCTATGAGTATTGATAGATAATTTTCTCAGAATCAAAAATTATTTCTATCAATCAGATTGTTTTCCTTCTCATGAAATAAAGAATGTTTCCCCTCTCTGCTTAAGAGATTTTAAGAGATAAAATAAACTGGCCTTTTCTGTTGTGTTTAAAACTCCCCTCTAGCGTAATAATCTGATACATGCCTGATGGTGTGAAAAGCAATTAAAACATTTATAACTTCACCTAATGTTCATAGACCTCCCAGAGACACACTGCAGATATAACGTGTGGGTGTTAGACTGTCCATATACACAAAGAAAAATAAACATACCTATAATCTCTCCCTCTTTCTCTCTTTTTTGAAGTAGCAGGGGACCATATTTATATTTTTTTCTCTGAAAATCAATGTGCTTATAATTAGACAACAGTAATTACAACTTAGCTTTGAGATAGAGTAGACATGAGTCAAACACCAAAATATATACCTACTCCTCCAAGATGTATAAGTGGGTTGCTTATTTTTTTCCACCATTTTTGAAATAATAGAGACTGTTCATAGCTATAAATAAGACAGAGATAAGGATAACAAAGTGTCCTAATACTTCTAGAAGAAAAAAAATCTTTCAAGGATCTGATCAGTATGTCCTTAGAGCCAACTCAGATGTAAAATCTAATTTGAAATCAGGAAACAACTTCTGGGTTGGCAAAGACTCCTGGAGATTTTTACTTTCTTCTCCTGAGAGAGGCATAATTCTCGTTCAAGGATTATAAGACAGGAGAGCAATCTATCTGCTATTGCCCAAGATACCTTAGGTATGGTGTAAGGATGCTTGTTAATTAAGACCTCATTTTGGTCTCATGATCTGTTTTGTGGAGAATACTAGTGATATTTTTAGGTTGCTACAGGTTGTTGTGGCAAGTAGGATTATGTGCAAGAGGAGTACTGTAGTTTTTTTTTTTTTTTTTTTTCTGCTTATGTGTCCTCTTTGCATTTGTCTGTAACTGAAGGAGGCTGTTTCAGTGTCTATACTGGCAAATAAAGATAGAAACCCCTTCCAGTCTTAGCAACCTCCCATTTGTACAGCTTGTAGTTACCATAAAGCAGAGCAGAGATATTTTCATTGCATCCAATAACAGCTGTAATCATAATAATTGCTGGCCCAGTATAATGTCTTTGTGGCTCTGAAAAAATAAATTAATTAATCAAAGTTATTCTGTGGCAAATTTTCAGTTTAAAGTGTCAAAATAATGGGAAAGCTGTGCTGCAGCATCCCCAAAACTGTGTTATTATGCTATGAAACTGAGGATAAATTTTGCATGTGCTGGGGTATGATATGAAGGCAGGTTTGAGAGTTCACAAAAGGAAAGAGAAAATTCAAACTTGAGACAGTCCCTTCTATATTGCCTTATAGGAGCTGTCCTTGGAGTCAACGACTATGTCTAGTTTGTTTGACTTACTTATAGTTCTGTTTTCCATAGACAAACAAGTTGTTTCTTTTTTAGCAAAGATTAAATAGAGGCAAAAATTTTGTCTTTTCCATTCCTGCAACAGAATTAGCCACCAAATGAATGCAGTGTTTTAAATTCTTATACTTTCCATCCACCAGAATTCCAGAAACAGAATATGCCAGAAGTAAATAAAAATCCATCTCAGATGGTCACTCTGGGGTATTCCTTTCGCTGCCTAGTGCATCTCTGTATACATGGAATGTTATTACCAATCAAAAGATATTTACTTTTTCACTGACTGGCAAAGACAGTCTGTCTGAATATGTTTTAAACATGTTTTCCTTAATAGGGAAAATATATTTATTTCTTTTCGATTTTAATATCACATACATATTGGTGTAACAGTATTATCCACAAATAAAGAAGAAGGATATTCATCCATGATTTTGTTGTTTAAGAATTAATAATATCTATGTTGGTTAATAATTATTAATAGCTATTGTTTTATTGCTTTGTGCTATCTACAAAGATATGCCGAAAAACAGACTAAAATTTTGGAGCTGGGTAGTGCACCCTGGTTACCTATTTGCCAAAGTATGTTTCTTTCCTGATATACCTGTGTGCTCTGTGGAATTCAGAGGGCTAATGACAAGCAGGCATTAATATGCAATTATATGTATCTATGCAAATGATTCTTACAATTATTTCTGACTACAGGGTTTTCCTTGCAGCAATCAGGGATACTTACTACTAGACTCAATAGAAGAAAAACTGGAATCAAATTAGCTTTGTGCCCTTGCTAGTAATAATCAATGATGGATAGGAAACTTGAACAAACTGATACCTAGTCTAGATGAAATTGTCTATGTTACTCTTAAAATAGAACATTTTACACTGGAGAAAGAACATCTGTTTTTTAAAAATAAAATAATTTCTTTAAAAAAAATCCATTTGCTTTATTTAGTGTACTAGTATTATTCAGGTAGTGTTAAAAGGTGCAACTTCTGTTTAACTAACAAAAATGAAACTGCCAGCATGGGATACATTTTCTGCTAATTAGGCATTGCCTCATTTGGATTAACTTCAGAGGAAATAACTAAAGGGTACTTCTGCTTTCTTCACGTTATTTGACTGGAAAGTGAAACACTTTGGGAATTCTATAAATAACAAAATATAAGAGTTGGAAACTCATTCTTTAAGGGTTGGGAAATGCAGTTTTCAACAAATGGAAAAAAAAATGGAAAAAATACCCGGGGATCTGAAAAAAGTATTCTCAGTTAAATGGATATTTTTTAAGAAGCAGTGCAACACAAGAGGAGAATGAGGATGAAATTTTACTTACAGTTGATTTTCCTGTGTTTGGCTCTTGTACTTTGATAAAGCAACAAATGGAGAGGTAGGATTGAACTGACCTTAACTTTGGGATTTGAAGCATTTGGTTCATAAGAGTAAAACTAACACTGTTTAATAGGACTAAGAGAAGAATCCTCTGTGATACACACTCTGCAAGTGCAGACCGAGGGCTGGTCAGTGTGATTACTACAACGGAGGCCATTCTCTCCATAACTCTTAGGTTAGAAAGATGAAATCTGTGATTATGATTTAAGGGGAAAGTACAAAGAGATAGCTAAGGACATGGACAAGTGAAAATTAAGAGTAATAGAGAAGAAATGTATTTTGGAGGCTGGTATGACCATTCAGAAAGCAAGGGCTGATGACAGAGGAAAAGAGAGAAAACTCTATGTCTGAGCAGCAGCCTTGCTGAAGAAGAGCTGGAGGGTTATGGTAGATAGCAGGGTAAGTGCACCAAAGTTTTGCGATTCTTTGTTCTTATTCTGTTACTAATAAGACTTTTCTCATATGCTCAGAGTCAGATTCATCTTTGTGATTTGAGGGGAAAGAACAGTTGCACAAGAGCAGTTATTAATAGGTAATCAGCATTTTACATCAGCCCAACAAACTGAAGGTACTGAGCCAGCAAGTCTCCTGTGCTTTGGCATCAAAGGAATAAGAGATATTTTAGCCAGCAATATTGTGAAAAGGTGTTTGGATCCCAGTCAAATGAGTCATAAATGCTCTCCCAGTAACTTCCCACGGTCTGAATCTTGATATGGGCTTAGCAAGAAGTTATGATGAATCAGTGACTTCAGGGCCTTGACATCATCTCGCCAAGCTATAGCTGCTGAGCCAGTAATCACGCACAAGACTTGCCATCCACAGCAGAATCCAGAGCTGAGTGCCTGAGTGTGTTCTTTTCACTTCTTTTCCTCATTTCCCTTTTTGCTTCTGTTGATTATTTCCTATAATTCACAAGTGAGCCCAATTCATTTGTTCCTTTAAAAAAAAATAAGCACATCATAATAAATTGGTGAGCATAAAAAAGGGAAGTAGTCTAAAAAAGAGAATAAGAGAGAATGAGTCTGTTAAGACTACGTTATAGACAGTGGAAAAACAGCCTGCTGCAGAGGACAGCCAACTCCCCTGTCCTCCAAAGTATACATTAAAATACTTTAGACAATTTGTGCTCTGATATCTATTTCTTTGGAATCATATGAAAGGACAAAAGGGTGATTACTTCTGATGCAGATCCTTATGCTGTAGATGTCTAAAAGTAGCTTAGATAAACATGTGCATCAGACATTTAGATACTATTTAATATCTTGCCTGATTGCTCTTGTACAGATTGAAGAAGAATGGTGAAACAAATATTGCATAGTTTGGAAGGCTGCCCATTGGATAAACCAGTCACTGAGGCCATGTTAGGATTGAAGTAGGAACCTTTGAAACTGGAAATACAGATCTCTGCATATTCTGTAACATGTGAGGGCTCCCTTGGGGAAGCTCATGACATTGCCCCTGGTTTCTTACAGCAAGTATTTCAGTCTATAGACAGAACTACAGCAGGTTATAGGACCAGGAAGAAAATAGATTAAATGCTATTTCCTAATTTTCACAGTAATAACATATTCTTGAAAACTGTACTTTCACTCTTAAATGAAGGATGAAAATGTGCAGAAAATGTATCAGTAAGGTCTTAGCAGCTTACTAAATAAGGCTACTTAAACAAATACTGTGAAAAAAAAAGAGGGAGGGGGGAGCATTAGGAAGTTGCTTTATAATTATTTGAAGTGTAAAATGAATTTAGTCCAGCTAAGTGAAGCAGAATTAAATCAGCTGAGGTGAAACAATTTGTCACTTGCATAAACACTAGAGTAGCAGTTTTGTATCCATGAAAATCTGAAGTAAGACCTTTATCTCTTGGCACGCTTTTGGCAGGTCTCAACCATTTATTGAAAATGCTGAGAGAAGAAAATATGAATACAGAAGTGGTCACTTGTAGATCAGAGGCTGCCATGGAAATAAGCCATCATGAATTTATTATAGAGAGAAATTACTTGTAAACTAGAGATGAAACCATCCAACATTTTAGGTGATTAAAAGGGAACTTTTTTATGTTTTAGATTCAATTGTCCTTTTAGTTACATTAATGTAAATTCAAATAAGTGCCATTAAATCAGAGTAAAATTATTAAATCTGTAATCATTTCATTATACTTTGCCATTCTTTGGGTATAATCGTAAAGGACGAAAATGAGACTTATACAAAATACACCACGTCTATAAAAAATGTCCTGTACAGATTAAAAAAAAAAAAAGAGGGAGAAAAAAATAACAATAACACAGCTTTTTAGGAAAATATACATATATATATAAGTAAAATCTAAAGTTGACTACTTCCAAATCTTCTAGTTTGCAGGTGCTTAGGTTCCAACAACTCAAGATACTATCATTCATTTCCTAGTCCATATTGCACACCTCAGTTTCTATTATACATGTTTACAGTTTTCTCAATCCTTATGCTTCTTTGTCTTCTTTTTCCAGAGAAAGATCTTACGCTGTTCCTTTGACAACTTGAGACCTCTCCACCGTAGGTCTTATGTCTGAACTAAAATCTCAGCCTCCCTGCTGACATTTTATTCACAAAGAACTTGAACAAAGAAACAGACATATGTGAACTTTCTGTCTTTTCCCTCAAAGACTTTTCCCCCTACCTTTCAATTTTATTGCATTTCATTTTGCAAGTGGTACATATTCTATCTTCACTTGATTCCTGTATTTAAGTATTCTAGATTCTTTTTTTTTAAAGAACTCTAAGATAGGGATAACATTCACTAAGACAATACACCCATTTAGGCTCACAGCATCTTGACTTCTACAGTACCTTTTGCGCTTCTACTGAAAATGTAATCTTACCCTGTTCATGTACATTTAAAATATTGCTACCAAATTCTAGTTTGCCACTCTGTCTGTATCATCCACTTCTTGCATTGTGTTAGTTCTTAATTATTTAAATATAACATTTTGGGAAGTGTAGGCAATTTCTATAGAAATATTTAGCCTAGAGAAGAAAAATTGCAATAACTCACGTAGCATTCTGTAAAATCTAATCTGAGTGGAAACTACACAATTCCTGCTCATCTGGTTTATGATTTTTATATAACTTCAGTTAAAACATGTAGAAAGAATCACATTCCATAATCTATTCTTTTGAATGTTTATGTTTCAATAACTCTTAAGGACAAATGTTTCTGATTTATCATCTGTCATACCCACCAGAAGTTTCACATATTTCCTTACTCTACTTTTTTGTTGCTAAAACACCGCCAATAAAAAAACCATAACAGAATCTGGAAAACTTGTAGTAACAGGGTACCACTGTGTTTGATCCAACAATCTTGGATCCCTTCATTTTGTTTTTGCACAGCTTTTACAGAAATACCTTTCTCATCTCTTATATCTCACCTGAGGGCTCATTCTTTAGCTCCTTCTTTTTTTACCTTTACGAGAGGAACAATAGGAATAATGCTGGTAATTGTAACCTGTTGTAAAGATATCTGCATTCTTCTATAGAGGATCTGAGCTTGATCTCTCTTTCTGGAAGAAATTTATTTACCTCAGCAAAAGAAAAATCTCTTCCTTAGTCCTCATTCCTCATGTGAAACAGAGGTTCCTGAAAGGCATAAAGGCTCAAGAATTATAACAAACATAGTACTGTAGAAATAACCAAACAATAGTTAGTTGCAAAAATGAGAAACTCAGAAGGAAAATATGTTTTCTAAATGACTATTTTATTTTGATGTAATAAAAGAAAATTAGAAAAGACTTAACTGTTCCCCTAAGACAGCCAGCCCAAAGTATTGTCATATTAAACATTTGATTTGCTCTCAAGGAAAAATATTTTGATTCAAGAACATATAACATGAAAAGGCAAAAGAACTGTCTGAGAGAACTAAGTAAGTCTTGCCTTCGGCTTCTCTCGATATGAACACATATTCTCCCCTCCTCACAGAGGTTTTTAATCACACTTCAAATGAGTTTAAGGCAAAATCAGATGATTTTCAACTGGCACAGCACACAAAGTGAAAGAACTCAAGAAAAGACAATTTACCTCAGCATAATTTCATATGTATTTTTATATATGAGACTCATGGCTCACCTGTTTGGTGACTATACAAGTCCCATCTCTGCTGGTGACCTGTCTACCTCATAGATGGACAACTGTGGTGACAGGAACCAGGAGAAGGTCAACCTGGAAACATCGCAACCTGCAGAACGTTTCAGAAGTTAGGTTGACACAGGTCCTGGTTTTTTATTATTTATTAACAAACAAGTTTTTTTTTGTTGGTCTTAACCATTTTAGCTAGTATTAATGAAGCCTTTTTTGTTTAATCACATAGTCTGGCCTATTTGACTGTTCAAAAATTAACTGATAAGCTGTAATTCTTGGCTCCATGTATATGACTGTATATGATGATCCCTTTCACCTATAACGCAAGAATTTGCATGTAACACCATTTAGTAAGTACAGGAATAGTTTCCAAGCAAGCAACACTGTAATTTAAAGTGACTTAAATTCTCTTTAAATGAATGTATTGACAACAATAAAAATAAAATCATTCTATGCAAATACTGAGTTTAGGACAAAATAGCTATCAAATAAAGATTCATTCAGATGTCTAGAGCCTGAATAGCTTAAAAATTATGCCCATCTGGTTAATGATTATAGCCCTCACTTGCTATTAAATGACTGTTGAACAGAGATATGCTCACTGACCAGATTAGAATTCCTCATTTGTTTCACTGTCAATCTAGACAATTTAAATTAAATTAACTTCAATCAAAGAAGCAGCAACTACTGGGGAAGGGAGAATAATCTAAAAAGAATGGTGATTTTCGTTAAGAAGACGGCTATAAACTCAAAGGTACATATGACTGAATCCTTTTTCACTCCTAACGTTATGGATTAATGAAAGTCATTAACAGATGACAGACAATAGCTTGGAGAGATTTATAGTTGCACAGGGGCATTTTGTTATTACTTACTGTTACTATCTTGTGTTTAGCTTGCTCCTTCTTTCAGGATCTACCTCTCTCAGCGGTCACTCTGTGTCATTTTTCTGTGGTTATTTGTGATCCTTTTATTAGGGGTCCCAACCATCTATTACTGAACCCTGACACAGGTGTCTGTCTGTGTTTATTGCTATGAATCTGCAGAGTTTTCTGATATCTTTAACCCTCTCAGGAGTAATCTGCGATGATGTGTCTACTTTGGCCTTCCCTTCCAGTGCCACATCACTCCCATGAAATAATAACCATGAGGGCCATTTTGATCATTTTCAAATAATGTGTGCACTTCGTTAAAAATATTATAAAGAAATCACATCTGAGATATGTAGATGTGTTTTCCAAGCCGAGAGAAGAGATATGCCCATTAAAACTTCTGTTCTGACTTATATTGCTTCTTAGTTTCTGCTGTCTAGTTTGTAATGCTTATTTACTTTTCCATAAACTCTCAGTTTATAAGTCTACTTTTAATGAAATATTTTGCTACTCCTATTATGAAAAAATATATCAAAGAAAATTAGACAGCAATGAATTATCTCATATACTCAGCTATTGTAAATTACTGCAGATTGATTCCATAAAATACAGACCATGTTTTCTCTAGAGGATCTTGCTGGATGCTTGAATTTTCTATGACCAGTTTCCTTACAGTTAATGCCATAAACCTCTGTTTTTATTTCAAAAGAGATAGGTGATTAATTTAGTTGTTGCTTATGGATAGAAAATTAATTTCATTATAAAACAGCAAATAAGGAGGCTTTCTACTCAGCATAAATCTTGCAGATATAATAAAGTATGATTTATGGAACTATTAGGACAAACTAAATGGCAGTTTTGAATAAACTATAACGTTATTGTTTGAACGGGATTGTGATTTTTCAATAAATTTTATAGCTTTGTAATGTTACAATAATTAGTGCTTTCACTTTTTAATCCAAATTACAAAATACTAAGGGGTCTTTATGCTTTTCCCAAGGATATTAATATATTTGATAAAATCATCACATTTATTTTTAAAAAAGTAACACTTCACAATGAACTTTAAAAATATGTAAAATGATTCCAAAATGTCAGTGTACCTCTCTATAGGAAACTCAGTGCCTCACAGAACTAAGGAACCCCACTTGTCCACATTATAGTCTAGATTTATTTTTTGATGTGGCACTTGTGCTTTTTATTATTTTTAATTATTTTGATTATTTTTAAAACAAATGATTTAAAAATAATAAATCAGATCCATTTATTGCTCTTTACAAGATGTTGCTTACATTTTATGGTTGCAGAGAAGCCTTAGATAACAAAACCTGAAAATCTCCAGAAAATGCAAGATCTGCTCAACATGGTTTGAATCAGAGGTAGAGCATTGTTGTTATGGTTTGTGGCTTTGGGCTTTTTTTTTTTTTTTTTTGATCTACCTATTTAATGAAAACCGGAACAACCTTTATCTAAAATAAACCATTTTAATTCTTGCAGTGTGAACAAAGATCTAGCAATGCAAACTTTTAAGCATAACACAATAAGAACTACAGATGTAGCATTTATTGGTTTTATTTTAGGGTTGAGAAATTAGTAAGATCCAGTATTAATATCTATTTGGGAGTTCAGGGTAGAATATTATTTCTAAATTGTAGCATATGCTGAGAGAAGGATTTTCAGACTTGTAATATATTGCTGCATTCAGATTTTCACGAGAGTGACAAGATTTACTACTTTTTTAATAGGCTCAAGTCTTAAATCTTGATAATTACACAAGGCTTTGTTTTCCTTTTTAAGTAATTTACCAGCTTTGTATGAAGAGAAAGATATAAAATATGACTCCTTCATTAAAAAAGTCATATAAAAACATAAGACTCATTAATATTTTAAAGCTCATATCTTTTCTATCAATATCACAATTAGACTTGTAAGTCTGCATTTAGCATTATTAGGAATAAAACATGATCTTTTTCACACTTCAGAGTTAATTTTTTGGAGGTCTGGCCTGCACAAAGATCCAGAGATGAAAAGATATGCTGCTTCACCACGTATTAGTGCAGCGTATCCCCTATAGGAGACATTTCAACAATGTTCAAGCTGAGATGCTACAGTTGGCAATGCAAGGCTGTTGGAACTCAAGAGCAAATGAACAGCAATGAATAGGCAGCAAAGAACAGAGTGCGAGCTCCTGGTCCCTGTGATATTTATGAATGTTTTTCAGTGGTCACAAGACCATCAGCAATAATAAAGAATTAGGCTCCCTTTTGTTTGTTTTCTTTTTAATCACTGGAAACTTCTTGAATATGGGGCAGCTCTACCATTTAGAAAGACTAGCAAAATTTATCCTCTGGAGGAATATATTCCTTTCTTTTGATTATAGGGGAAGTCTGCATGATTAATTTAGGTTAGATTTTTTTTTTTTTGAATGTCTAAAGATAATTACAGAATATAAGCATGTCATGGAGGTTTTGAGGCCGGATCAAAAGATCAAGCCCCCTCCTCAAAGTCATGCTAGACTTTGCCCTAATATAGTTTAGAAGTATTTACAGTCAGTTGTGCTATGAAATGTTTAGGAAGTTGAACCTTTTTGTGACTCACATCACAGTTTCCAGTTACCAATGCTGAGACCCAGAGACTAATTTTGAGTTTCCCTAGCTTACGTGAACTTGTTTGACTCAAAAATACTTACGCAATCAGGTACTGTCCACTGAAAGATAGCTAAGGGAAGTAGAAAAGATGCACCATTTATTTAAACACCTCTGGTTAACACATAGCTTCAATAGCTTATTCACAGTGAGGGCTACCACCTTTCCACTTTAACTGAATTATATCATGCAAGAGTGTTTGCTGTGTAGATGCTCAGAGCATTAAGCCTCAGATGTTTCAGCGTTGTTTTTGAAGACATCTTGTTTTCAGGACCAAATTCTGACTACATTACAACAAAAATTTCCATTAATGCTATAAAAGTAAAGGCATTAAAATGAATAATGAAAAAAGTTTTGTTTCTTCATGTTGGAACAAGTGACTGATACTTTAAGGACAAAATTCACTTTGCCAAGTCTTTCATTTTAAAAAAATATCATGCTAGAGTAACATAAAACATGATTTTTTTACTTTCTCTAGTCAAAATGATTGAATTTGGTGATTATTGATTTTCTTTGTTGTTCAAATGTCTTGGAGCTTTTTAATCAGATTTTTTTATGCCTATAATAATAATAGAATAATAGTTCTACATTGAAAAAAATATATGAATAAGATGATATAGCTTGTGGTTTATAAAGTAACTTTTGGGATGTATTTTGTAAAGTCTTAATTCATGTTTATTTGAAATTAGAGCTTACTGTATAAACCAGGAGAAGCTTCCAGTAGAGTACTGACCAGTAGAGCAGTGAAAATGAATTTCCATTCTCATTTGAAATATGTTCTATAATTTCAGAACACCCTAATAATTTAAAAAAAAATCATTGTGATCAAATACAATGTAATGGAAAATTACTCTCAGTGTCTAATACCCTTAGTACATATATGGAGAGAGATAAGAGCAGCATTTAACTAGCCAGATTTTAGACACTTAGAATTGTAAAATCATTATGGTTGGAAAAGACCTTTAAGATCAAGTGCCTCATCTACAGGTTTTTTGAACACTGCCCGTGATGGCAACTCCACCACTTACCTGGGCAGCCTGTTCCAATGTTTCACCCCTCTTTCTGTGTAGAAATTCTTCCTAATATCTAACCTGAACCTCCCTTGGTGCAACTGCAGGCCATTTCCTCTTGTCCTATCAGTATTTTTTTTGGAGAAGAGATCAACCCCCATTTCACTACAATCTCCTTTCAGGTAGTTGTAGAGAGCTTCCAGCAGATGACCTACTTAAACTCTTCTATTTTATACCTATCTAATTTATGGAATAGAAGACAGAGTAATTTGCTAGAAATTATACAAGATGTAATGACAGAATTGCCAGCATTGACTCTGTCATTCTTTTTTAATTGTAGAAGCAGTGGTCAAGCATTGGAACAGGTTTCTCCAGGAAGTCGTGGAGTCACCGTCCCTGGCAGTGTAAGGCTTTTTCAACCATAATAATTCTATGATTCTATGAAAGTTTTATTTAGCTGATGGGAATGTTAGGGAATTCTGTTTGGTGAACTGATGGATTCTTATTGTGTTTGTACTAGCAGTGTACCTTATCCATTTATGTCTGTGGCCAAAAACCCCTAGCCAAACTCAAAGCTGACTGCACCCTACTCTCACAGTTCTGATGGGCTTGGCCTCTATGGTCAGCAAACATATTTTATGCATTACTTTGTATATCTATAGGTTCTCTTTAAGTAAGGTATTGAGATTACCCTGGGGCAATCTACTAGTTTTGAAACAGCAATAGTTTTTCATCTGCTGTAAATGGCAAGAAGTGGGTGGGGAATCTATAAGGAATTTTAAGTAAGGCTCTCTCTCAAAGAGAGTCTTGTATTTTCAGTGGAAGCAAAAATAATCCTGAGAAGTACCAAGATTTCCAATCACTAACTTACTTATGTGGGCACCTTCTTGAAATACTGAATCATCAATACTAAAAGTTTAAAGTCCTATTTTCAATGAATATTTAATAATTGTCTCCATAGTCAATTTTATACACTAAAAATATAACAGACATATGAATTTAGAGACATTTTTAAGAGTTAACAAATTAGGAATAAAACTGAAGCAAATTCTTTTCAACTAATGGATTATATTTATACATTTTCCAATAAACTTCAGAGTAGGTATTTAAAGTGCTTTAAATATATAAATATATAAATAAAAGTACTTTACATGTATAAAATAAAGAACCAGAATAAATTAATATGAAGAAAAATGATCTCTTTCAATAACTTGATTAGAGAAGATAAATGTATGAGTCTTGGCTATAATTTTTGCAAAGCAGGTAAAACATGTCATTGTGGAGACTCTTCTTTTCACTGATGAAAATCCCTTAACATTAAATATTTTAATGAAACATATTCCCTCTTTAGGATTTGTGATGAAGGGTGTTATTTATTTATTTTAAGCTGTCTGCAACATCTCTGCAATATTTTCTTCAACATGGAACTTGGTTTTGCAAAACAGATCAGGAGTCCTTATGCAGACCACTTGTATTTCCTTTGTATCTACACTATCAACATCTGACCAGCTCAGTTACGCAGCATTACTCTGGCATTTACCAAATGCATATTGCTCATTCAGACTTTTACCATCTTCTCTATTACATTTTTCTCTTTTTAATTTTTTTGTGAATTTTTATCTAAAAATTAAAATCAACTTCCTCTGTATCCATTCTGTCTTTAGTGCCTTTTGAAGCATATAAAAAATGACATGTCTAAATCAGTCTTCTTAGGCTCCTTGTAACAGTGAGAGAAGAGGAGCCTCTCTAAGAGGCCTCCTCATAGATCTCCTATTTAGAGTGATATTAGTTATGCCCTAGAAGTGCTTATTTGCACTTTATGCTCCTTCGACTAATCTTCTCTTTCTGCCTAATTTTTTTAACTGTTTTTACCTCTTGCAGTGGCAATTTAATTTTCCTCACTGAGGTTTCCTTTCCTCTTGCAATACTCATTTATCTAGAACATGCTTGAGCTACTAAGCTGATTCATTTCTGTATTCTCACTGTAAAATGTTTGGGCTTAGTGTGTTTTCCCTTCCTTTATACAGTGTTCAGGAATACTTAGGTTTTTTGCCAATTTAAAAAGTGAGCTTACTGCTTACTTCTTTTTTATATGTAGTTTGTCTCTTTTCCTTGTATGAGTCACTTTAAAGCTGAATCCATTAACTGGGTCTTCGTAAAGATCTTGGTGAAGGATAAATTACTAAAAGGAAATTATTCTATTTTTATTAGTATGATTTCAATTCTTAATTTTTTATTGGTTTCTTTCTACAAAAAAAAAATCAAATATTCTTTTTTGTTGTTCTTTTGAACAAAAGATACTTTAATATATTTCTTTTAATTTATTAAAACTAGAATAAACTTACAATTTACATTCTACTGAGTTCTTCAATAGAAATATTGACACAAGTTTTGAGGTAAAAAGATACAGAGAAATTCAAAAATTCTATTGAAAGGAGATATCAGCATCTCAATTTACCTTTACATCTAAGTTATTTGAATAACTTAGTGTCTGTCACTGCAGATTTCTTGATGATAGTAAGATCACAGAATTGCTGACATGGGAAGGGACTGTTTGAAATCTTCTAGTTCACCCTTCCTTGCTCAAGCAGGCTGACCAGGGCTGTTCCCAGTCCAGTTCTGAATATCTCCAAGAATGGAGAATTCACAGCCTTGCTGGGCACAATGCTCCCATGTTTAACTGCTCTCATGATAAAAACAAAACAAAACAAAAACTTGTATTTTCTTATATTTAAATGAATGTCCTGTGTTTCTACGTTCTGATATGACACACATGGGAACAAATTTTGTCAGGTCTGACTGAAGAGATAAGAAGTTACAATAAGGTCTCAATAAACATGATTGCAATACTTGATAAAGGGCTGGAAGGCCCTTTCAGGCTATACCTAAATCAGCAAGGAATTCATGGCAACAGAGATGATATCCATAGGAATACACAAGTAATTACAGTTACAATTACAATAATATACAAGAAAATGATATTCCATTGAAAACATTAATAACCCCCTTAGCCTTCAGAATAGAATTCAAAAGGAATGCCAGAGAATGCAATCAGACTGCATGAAATACAAAAAACAATACACTGGAAAAATTTCTGTAAGTTTTAAAATATCCTTTAATTCCTTTAAAGAAATAAAGAGAATGAATTAGGAGCTAGTGAGTGATCAAAGCTATGTCTTGGTATCACAAAGCACCTCTGGGACAAATCACAGAGCTGAAATATTGCTTAAAAGAAACATGAAGTTACTTTAAAATCAGGTGGAAGTGAAAGGAGACGATATAGACTGCTTCAGGGTGAAAAGCATAACAGAAAAGCTGATGCGATGTTATTGTAGAGGCCCACTGGAGACTTTGATGTGACAGTGTAGATGAAACCTTTCCTCAGCCACTGTAGCTAGCTTCCAAAGGATAGGACTTGGTAATAATGAGAGATTTTTATTCAAGTAGCTACAAAACAAATGAAAAAAAGAATAAAAGAAAAAAGAAACAAACACAGCAATGCACTGACAGGTCATCAGATTCTGGCATGCACTGGGGACGATAATGTGTTTTAGAGAGTTGAGGACACTAATAAGGAACTTAACAAACACCTTCTGACACGATTGTCCCCCCAAAAATGGAAAGTAAAACCTGATTTGGCACTAAGTTATATTCAGTTCAAGACTCAACAAAGAGAACATTTTACTCCTCCTCTCTCTTGAATATTTCATGGTTTTCTTTTCTTTTTTTTTTTTTTTTTCTCCAAAGGACAAATGAAATTCTCTTTCAATCATTTTGATTGAAGTTACCCTCTCTCCCAGCTTCCCATAAAATTTCTGTCATCAGGGAACCATTTAGATGGAGTTTGTGTAGTCCTACTTACTTTCAGTATTGATTGTTTTAAAAAGTGTGTCAAGTCAATCAAAAATCTAGAGAAATCTAGAAAATATAGAGAAAATTCATGTTCAGTGAGGAGTGGTCGTTCCTTGGCGGCGGGGTAACTTTTGAGATGAGGTGGTGTTTTGGTATTATAATGAGATTAGACTCAGGGAAAGTTTGAGCAAAGTCCATTGGAAGGGACTGATCTGCCACTATTGTTGGCCCAGCAGCAGACATCTTATTGTACTATGATGTGGCTTATCAGCTGCATGGTACCACCAGGTCGCCATCTCTGCAGGTGGCACAACAGAGTTTGGCCGCAGTGTCTTCACTCTGCTCCAACCGCCATTCACTCATCATCTGCACGACACCATCAGATTACCACCTGTCACGGAATGAGTGGTGGTGGAGGGTGAGTGACGCAATGCACTTCACTCGTGGGAAAGAAATAGGAATAGGTTTTATTGAAATGACAATGAGATTCTATGACAAGGTCACTTATTATTTACTGCATGGAGGTTCAAGATACACACAGAATTACCAAGGACACCCTCCCATTGGGTCACGAGGTTCAGATTGGACTCCCTTGCTTTCCAAACTCCTTCTGAGAGGAGTCTGGGTGCGGCTGGATCCAGTCCTAGTCCCAAACCTGGTCAACGATTTATGACTAAAGGATTTGTATACAGTTACAAAGTAAAGTTTACAAGTTCAGAAAGAGAGTACACTATAGTAACTTACCACAAATCTTTAGTGGGAAGGAACTCTTTAACACTGCTGAGTATCCTTGAGAAACGTCCCTGTTCAAGGGGAGATCCTGGAGTGCAGCCCACTGAGATGCAAGGAGAGCTCAGTGGGCTCTCGGTCTGTCCCCATATTTATGGGATAAGATAATTAACTTATAGTCATTCTTTCAATTCAGAAATGACTGTTGGCTGGTGTACTCACAGTTAGTCTTATCTTCGCATCAGGACATGGCAATCCGGACTGCTATTGATGGTTAATGTCTGAGTGGGAGAAGAAATCAGGGATGCAACTCCCAGGATCAGATAATCTGATAGTTAACACCTGAATAGCGCTATGTGTGAGAAGTCAGGTTGAGCTGGAGAAGGAGCACATCCGTCACACCACCTCCACAGGGAATCCAACAGAGTTTGACCATGGTGTTTCTATTCTGCTCCACTCTTCATTTACTCTTATCAGTGTGCGATTGCACTGCCTAAGGATTGTGAAGGAGGTTCCATACATACCAACCATCCTGGAAGTAGTAACTGTCTCTCACCTCAGCTCTCCAGCAAGCCTCTGTAATGCCATAACTTCTGTTAGGCCCTAGTTTTTCTCTAATTTCCCCCTTCTCAAGCAATTTTCTCACAAACTGAAAATTTATGAATAAATAGTATTAAATTTAAAAAAATAATTATTAGACAGATAAAAGTGAAAACTATGATACTCTTTTTTTTTCTTCTTTTTTCTTCTTTTTTAATTAATTCTCAGTTTCACTAGCCAGTCTTCAAATCAAGTATGTGACGCAGAGCAACTTGCATTTGCAGCACTGCAAGTTCCTCCACAGAGCAGATTACCTGTGGCGCACAAAGCTTCAGCCTTGACCTCCTTTGGGAGAAGTAGGCCTGAACATATAGTTGCTATTTTGGGGGTCAGAATCACTTCATCTGTATTTGTGGATTGTGAGAGAAAAAAAAAAAGAAAGAAAAAGAAGGTCAAGATACTCGTTTTCTCTTTATGACACTATGTACTTCCCTTCTGTAATGCTAAACTCTTGCAGTACACTTCTAATTATTTGAAATTAGTTCAATGCATAAAATATTACAAAGAGTACTTTACTTTGAAAAATCAGGAAGTCAATGATAGATAATAGAAATCTGTAACTTTTCTTTTAAGGAGTCTAATCTGATTTTAAAGATCGGGAGCTCCAGCCCCCACCTTTGGGCTTCTGGAGCCTTCCAGGTAGCTCTGATGAGTTGCTCGGTCAGGCCTGTTGGCCTGACTGAGCATGCTCCAGGCCCGGGGTCACAGAGGGGTCAGTGGTACCCCCCTGTACATTCATAGCATATATGATGTTCTTACCAAGCATTACCTAAACCCAAACTCGCGTTCTCCTACAAAGTAAGCAACTTCAGCCCGGAGGTTTTACTAACAACCCAACAGATGGAAACACAGATAGACACCTGAGCACCACGTTAAACTACCTTTCAAATCCAGTGTAGGATGAAATGCTCAGATAAGGAGTCTGGAATCTGACTTCCTATAATTTCATGTACATGCAGCACAATATGTATTTTATTCAAAGGTCTGTCAGAAATATACTTTATTCAAATATACCTTATTTGCCAATACTATCAAGCCATTTTTCATCTATTAATATAAAATTAATGTAATGTAATTTTCATCTACTAATGTAAAATTAAAAACAATAACAACAAAAACTTTATATTAAAGGATACCAAAAGTTAACTTTTTGAACTTTGAGAATCTCTGCTTTTCAGAATCTAGTTCATACTGATAACATTAAAAGATAAGATGTTATGGGAAGAGGCAGGCTAAAGAGGAAATAGGAAGGGATGAATGAAGAAGGAATCTGGAAAATCAGCTGAAGAAGCAATTATCAATAGATTTAAATAGGCACCAACTCCCTTCTGAAGATTTTCACACTACAAAGAAATTGGAATAAGTCACAGATGATAATTCCAAGAGAAAGGAAGTACCTTCCTTTGTCCAAGGAAGAAGGACGTGTAGATATATTAAAATATATTCTATTTACATATATAAAATACATTTAATACAAATAAAAATAAATATAAAATAAAATATATTTATAACTAGATTATAAAAATATTTTCTGTAATATAATGATACTTCATAACATAATAATCTCTTTTTCTGTGGTCTATAAGGGAAGAACAGATTGATTACTATAACAGAAACACAAATCTATTGGGGTAGAAAGGGACTTTCGGAGAATATCTGGTCCAACCCACCTTGATCAAGCAGTGACCTAGAGCAGGTTGCCGAAGTCTGTTTCCAGGTGGAAAGGACAGAGAGCCTATGGAGTCTCTGGAATTAAATGGGAATACAGAGGAAATGACTGTTCAACCAACAACAAAAGTATTTTCTTTTTGTCTTATTTTAATAAAGAGATATCCTTTTTTTAAAAAAAAAAGTTTTAGGAGGAGAAGGAAATCAAAATGAAAAAAAAAAAGGAACAATAGTGTAGATGGCAGTTCTGAACAGTTTTTTTCTATGAAATCACATCTGGAAATGACAAAGAAGAAAAGTATTATTTGTCTTACTATAGTAAGAATACATTATTTATTTGATCAAAGGAGAATTGTATGGAAGTTGTACTTTTCCTAATATGGGAACTCTCACCTGGAATAGATAAAGTCTCTTGGGGGAAACAGGGATCCCCTTAAAGTTTCTATGAAAAACAATATTAAACGATTAAGAAAAATGTATCTGTTCCTCAAAAAGCAATTGTGCCAAACAAAGAGACTAAATTCCATCATTAAAGAAAATCAAGTGTTGTTAATAGTACCTAATTGCAAATCTCAATGAGGCTTTAAACATGGAATTGACATTGCCACTTTCATAAAGCCTGAAAGTGGTAATTTTTCATAAATGCTTACTCATGAGAAATAATAAACGATACACTTTTTTATCACTCTTAGTTGATGCAAATGGCAAAAGTTATTGTACATTATGCAAATGTCATGGTGCATGGTGCATGGAGTGTACAGTGCTTCTTGGAGAGAGCTTAATTCTTACTGATTTCTTGAAGTGATTGGCAAAATAATGATTTTTCTACTCATTTGCAAACCAAAGAACAAGGTTCATCATATAGATGATCAAATCTGTTTCTTCTGGAGTTTTCTTACTCATGACATTTGGTGGTTATATCTTTCTTGGTTTCGCAATATCATTATCCTTCCTGCTATAGCCATTCAGCCGCTTCTCTGACTGAAGAGGTTCCACATTGCAGCAGAAATATTTCTGATGACCCCAAAGTGTATTATATATATCTTTGGATAAGAAATACAATCCCACTTTACAAATTAGATTCTTAAAACCACTTATATACTATATACTATATATACTATTTTGATCATCCAAAGCTTTGTTGTTACTTCCTTATAGTAACAGTAAATTATATTAATTTTCCCTCTCTTATTTTGGTAGAAGTCATTGATGAAACAATGAATATACACCCTATGTAAAATTGTTGAGGAACTTCTTCCTGTACAAACAATCTTTCATCATTATCAACTATATCTTACTTTTTGAACAATTTATTTTCCANTGTTGGGAGTCATAAACAGGGAGTAGAGCTACCCTGTAATGGGGCGTGCGCACCGGGAGCGGGGGGAGCGCACCGGCAGGGGTGGTCCCGGTGGCCCCTGACTGATCAGTGCCTGGGTCTTTCTAGAAGCTGCTAGAATCCCAGTGGTGGGGGCCAGGAGCAGTCTGCCCTGGAGGACTGTCCGCCCACCAACAGGGTTTGACCAGTCCGGAGAGACCACCACATTAACATAGCACCTATCATGCCCTCGCTTCTCCCTGTTTCCTCCCTTTTCTCCTCCCTCTCCTAAAGTTATAAAAGTTTGTGTTACTTCCGAATAAATTGGCGTCGACTGGAACTCGTATCGAGTGTGTTACTGTCGGCGTCGGAGGTACGCACCCCACGGGTACCCACCTATCGCAGAACCCTAGAATCTGAGGATCAGGAAGGAGATCATCAGTAGCTGCAGCCCCCTCCCAGCTACTCCTCCGAGAGCTACAAGAGGGAGCCTCGCCTCTTGGGGGTGGAAAGGGAATCCGGCGCCACAGTGCTGAGAACGGAAAAAGATCACGCAGCCCGCGGACGCTTCGCTGGGACGGCCAGCGACGGGCGTCTTCAAACTATATCTTACTTTTTGAACAATTTCTTTTCTACTTGCTAATTGTTCTATGCTCTCTAGCCTTGCAAGTAATGTCACACTGCACCAAAGTCTTTATTGATGCCTAGAAGAATTAGAGCAAGAGTATTTTCCTAAGGTGGGAAATCAATTATCTTGTCTAGGAATTTATCAGATAAATTGAGCATGATCTCTCTTTGATAAATGCATGTTACATTTCATCCAGTCTCATCTAACTCAATTTTTTCTTTTAATTTAACTACATTGAAAATGATCTTTGATGCTTTGATTACTTTATTCACTTGAGTAAAATGTATATCTTATATGAAATAATGCAAATTCTTTTTAAAAAAGAAAAAATATACAATAAATCTATACTGGTAATTATATAGCAAAGAAACATTTCAATGCATAGAAGAAATATTTTTAATTTGAAGGAAAAAAAGAAAAGAAGAGAGAAGATATATGGAAACAGGTGATAATACCTTATGAAACTTCTCTGCTATTTCATTCTATCATCAGCTTTTCATTTCTGTAGAGACAAAGATTTGACATAAATCATTAATTAGTCTGTTTTCCAGATACCAGAATTATAATTTGAAATGAAGTAACCAGGAAGAGATGATATTAAGGGCTAGATATAAAAGTAAAAGCTGCAATACATCACTGCATGTTTTCCTTTTATTTATTTGTCTAAAGGGCAGACAATCGCCTGAATTTAAGAAAAATCACCTGGCTTTGTCCTAAACTTCAATAATAGTAGTCACTACAAATCAGCTAAATTGTCCTGTAATCCTTAGCAAAAGCCTTTGTTGTTGTTGTTGTTGTTGTTGTTGTTGTTTTTTCCCAGAGTGTAGAGAGCTCCCAAACTGGTAAAAGTTGTTTTCTTTAGTGGAAAACTTTTATACATTAAATTGGAAATCTTATTTTAAAAATCTTATCTAGTCTTATTTTTAATTTACATCTTGTTTGTTTTGTAAAAATTGTTAGAATAAAAATGTGGGTTTCAGAATATTGTGCCTGCGGTTCATGGACCATTTTAAGGAAAACAGAAAATGCAGCTCAGAAGAGTTCATTATCTCCTTAAAGCCCCATTACATATGCATATCTATACATATTTTTAACAACAAAAAGAAGAGAGTTCCTGTGTGGCTGTCTTTTAGTATATTTAGTATTATTTTGGAGTGTATTATGGCATCTCTTGTAATATGTACTTAAGGAAAAACTTCAGTTATTATTAGTTTTAATATATAGTAATTTTTGAAAGCTCTACTTATCTGAAGACAGGTCATGCTTTCAATTCACACTGGAGAATCAGAAAGTATATTCTGAATACTATATTTTTGCATTACAAAAATACCTGCATTTAATACAGGTATTGCAGGTATTAATGCATTACCTGCATTACTGTTAATTAACTCCTGTTTGAGTCAAGAAAGTTTATTTGGGGAAATATATGTAAATTTTGTTTCATCTAACCGTTAGCATCCTAGATTGAGTCTCAGCTGTGAAACAGACAGAGAAATTCTATTAACCAGATGAGGCATCTCTCTAATTGACTAAAAGTGCTGTAGGCAATTTTCACAGGTTTAAAAAAAACAACCAGAATTAAACAACTTCCAGACTAAGAATAAAATAGATATTAATCATATATATATATATATAAAATATATGTTGGCTATACCAAAGAATTATATGTGCTATATTATGTTAATGCATTCCAGGAAATAAATCTGTTTCTTTTGAAAGCATTTTTTTTAAGTTTCAGCTTAATTAATCCAGCAATCCTTCTTTATTTTTCTTTTAAATTTGATTTAGCTATGCAGTCACTGAATTGCAAATTTCCAGTTAATTCTAGATGACCTGCTGTCACCCAAATTTTTACCAGTAGCTGAATAAGGATAATTAAATTTCAGAATGCTTGTATGAATGAAAGAGAATCAAAGAATATGGAATACTTGGCAGCACATACAATTTGCTAATACATGAGACAACATTTTTCACCCGCCAAAAAATTAGCCTGATTTCTGAATAAGGAAAGAAGATATTTGATTTGTTACTGTTATTCTGGATGATGATAGTGTCTCATCTTGTATAGGGGGCAACTGGAACTAAAATGATCTCCATCCTAACTCATAAATATTGCATCTGAGAAGTGGTGTAAACTTTAAAGTTTAGGGATGAAAACACTGGAAGAATTATGTACAGGCTATAAGAATGTAATTTAACTACTGTTTTTTAAAGTATTGCAGGTCAATTAAGCAGAAGACAGTACTCTTTTTGACAGGTTGACAGTTCTCAAAGTTTATCATACTGAACCAAAAAATGTTTTTCTTTCCTTTTCTTTTCTTTTCTTTTCTTTTCTTTTCTTTTCTTTTCTTTTCTTTTCTTTTCTTTTCTTTTCTT
>VWPW01005240.1:44151-80770 GCA_013389825.1 Crypturellus undulatus | reverse complement strand
TTTTTTTTTTTTTTTTTTTTTTTTTTTTTGTTATTGCTGTTCAGCAGCTCAGTACAACTGGAGATTATATTCATTTCTTCAGTGGCTTTCCTCATTGGTAAGTGAAACACGTGCTCCAGGGAAAATGCAACAAAGCCTAACACATACTTAACCTTCATAGGAAGATTAACTATAGTGGGTCAGATACCAAAGATATATAGGGTGTTGCTGATCACCAAGACTTCAACCTTTGACAGATATTACATTATCTCTCATGATGCATGAAAATTTATTGTGCTAAAATTTAGAAATTATCACACAGAAAAGTATCAACAGCTTTCATGATCTTTTCTCTGGTAATATCGAGCTGTGCAGTGGTGAATGAATGCAGTTCTTATGAAGGCTCTTAGTGAATCCTACAGCATAATAATACCAATATTAGTATTAACTAAATATTAATTCCTCCTGCATTTTCAAGGCATAATTCTTGAATTTCTGGTTTTGTTCTAAGCACTCTTCCATGAGATTTGGCACCATCAACAGCATTTAACTGATCACCGTGTACAGTATTTCTGATCTGTAAATATATTTAGGAGTTGGTGTAGACCAGAAGCAGCATTTGGAAAGATCCCTGTGAGTAACAGGGTGGCTTGATTAAAAGACTGGCATTTGAACAAAACAGAAAAAAAAAATAAATAAAGCTAATACTATGAATTTTAAATAGCTAAATGTGTCTTGAAAGCTGTAGTTTTATAACTGGCTGTTTCCACCCTGTTAAGATTTTAAAATCTTGACTGTTATAACTGTTATGTTAAGATTTTAAAATCTTAACTGACTATAAGGATTTTAAAACAGTGAATATAATATATTTTTAGATTATAATAATGTCTATGCCAGAAGTCATTTGCAAAGTACAAAACAGTCAGATTAATTTTTGTTATAAATTACTGCCTCTAAAAATTCAACTTATAAAAGTCATGCAAACATTATTTTCATCATGCCAAAAAAAAAAAAAAGAAATATTAGCTGCCTAAAACAAATTTTTATTCATCAGAATACTAGGGAATCTTATTAAGGAGAAAAAAAAAAAAGATGTCTGCATAGAACTTGTTTTCCTGTCCTGTGGTTAATGGGTATATTACTAGCTCCATTTATTAAACATAAGGAGGTGAATTTTTAGCATGATATGTGAATTATATCACATACCACTCCCAGTGATGCTAATGGGGGATGAATGGCCATGCTGACATGCACAGAACAATTTTTAAGATATTTTTATTTATAGATACCGATGAACACAATATCATGAGATATTTGCATAAAACAAAAATATAATGAGGAAAAAAAAACAATCTGATAAGTTAAAGAAAGGAGAGGTTGCATGAAGTGTTGCTGTAAGAAAACAAATCATGGCATAATAAGCACAGCCACTGCCCACTCCATGCCTTTTCTGATGAGGGAAAGGGAGGAAGGTGGCTACCTCTCCTGTACAAACTAGGAATGAAAGACAGGGCAATACTCACTGTGAATTCTTACTGTGAAGGTGGTGATGGGGAATGAGTATTTTCTCCTACTGCACCTCTGTGAATAGCTCAGATTAAGTTCTGTGTTGACCCAATTCAAGACTGTTTTCAGCTCAAAGTAATTCCTCCTCATTCCACCCATGTTCCTTACCCTCTTGATGTACCTTGTTTATAGTTGCTCCTTCTTCATTTTGCCAGTGTAGCTCTAAATCTCCTCGATACCAATGTTATTGAGAGTTCTTGACATAGCAATTTCAAGCTCTGTGCTTAGCATGAACCTTTAATAAAACCAGGTGCTTTTATCAAGATAAAGGCTCCCTTCTCCTTCCCTTGCTCTTTTTCCTGCCTTTTATGTTTGGAAACTCAGCATATTCCCAGGTGGCAAACTGGACTGTCTAGAGATTAGATCCCTCTGGCTCACTGCCTTGTGGCCAGCAGGTAAGGGTAAATATAACCTAAAAGATCACACACTTCTATGACCCTTCATTTCACAGCATAGTGGCCAAAAAATGAAGGAAATCTGTATGCATCCTCCAGTCTATGTGGCAGATATCTGTGTAGGTAGAATCATATTATTGTGAATCAGAGCTGGGAATAAAAAAAATTTTTTTCATGCTCTAGCCTCCCATGGAGATTATTTAGGAAATAAAGATAATGTTTCAGAGACTTTTAGGATTTTTAGCATATTATTTCATAAATCTGAGTAAAAATATCATGATATAGTCAACATTTGTTGTATATTAGCTGAGAAAATCTTTGATCACTGATAAGAATTCTCTACAGGATAGAACATGTGAACACTGCAGGCTGTGAATTTTAACGTAAATTTTAGCGGGATCTTTTACACTATACAAAAGAAGTACTTGAGTTTCTCTATAAATTCACATGAAACTGAGTCCTTCCCATGGCTTATAATGGAAAGTTATTTTAGAAGATCTTGTTTTTATATGGTGGAGGATAAATAATCATTTCTACTTTAAACTAGACTAGTAATGACTGGATTGTAGTGCTCTGAACATTGTCACTAAATAATAATTATAAAACACACCACAGTTTATACTTAACTCCCATTGAAGGGTTAATGATTTAAAACCTAATCAAGTAGCAGAAATTTGTAGACGTCATGAACAACCAAGAACAGACCGTACCACGATGCTCTATACGAAAAGGATGTCTCAATACAAGTTGCTTATCAGGATGTTTTAGTACTCCTAGAACATGTTTAGGAACATTTGAGCAATAGAACATCGTCAACATTGTAGAACAGGAAAACGGGAGGGGGAAACATCCGAGGGGCTATAAGGTATAAAAGCGCCGTGTACCATCTGTTCGGGGTCCGTGGTGGAACCCCTGCGAGGGATGAGCCCGGACCCCAGCTAGCTGGTAATACTTATTATCTTTCTACTATACTGTCCTGATATTAAACGCTGCTTACGATCGATGGTGCGTGCCTCCTTCTCAATCAATTCGAAAAACGGACACAACACCATAAGTGTAATAAGTTTTTCTGTTGTTTTTATAAAATCTACATTAGGAGCAATTTACAGGTGAAAAAAAAATGAGTGTTGCTAACTTCTTTAACTAAACTCAAAGCATAAAATAATAAATAAAACTATAAGCAAATAAATAAAAACTATATATTAATAAACTGCAAAACCAATTCACAACTCCGGAAGAGGTTTAAATGTTTTCAGTATTTTGCTTGCTGTAGGTTGAAGATTCATAATTAAGCTAGTGTGTTTTGCTCAGGTTTAATTAACTACAAGGAAAGGTTACTGTAAAGGGTAATTAAGATATACCTCCTTTGACTGTGAGGAAACACTTTATGTGAAGTAGTTCAAAGGTATTGTTGTTTCTGATTAGAGCACTCAAGCATTTTAAATGTAGTGACTTGGCATAAATAAAAGCTTTCTTTTCTGATTTACATGGAAACTTGATAGTCATAAATATTACTCATCATCACTCAAGGAAGACAAAATTAAATTATTTATAGTTTTCTAACTGGATATTTGTTCGATTCTAACTCTGTATGAGTGAAGGTAATGCCGTACATCAGCTAGACATTGGCTGATCCATTTTATGATTTTCCTGATGACTAAAGTAGGCTGGTGAGACATGACCAAAATAGATTGTTTGGCACTCCATCAGCAGGCAACAAGAGTGGATGTCAAATACACAGCTTTTCATCTTTGACTAAACTTGTCCTCAAAGGTGACATTTCACAAAGAAAACAATAATTAATCAGCTAATTATGTTGTTGGTTAACCTTCTGAATTGGCAAGAAAATTGCATTTTATTTAAAAATTATTTCCCCAGAAGTTATGAACATGTTAGAAAAAAAGTAGTCAGAAAATTATTATTTGCAGAACATAATATTCACTACATGTAGCATCTAAACTCTAAGTCACCTGTAAACATGCACTTAGGTTAATCAGCACAATATTGGCTTCTGCCATCTATTTTTTTAATAAAATAGCTCACATGGAAAGCTGGCATTACAAGGTAATGTGCTGATGATATGTTACTTCAAAGTTTGATTTCTCTTTAGAAAACACACAGCATCAGGGCAGTTATCCATCTAAATATCTTCATTGAACAATATAGGCATTTACACCTGAGTTCCCTAGATTCCCTTTATAATCAATACAGTGAGGTTAGCACTTTGTGAGTAGCATTAACTTATCTTGCTTTACAAATATAATTTAGGATGTTATGAATTGTGTTTTAGAATTCCTGATTCAGTTCTACTGAGAGTGAAAAAGAGATGTTTGATTAGATAAGTCCTCCATATGTTTCCATCTTTGCCTGTATTCTAATTATTTGTGAGTTTTGACAAGCGCCATTCAAGATGAAAAGCTTTTATTTTTTCTAGCACTCCGACTAATAACATGCAGGATGTCTGCAGAAGGATAGCCCTATAGCGGGAAATGGAAGCTCTGCCTGGTTCAATATACCAAGTTCCACTAAGTCCATGCTCTTAAGACTGTAAGAATAAATGTGGGGAGGGGGAACTGAGAAATAAGACATTTCTGCAGCTAAATCAGTCTTTAGCTGCCTCTGAGGAAAGAGTTTTTTCTCTGCATAGTTTCCAATTTACTTAAATCCCTTAGAAAATCTGTAAACTGTGGTCATTCCAGCAGGCTGCTGCTGCCCTGCTGTTCCAGCTTTCCTTCAAAGCTTTGACTATGTTTGGATGTTCAGAAATCTCTCAGGATGATAAGGTTTTTGAGTCTGGTCCTTCCTGCCTGGTCAGGTGCAGGAGTGTAAGAAATCTATGTGGAAACCTTTAGGTGGGACCAAGAGAAAAAGGAATGCAGTATCAGCAAGATGCCTCTTCTCTTCCTAATTACCATTCTCATAGCCTGGATTTTGTTTCCTTCCATCTACAGAAAAAAATGGATGGAAAGAGCTTTCAGCCTAATGGATATCCTTTCTTTCACAGGCATGTTAAATTATAGTTGGCAGTCACTGTGAAAATTTTTGACCTCAAACTGTTTATGAAGATTGACTTATAACTTAGCTCTATGATTGGAACTGAACAAATGATATTCGTTTCACCTTAGGAAAACACAGCGTAGTTCCTCATCCTATTTCAGCATTGGTCTTCAGAGCTTACAGGAGTAAAATACACATAAAACACTGCATATAAATTAATACAACAGTTGAAGTTATCACATTTTGCTTATGTAAAAACAGCAGTTATGACTCAGAATATGAACAGCATGGAAACTTGTTAACTAGGTTCTTGGTAAATGCTGTTTTCCTTAATATATCATGTACTTTTCTCTTGGGTAAAAGTGAGGGCTGTATAAAATTATTTACTGACAATTCTAATATATTTAAATGATTTTTAAACAATTTATACAATTTTATTTTACATGCACAATTAAAATTAATTTGAAATTCTGTATTCTGTATTCTGTATTCTGTATTCTGAAATTCTGTATTCTAATTTGATAGGATTAATCTTTTATACTCCACCCTTTGCACAAGTGTGGTTTACACAAAGAAAGCATTACTTTGTTGCAGTGTTTGAGCTTTTGGACATAATACATTCTCCAGAGAAAATCAAGATTTGAAAACAAAGAATTAGAAAATTAAATTCCTTCCACTTGCACTTATTCCAGAAGCACCAAGAATTGTGAAAACAAGCTAAATTTTATCCTATTGATTATTCTTACTATTTTATGCTAAACAATCCTGTTGATCAGAACAACAAAAAAGTCACTCATCAGTTAAACCATGCTGATGAGTGAAAAAATTTTCCTTTTTTTTAAAAAAATCCTATTTTAATAATATGTTAATCATAATTTTTTTTTACTTAATCTTCAAATAATCTTTTCAGACATAAATTTCAACATATAAAAATGAGACATTTTATTAAAGTTTAGAATTGTTATTAAAAATGACAATAATAACAATTTTTAGCATACTCTGAAAGAGGCATAAATGATTTTCATTTCCTCAAAGTGTTTCTACATCATCCCTTGTTTCTTAGAGAAGGGAAGTTTTAAGAACACAAAAACAACAATTAAGCTAACTTAACTAGGTGTCTAAGAGTAGCTTCCAAAGGCCTAGAAAACATTTTAAGAGCCTTTCAGCTGCTGAACATACAACTCTCCAGGAGTATTATATTTTATCATTTCCAGGTATCCAAGGCTGAAAAAATAAAATTGATTCTGAGATTCTTTTGAAGGAAGATGATTGAAAACTTTTGTAACATGACTTTAGGATCAACTGTTGACAAGTCATTTACTTTATTATATTTATATATATTTATATATTTATTTTATTTTTTTTTCATAATTAGAAAAAGAAAGAATTAAATGTGTCTGGAAATACAAAGAATTCCTATCAGTGGAAGGAATGACAAAAATTTTAAGAATCACTTAACAGTTCAGTATAAAATAACCTACTTAATTTGATAATTGCATAATAATGTGATTTTTTTTGCATTTGTAAAAGCAACCTTGTTATTTTTTGTACCTTCCCATATTTTAACAAAAAAAAGGTTTAATTTTCACTCTTAGATGTATTGTTATAAATTTTTATAAGATATACTCCATTAAATGATCTTGCTGTCATTTATCTGATAGTATATCATCAGTAAATTTTTTCTACCTAAAATACAGTAACTGTAACTTCAGTTACTTAAATATTTTATGAGAAAAGGAGAGTCCTTTCTTCCCTTATTTCATAAAGTTTAAAGCTTTTTATTTTTCAATAATGTAACATACAACTCTGCACTGCAATTACTATTATGCTCATTATGTATATGTGGCTATAACTTGACCATGTTAATATGAATTCAGTCTTAGATTTTAAATGAATTTTAACACCTTCAAATTTTAAAGTGTCTAAAGAAAAGCTCCTTTTCTAAAGAAACACCATTATTGCTTGAGTATTAGTTCTCAGACCACTGTTGGCTTGGGAAAATGAGACAGCTTTCAGCAATGACAGCTCAGGAGTAAGTACTCATATTGTATTCCCAGTAAGTTCCATTTTTTACCTTACTCTGTGTTCTTTAGCAAAAAAGAATATATATATATATAGTCCTAGTAGAGGATCTGAAAGAAACTCCAGACCAGCTATTTTTTATAGGAATATTCCTCTTCAGTTCTCTTCTGGAAGTCATGCTGGCCTAAGCTCAAAAGCCTCCTTTTTTATTTTTATATTTTTTTGTTCTACACGCATCTCTGAACCACACCCTATTCTCAGTCTCTTCAGTAGCTTGGAACACACCATGAACGGCTAATCTCTATAGGAACTATAGAACTTCCGCTAGTTATAGTTTACCGAGAAATTTCCAGAGAGATGCGGAAAAGCCTTCATAAAAAATCTAAGCTGCAATAAAAGAACTTGACTTGTAACGTAACAAAGATCTACTGTAACTATATGTAAAAAATCTGTTCTGCATATAGGTCTGGGTATTCTGTACTCAACAAATCTTTCAAGTAAAATACAGAAGTTCACCTATCTGGTTATTTTTTACACAGTGATCCACATTTTTTGAGAGTTTTATTCCTGTGATGCACTTTCATTATTTTAAGGTTACAAATGTGAAATTAGAGCATTTAGATTAATAGATTTTAACAGGCAAAATATTAAGACTAAATCTTTTAGTATGTTTTTGAGATGTGCTATCAAATTTTCCAAGGCAAGAGAAAGGGAGAATTATGCAGTGAATGTCCTATTAAAACCCCTCTTTTTAGGTGAATTCCATCCAAAAGTAAGATTTAATCATCGGTTTCAATATTCCTAGTGTTGCTACATCAAGCTTTGATTTATTGAAGTTCCACCTCTCTGTGACAAATGATTTAAATAAGATTTGTGCCCTTAAAACACAAGAATGTGCAATCATCCCCTCGAGGGACAGATCTTTATAAAAGACGGATGGCCGTCCAAGCTCTTATATAATGGTGCCCTCATCAGCTGAGGCCTGGCTGAGTGCATAAAAATGAAGACTTGCTGCTAATTTGATGTTCAGTCCCTCAGTGTACCTTGATTGCTGCTGCTGTCCAGCCAGACTCCCACTGGCTCCTGTAGAAGCACTCTCCACTCTCTTTGGGGAGTGGACTCCAAGCAATACCTGGTATCATACTATGAACTCTACTCCTGTACTTCATTGAACTCATAGCTATATTCTTTCTAAAATGTTATATTCATTATAAGATTAAGGCCAAGGACATATCATGAAGCACAACAGTCATGGCCTACCCACAACATTTTTAGCTGGTACCTTTAGTTGCAAAGGTCAGGGCAGACAACAGAGAAGTTGTTAAAATGAACTGGATAACAGAGGAGTAGAAAATAGGAGTAGAAAGGAGGAAGATAAAAAACACAAAGTATTTCTCCTAAAACAAACAAACAAAACTTGTAATTATACTGTCTCAGGCTGCCCTAAATTGTGTGCCCAGAGGAAAAAGTTAAGCTTAAGCTTTGATATTTTGTCCTAAGAAGAAAATAAAGAAAACAAGAGTAGGATGAGCACACATAAAAGAAGATAATCAGGTAAAAGAGAGAGTGTGAGTGACCAGAGTATTTGGGATAAACAGGCAGAAACAGCAGAAAGATAAGTAAAAACTGAGGACAGCTGTATCAACTTGTGAGTAACCAAGCAGAGAATTATTTTTACCCGGAGGGAATACTGGCCTTATTTTGCTCTTGCTGACTGTTTGACAAGTGGAAAATGAAAAGGAGAAGGATGAAAGGAGCTGGAATGCTAAATGTTGTATATCCTGTTCTTGCTTATATTAAGGAAATGATAGGTTTTTGCCTTCTGTAAAAATACATGTACTGCTGTCCCCGCTCTTGCAAGGGTACTTGCATTTAAATGATGTCTCCAGTCCTCCTTTTTCAACCTTTTTCAAGATCAATTTTGCATGGTGGCAGCTAAGCCAAAAATATGTATCCAAACGTATTACTAGTGCTTGTGATGGGATGGCTTTTTTAAGGCATTTTGATGCAGTTCTTCATTCTTGCTCATTTTCATCTCTTTGTATGAATTATAAAACAGCCATATGAGATCTTACCCATGAGACAGTGGGTGGCTTGTATTTTTCTTTATTTGTATCAGCAGACATTCTGAAAATATTTTTGGTATTATTACAGGTATTAAAGAAAGTGGGCTGTTGCATCAGAATTTTGCTTATGGTATGATTCCTTGGATTTTTGGACATGGCAAGGCGAACTGTGAAAAAGGAGGCAGAGAAGTATGTGATTTTGAATTACAAGTTTGTGAGCAGATATTACTGCTGAGCAATGAAATGCATGCCTTAGCAATTTGAGGCATGGACACAACCGATCAATTACAAGCAAACTACAATAGACTTGGAGATATCGAAATTTTAAAAGGTCAAGCAGATGCTGCTTTTCTTGCTTTTGCAACTTTATGCTTGTATTTTTTGCTTGTCAAATTTTCAACCAGATTGCCAGCCTTGCCAGCTGTTTCTTGACCTGCTGAAAGTACATGGAGTAGGTGAGCACAAAAAGAAGGACCTCAGGAAGAATGTTGCTGCACGTGATTCCTACAGACATTATGTGATCTTAGGACATCATCAGAAAGAAACAAGGTTATGAAGATTTCAGAAAGGGAAGCAATTCTTAAAAGAAACAAGAATGTGTCTCGAATACATTTGGAATTAACCTCTGAAAGTATAGAGTTGGACATCAGAGAAATACTGGCGTACTTCCTAACCTCTTTTCCCTGAGTTTTGACAACATCAGATTGAACAGAATATGAACATGGCATCCTGAGAGAGAAAGGAACAGCACAGAATGGAAGCTCTGCTGGAACAATGTCTGGACTACCCATTTGCATGGAAGAATGGGTCTGCTTCAACAATAAAGCATATTAAAAGGATATTTAAAGCAAGGTACCTGTTCAAGGTACAAAGTGCTAAGGTATTAGCACTTAGCGTTTAGAACATACTTGGAGAGATCCTACAATTAATGTATTTATATACATATATATATGCATATATGCACATGTATATATATATCAGGACAACAATAAAAGAAATCCAGCTTAAATATCCTTTCAAAAAATTATTGCAGTCACAGGAGAGAGAAAAAAAGAATGCTTTTGTCTAGTCTATTCAAATCAAACCAAAGGAAAAATCAAAATGAGGAAAAAATAATAACGGGGGAAAAGATATATTACACATTCTCTGTATCATATTTGGGTCCTTCCACTCATCAAATTCCTTGAATAATCTCAAATAATGTTTTAATTTGGAAATGAAGTAAAGCAATTCTTTACTATTCAAATGTGCCAAGAACTGACTGTCATTCATGATTTTTCAAGGCATAGCACTACAGGTATTTTTTTAAAGAATGGAAGATTTGGATCTATAAAATACAGGCACAACTATTCCCTGTTAGAGTATGCAAGAGGTTTTCCACCTAACTTTTTTTAGAGTGAAGAAAATATTTTAACATTTCTATGCTCCTTAAAATGAGATATCCACTGTTAAAGAATATCTTTAATAGTTCATGCTAGCCAAAAGGCATGAACTGTACTCCATCTAGCTGGCATTATATAAAGACAGTTTGTTTCCCAATGATCTATGCACAGATTTTCAATACAGAAACTGTAGACAATTGCTGGAGAAGGAACTTTGTTTGTTGGCTTCAGTAAGCTTTCGTTGGACAATTGATGCTAAAGGAAATGGAAACATTCACTGGATGACTGAATAATGAGTATCTAAAGCTGTTCTCAAACTCATAAAATTCATAAATCCCTGCCAAATCAGAGGAAGAGCTATGCTAGCTACAACTATATTATAATGCTGAAGAGAAAAATGCTAGGCAAGATGATTTCAGTTAACTTTTAGAGGAGGGAGAAGAGAGGGAAGAGATCTGACATTATCAAAGTTTGTAAAAATGGCCTATATATCTGAAATTTTAAATCTTCTAAAATAGCACGAGTCATAGGTTGTCATATCTAAACAAATTCTACAGACACAGAGAGTATTTGCATTATCAGCTCAAATGGTAGCTGAAATTTCTGACCTTTGCACAGGATTTTTTTTCTAAATTTCCAGGGAAGGACAAGTGGGCCAGAAGTTGTGATTGTAGTTTGACATTATTCTAAAGACAGCAGAATGAAAAAGGAAAAAAAAAAAAAGAAAAAACACAGAATGTACATCTTCAGAATGCCCTTCAGCATTCTTATAATGGATTACTCTTTTAAACAAGAAAGTTCAAAAATATGGTTTCCTAAATGGTGTCACATAGTGTTTAAAACAATTAAAAACAATTTAAAATATCTTATTTCTGGCTGTAACTTTACTCCTGCCTCATTTCCTATTCTAAGATAAATATATCCTTTTAATTCAACCATGAAACAAGCATAATGCATACCATGTAACATTCTGGGGTTTTTTTCAGATTTCAGATAGACTCGTATGACTGTTTCTGATCTCAGTTGTCCTATATTCATTCAAAATCATAATGTTATTAGTGTCAGATAATAAGCAGATTGTCTGAAGTCGATTTCGAGATGTAACAGTCATTGTTATGTTACATTTTTGTCATATATGTAGTAGTCTTTATAAAAATTCAAAACACAATCTTTTGGTTTTATATCTTTTACTGACCTTTTTATATCGTGTATTGTACCAATATATATCTTCCTATAAGGAAATAAAAGCTTGTATATTTTCATCATTTTTTTCAGCTCCCACAAGCATAGGAAAATTTGAAGTTTTTGTTCATTTGGCATAGTAAAATCCTACATAGCAAAACTTGAACAGGGAGAGACTGAATTCGGGGTGCAGAAACCATACTGCTGATATCATTTTTACTGACTGATATCTTTTAGATTTCCATCCCCTCTTTTCTTTGAGATTTGCCAGTTTGCGATTTGGCATTCTAGGGTTGATTTTATCTACGTGTTCTAGAATAAATTATTATTTCTCCAGAAAGAAAAGAAAAGAAAAGAAAAGAAAAGAAAAGAAAAGAAAAGAAAAGAAAAGAAAAGAAAAGAAAAGAAAAGAAAAGAAAAGAAAAGAAAAGAAAAGAAAAGAAAAGAAAAGAAAAGAAAAGAAAAGAAAAGAAAAGAAAAGAAAAGAAAAGAAAAGAAAAGAAAAGAAAAGAAAAGAAAAGAAAAGAAAAGAAAAGAAAAGAAAAGAAAAGAAAAGAAAAGAAAAGAGCTTTTATATTTATTTCATTTATCAATCAATCAAGATGGAGAATTGTGCAGTTTCTTCCTAGAACAGTGGTTCCCTTCTTCACTATCATTGAGTCTCTCTTCTAAACTATAAAGAGCTGGTTTTCTACATTTTTCACTGGCTGCTAATCTTAGGAAGTTCCCCATATGGCCTTCCAGTGCTCCCTGGGCAAATTATCTATTGTGTCCTGAGCTAACAATTAACACAGTCTAACTGTTTCTGAACAGAACAGAACACAGTATTCAGCAAACATAGACCTAAAAGCAATCTCTTACATTCAAATCAAAATATCAAAGACAATCACCTCTTACACTCACTATAACACATTTTGCAGATATCATACTACATTCTCACAAAAATGTCAAGAGTGCCACCAGTGACAGGAAAAATAAACAAGGACCTCTGGAGGTAGAGGTCGGAAAGGGCAGACTCTAAATCAGTAGAGTTTCAGTGTAGTTAATTTAGTCTACATGTCTACAATTTTATACAAGGAATTTTCAGGACATAAAATAGTTATCTGAGAAGATGAAACAATTCCAGTGAAACAAAAATCAGGTACAAAGGTATTTAAAAGGAAAAAAAGAAACAACAAAACAAAACAAAACAAAAAACAAAAGGAAGAAGATCATAAGAATGTTCAATTGCTACCTTAAAAGATCTTAAATTATCAAAAAATAATGGTTACGTTAATTAGAAGACAGTGAAGCTCAACAAAAATTGCTTCCTTTTTCAAGTAGGGAGATAAATTAGCATGGAAAAATAATCTATTATTTTTAAGACTACAGAGATTATTTGCTTATGAGTAATCATTACTTTAACGCAATTGGTGGAAATTGAATTGTAGCTATTCATTTCAAGTATTCCAATGGCCAAAAAAAACTCCATAAATGCTTCATTTGTGTCCACATATATGGATCTATATCGCTGAAGAAACAGCCGCTCTGTCTGAGAGTAATAGAACAGAATACAAAACCAACATTACTGTTGATCCATGCAGCTCAAAAATGATATATTAATGTCAGGAAAAGATAAATGTGAGGCACTGGGATAATTAAAGCTGATGAGCTGACTGTTACACATCACCACAGTCATTGTTTTAGATGAGAAAACAATTATTCTAGCTCTTTCCTTGAAAATGTATTCAACACATAGTCATTTCACCTAAAAGAGATGGAATATTTTGTTCTTCACATCCTAAAATTCTCTGGGTTATCTCCATAAATTGTACTGAAAGTTAAAATTTTTTTCCTCAGCATTTATCCTGTTTGCAAATGACTGTAAATAATGAGAAACTGCAAGTGGTCATCAAATGGCTAAAGAAGATAAAGACGATATGGTTCTTAGATATCTATCCAGCCACAAGAAAAGAACTGTAGTAGACTGACGGCTACTCTCTGAGATCATTCTGATTTTATAACAAACTCTGACTTTTTCAGTCGCCTTACGTCGGGCTTACTCAGTGCCTCCTAACGCAAGCAATTGACCTCTGTTGGCCTTACTTCTGTAGAACTTTCCTGTAACTCACGCATCCCTGGCTGATCCCTGGCTGGGTATTCTCTTTCATGGCTTTAGTCATGATAATAATACATATGGATACTTGAATCTGTGAATGACAACAACAGCAACAACTAAACCCTTTTTAATGAAGTTTTATGATACAGAGAACAGATAAAAATGAATATGACTTAACCTATTCTGATGATATAAAGTTCATGGTGCATTGTGCTTTGTCATGCATTTTATTTGACCATTCTTTAACTGTCTTAAAGTAGGCAATAGCTATGTCTGAAAAAATTTATACATGCTACGACCATTACTTACAGATTATCCAAAAGAAGGCGGTCGAGAATGAGTCACTCTATCCCTATGACACTCCTGTTGTCATGCTGTGTTGGTCTAAGTCTAAAGTCATAAAAAACTACATGCAACATGTCCACTTTTATATACACACATGCATCTACAAATATATACATCTATACATATAAATGTCGGTATGTGTGTGTGTCCTTATATAAGTGTGCAACAGAAAATGAAAAGTAAGATTCACTGAAAGTACATTCATCACTGAAAAATATCTAATAGTTACGAGAGGGAAAGAAGAGAATTTTATGTCTCTTTGAAGTAAAATATTGTTAAACAGATACTAACCAGTTCTGTACTCCAGCTGAGTCCCAATATAACACTATTTTAAATACCAGTGGAAAGGGAACAACCTCTATTCTCATTGAGAAGATCTATTAATTTATTTTTCAACTTGAGAAGAAAAAAGAATTGACTTGGTGCAGGGAAAGTACATATTTTAACTTCAATGCTGTACAGAGGCTTTGCTCCCTATCATATCACAATGTGAGTGTCTTTTCATAAATGGATAACCCAAAGCAAGAAAAATTAAAAAGATATTCTTGACCCTGTGTCAGGAGTCACTGTGAGCTCAGTGATCAAAGTAGACAGCCAGGAACTGATTCCAGTCATTGTTTTTGGCTTGTTTTGTTTGTTGTTTATTTGTGTTTTTGTTGTTTTTGTTTGTTTGTTTTTTAGAAAAACACTTGTAGGAGTACCAGGATGTTTAATTTGAACTTCGAGGAAAGTTTTGTTTACATGGCATTTGTTAAATCTGAGGACCTTTTGTGGATGGATGTCTTTGGAAAGATATTAATGCTAGTATTGAAATCACTGAAAATCTTCATTTTTCATTTTACTGAAATATGATTTCTTCCAGATTATTACTTCATTCCTAATTTTGAAGAACAGCTAACCATGTCCTTGCCTCCAGACAGCTGTTTAAATCCAGCTGTTTTAATTTGATGCTAAATTCAGACATACTTTTAAGTATTCCTTCATACAAGTTGCTTGCCTGAATCAGAACCTATATCATGTTTGATATGACATTTCAGGAAATTAAGTAGTTATTATTTTCAACATATGACAGCATCAACAATAGCATATACTGTAGCTTGTGTACTCAGTTTACAGTTTTCTGCTATGTAAACTTTTCTCAAAATTATTTTATATATAAAAATAAAGCCAAAATCTGAGCGCTGAATGTTTCTTCTTCATTATAGCTTTTAATCCTCTGTCATGGACGCAGAATAAAGCTGTGCTGGCACGCTACCAGTCACATCTGTCTTGTTCATGAAGCAAACTGTGGAAACCTTTCCAGTTTTCTTGTTCCAGCTGGAAAACAAAAGAGAACAATGGATACTCCAAATAACATTGAGATGTTTTATTTTTTTTTAAAAGCTTCTGTCACATGAACATAATGTTTCAAGATGAATTGCTAATTTGTGACATTGCATTTCTAATTAATTCTGTTCTATGGAAAATGCAAATACACTTTTTCCTTTTCAAAGTAAGAATAGCTTTTCATAATAGAAAAGATGGATGAAATTTGTCAGTGTTAGAAACCATTGCACTAAATCCATATTAAAAAAAAAAAAGTAGCTCTAAAGTCAATGACATTTCAAACTTCTCTGGTAGTGAGGAGTTTTTACTGCTAAATTAGGTAACTGGGCTTAGATCCCACAGCGTATGAGAAAAAGTCACTCAATATGATCTGAGCTTTAAGCAAAAGTGGAATGGACCTTCTAGAGGAAGGAAAAGGAAAACCTTTATGCACAGTAATTGTAATAATAATAATAAATACATTTATCCTTTTTGTAAATTCAGCTCTACATAGACAACATTTGGTCTGCTATTATTTTGGTCTGCTATTATTTTGGAGGTATTTTAGTACTAGGTTGCTTAGTCTAGCATAAAGAATGATTGAGTATTATCTTCCTAAAACTTTTTAGGTGACTAGAATACCAAAAAATCTTAAATACTGAAAATTTCATCCTATTACCATTTTTAAAATGTTATAGAAAACTTTTAGTTGTAAGATAATGAGTTCTAGGGCAATATTACAAGACCAATTATTGAGAGATACACATATAATTTTGGTCTTTAATGTCTTAATAAAAAAATCTGCCTGTAAAATCTGGAAGTAAAAGGAAAGGGTTAAAATTATAGCACCAAGATCTTGCTTATTATCTCTTCCTTTGAAATTCTTAATATATGCTTAAGAACTAATTCTAGGGAAGAATTTAGAAAACAGAGGGCTGAACAGATGGTCACTTCCAACTTTATAGTTCCAGGAAAAGCAAGAGATCTCATTGTTGCTGACATCTGAAGCTGATGCAAGAAGATGACTACTATGACAGATGAAAAATGTTACAGCTAGTCAGCCCTATAATCAAACAGCTTGGCACTTGGTGACAGCAGTTTGTCCATGTGTTGAAATCAGAAGAAAAATTTAACTGAATCCATATTACTGCTCAAAAATCTGGCTTTTTTTTTTTTTTGTGAGTGTGTGCGTGTGTAATCTTTTTTTCACTTTCAGAAATGCTTTCAAAGAAAGTTGAAAACATACAGAAAAAGTGCTTCTGTATGTGAAAGAAAAAAAAGTAAGAAATGACAGGCAAAAATTTGACATCACATACCCAGATCCATAAAGTTTAAAATAGCTATAAAAAACAAGCATTATACAGAGTATATCGCTCTAATATTTCAAGCTAAGTTTCTGTCAGTTTTCTACCGTCAAACTTATCTGAGTGTAAAACTGTATCATATCATAAAGAACATTTTAAATAATAGTTTATAACCAGTATTTAAAAGGCAATATTGCCTTCTTCTCTTTTAAAGGCAAATAAGGATTGGGTTTTATCCTGAAAAAAGAGAATTAGCATGAAAACATTCTAATCAGTCACAGCTTGACTGATTAGGTCAACACAGGTGGTACAATATCATAGCCCTTACTATTTCACCAAAAGATAATGAAGGCTTTACAACTACCACACCGGGTATCTGACTTGAACAGAATCTCACCTTATCCATATTCCCACTACCTCCAGACAACAATGCATTTTCCAAGACTAAGGGAAGAGTTGACTAAATTCATTAGGTTCCTCCTTATTTAATCCAAAAGCTTAGCAGTTGCTAACGTGTTCAGGGACCATGCTATAGAGGTCATAGTCTTGCCTTTGCCATTTTATTTGAATCAGATAATCATGGACAAAGTCAAATGCAAAAGACTACAGAAGTAGCAAAGCTGTTAAAGTTCAAGTAGATTTCCTATCAAAGAAGGGAGGGACCTGGGCTCTAGGCTCCATCCAGCCTGAGAAGAACTGTGTTTCCTAATCAGAGAAAGGGCCTCAATCACCTGTGAGTAACCACAAGAATTTTGTCTTTTGCTACTCTTCAAATGATAAATCAAGAAAGATAAATGTGGGACTGGATAGCAGCAGCCAAGGGGTTTGGTTCTATAGATTAGGACAGATTGGGAGGGGAGAGGGGTTTGCTCCTGATTTTTTTTTGGTTCCTTTTTGTCAAAAACACATATTTAGTCAAAGATATTAGTTCTTTTCCCTTGGAAAAGTTCATCTGGCAAGAACATATCTAACTATGTCTCTGTCTTCTGTCTCTTCCCAGTTTGCTGAAGAGATTCTATGCTCGACTAGTCAGAAAGGGGAAGCCAGAGCTCCCATCTAAAGAGTTAGTTAGTCTTTTAACTACAAATCCTTGAAAATAAGTACTTTTTTCATACTATAATTGTATGAGAGATTTTAATAGTACATTGATTTGCCTGATTCTCATCTTCACACAAATTTTCATTTCTTCAGTGGGATAATAACCCTTATTTCACTGTAGAAAATCTGAAACACATAAAGATTAGACAACTCCCAAAAGTCCTGCAGGAAATACATTAGACATAGAAGGGTCACCCTTATCAGCACAGAGCTCAGATAAGAGTTCCAGTCTACTGCTGTAAAAACCGTCATGTCATATAGCCCCTTTCATGTGTTTACTGATCTCCAACTTAATAGTAGTTTTCTGTCACTACCTGACTTTTGAAAGACTTTTCTAGAATCTTGCTGAAATAATTGCTAGAAACTGTTTTCTAATTTCAAACTTATATCATCATTATATCTTAAGCCCAACTCCAGTGCTTTTATTATGAAATTGGAATTCATTTTCCACTGCAAAATGATATGTATTATTAAATAAAAGAATAATAACAGAATAATCTGCTCCTTTATGTTGTCTGAGCCTTAGATAAGTAAATGTTTATTCATCCTTCATGTGGATAGTTTATATTGTCAAACTCATATAAAACATGGGTATAATGTTTTAAACGACTTACTTAGCATTCTAATTAAAGAATATTAATGGAAACCAAATTTTAAGTTTCATTTTCACTTTGGTTGCTTTCCTGAATGCTATATAAGTTACAAATCATATTGGCATTTACTAATTAAAAATCATAAGTTACTATAATTTCAATAAGCTTGAATTATAATTGTAATAATTGAATTTTTCTTATTCTTAACTAATTAACTTAATTATTAACTTAATTATTAAATTATTTCTTAACTAATCTTAGGTAAGAAAAATAATCATTTTGAACAATACAAGTACACTATGAACTAAAAACTAATTTATCCTTATATCACTTGTGCAGTATTACTGTTGTGATTATTTAATATGTTTTTGTAGTTATTAAACTAGAGTTGACTCTGATAAAAGAAACATGATTTTTACTTTCATATATCCACTACAAACATGGAAAATATTTTAACAAAGAGAAATAAACAGGAATACACAGAAGTTATGAGAAATAATTATACTCTCAAAAGAAATCCATGGCATATAGGATTAAAGCTAATCAATATATTTTAAACCATATGCTTCAGTAATCTCAGTAAGCCAAATTCATAATATCTGCTATTTGTGCAACCAATCAATTTACAAATGCAGTGTAATGGTGCTGTGAGGTATAACCCTGTGCTTAGCTACTGAGACAGAGTAGATCTGGCTGAAATTTCTTATTTTCGCCTCCTATGCAAAATCAATTTCTTTTTGTTAATAAATTTAATGTTCATAAGGTTAAGTAGTTTTCAGTAACATATCTTGAGATCTGATCAACTCAGTTCTTCCTGCTAAACCAATACTTAAAAAAACAATTTCCATTATTTTTTGCAGCTCTAGACAACATAAACAAAAATAAACCTTTTGATTTGCTTGTTTGTTTGCACTTTATATAAAGGATTTTATAAAGAGCTGACAAATTGATTCATTTTATCCTTTATCTATGAGATAAATGAAGAAAATGAGAATTTTTTTCTTTTTCTTTCTTCTATTTTCTTTTTAAAAGACGATATAGGTTGCTATCTTTTCTTCCTGAAAAGGACAGACCTTGGATTTTCTAAACACATAATAAGAGACATGTGCTTTGTTAGTGTGAACAAACAAGTTTTCATTTTGAAAACCTAGCTAGGTTTTAGTTAGACATGCAGATATACCTTAAAGCTCCTGATAAGGCTATTAGAAGCTTTCTCTTTAAGTCATCTCCCAGTTCAGCTTTGCTACTAATCAGTCAATAATATGTGAGCTGTACTAGTGTCACTGACAGAACCAGAGGAAATGGCCACAAACTGAAGCATAAAAAGTTCCACGGGAACTTAAGGAAGAACTTCTTGACAGTGAGGGTGACAGAGCACTGGAACAGGCTGCCCAGAGAGGTTGTGGAGTCTCCTTCTCTGGAGATCTTCAAGACTCGCTTGGATGCAGTCCTGTGCCACGTGCTCTAGGTGGCCCTGCGTATGCAGGGGCTTGGACTAGATGACCTCTGGAGGTCCCTTCCAACCTTAGGCATTCTGTGATTCTATGATTCTTATTTTCCACTCAGACCTGTTCATTTTCTACTTCATATTCCATATTATAAATAAACATTTTGTTTAGACCGATTAATTCTGGCATTTGCAGATCCTTAACAGATGATAAAGAAAGCTTCTAGCTGTAGCTGTGATTCCTGTATCATATCTGGCTCCTGTGAATAAACATGAAAACATTAATTTTACCTAAAAATCTCATGCAAAAGCAGAGATCTGTGGGAAATGGGCAAAGTAAGGATATATAATCTTTCATTTCATAATTACTTGAGATGTCTTGCAAAAGAATAGTCCTTCCCTGAACCTTGAACCCTGAAAGAATTGGCTTATTTTTTTGTACATTTGTGAGTATATTTCAGCCAAAATTAATTTTCCTAATCAATTAAAATCTTTGTCTGGACAGCAAGTTCTCTAAATGCAGTATCTCTGTGCTAACATATTGTTGGATAATACATGTCCTATCTCAACAAGAGTGACAAGCAGTACTTCCACATTATGACACTATAACCAGATATTTTTTGGAAAGAATTTAGTGTGGGCAGAATTAGCTTGCATTTGTTCAGAATAATTTTAATAGGTATATCCTATGCTCTTTGTACTAGCTGCACTCTCACTCTATTTTGTTGTCCTGCTGTATCTTACTGGAAAATAACTTTGATGTCCAAATATAATTAAATAGTTGATGTCCAAATATAATTAAATGATTAAATAGCAATCTTTCTATTACTGAGCTTACTAACTCAGCCCCTTTACCTGTGGATCATCAAACATCCAAAGATTTCTATTTTGTTTTGCTTGTCAGAGGACTGGAAAGAGAAGTAACTACTTAGATTTTTTCCATTTTTTGGAATTTTTTGGCAGCTAAATTTGTTGAAATTTTTTTTCTTCCTTCTCTTGATGCTCTTTTCCTTCATCCTGAGAGCTAACACTTTCCATTTATAGACAAAGAAGTCAAAGATTTTTAAAAGGCTTTAAAACCAGTTGGAATTACTCAGTGACACTACTGTGTGTCAATAATGGTAATTTGAGTGTAATTCTTTTCTGAGTAAATGGACATGCAGTATGCTGTTTAATGATCAGGAAGACTAAAATTTTTAGACACATAGAAAGCATTCCCATATCTTTGCTGCTAACGTGGAAGAACTGACTCAATCTTAATATGGCTGCTGAAACACTAATAAAAAAGTAAATCTCTGTCCTTTTTCCTTATCTAATTTCCACATCTACAAAGTTGATTTTCTGCCTCTATTTGTATCATTTTCGGATTCACGATAGTTTATTACTAAGACTAAGGATTTTTTTTAAATATTGTTTTTTCTAACTTTGGTAGCCAATTAGAAGAGATGTTAATCTAAATAGAGTTTTCGTATCTCTATAACAAGTGTTGAGAAATAACTGTAATGATTATGCAGATTATTTCATTTCAGTTGATTAGTATTGTCACTCTGCGTTTCAAGATCTTCAAATTTTGGATTTCCTTAAATGATCAGAAAATATAAAATATACACAATATTAACTCTAAACAACAAATACAGATCAAACAAGATATAAGATTAATTAAACACTGTGGGGAGTTACAATTATACTTAAACAATAATCAAAGAGATAAATTAGAATTTAATAAATATTTATTTTCTAAAATATAGGATATTTTAACAGTAACTTTTTCTCCAATACATTCCAAAGGAAAACTAAAATGTCTGGAGAAAGAATGCAATTTTCTCTGACTTTCAGAAACTTCAGAAAATTGAGTAAATGAAATAACACATAATTATATGTCAAAAGCTATATAACCCCCAAGAACTCTAACTGACTCAGACAATCCCATTATATTTTCATGTGTGTGTGTGTGTTTGTGTGTGTGATTTTTCAGTTATAAAACTATCCAGTATAGTAGGATTTTCTCAAATTGTGTCATTCTATAATAAGACAGAAAAAGTGGTATCAAATGGTACATGTCTACTCTCTCAGTGGTGAAATACACTTTGCATACTTTAGTCTTACTCTAGTTTCATTGAAATCAATCATTATTAGATTATGTATCAGCAAAAGCAACTAGGCACATTTGGTTTCATTTTCCTATATGCATATTTAATTTAGATTATGTCTTTCCTCTTCCTCTCATTAGTTTGAGAAGCTCATTTCCCACCAAATTTTTCACTACAGTTGTATAGCCAAATGCTCTCCTTTATATATGTTCAGCCTGTTTTCCTTGCTGGAGTATGAAATATTGGTAACTGTTTCACATAAAAGTTTTTATATTTAAATTTCTGAGTTTTGCAATTTTTCCAGACCAGCTTTTTAACTATAGTTCTATTTCTACTTCTTCTATCACTTTAACATAAGGCTTCATGCTACTTTTGAAAATGCAGTTTTCCTCAAGAAATGTAGAAGTGGACATAACAGAGCAACATTTAGTGTTGTCTGAAAATTTGAAGTTTTTCAGTTATACGGGACATATTAATGTTCCCTGGCTGCTGATTTTATTATGAAATGGCTACAGCACTGAAAATGAGAATAGAGAAGATTGTTGAGAATAAAGAAAAAAAAGGAAGGAACAATATAAGAGAATTAAAGAAACATCATTAAGTATATATTTTGTATGCTTTCTGTCCTATTAATATTCTGTGATTATTATTAAGCAGCTATTTACTGGTATAAATGTGATTAACTGTACTTTTTTCAGCTAAACTGTGAAAGCAAATATCATGTTTTTAATTTGCCTAATCTTAAATAAATGTAAAATTGTTTTTGGAAATGATATCTCTTTAAGCATGCAAACACTAGAAACAGTATTTCAATTAAGACTGCTGGAAGCAAAAGAAAGCCAAACTGAAATTAAAAGAAATCTAAAAGAAGGGTTAATTTAGCAAAATAAAACCAAAGAAACCCAACCTAGATGAACACTAACCCATACCATATGATATACCAAAAACTAACAAACAAACAAAAAAGAATATCTGAGATAGCTAGCTTAAAAACAGTAAACCTAGCAATTTCTTAAAATAAATTTATGAAATTTTCCTCATAAATCCTGAGAAATCTCTGCATAGAAAACTATTTTAAGATGGACAAAATAAGATTCCCAGAAACTATTTCATTTAAATTCTGCAATATATCATTACCAATCACCTCTGAGGCCTTCTAAAGCATCAAAAGTTCGACAGGAACTTAAGGAAAAATTTCTTAACAGTGAGGGTGACAGAACACTAGAACAGGCTGTCCAGAGAGGTCGTGAAGTCTCCTTCTCTGGAGATCTTCAAGACCTGCTTGGATGGCACCCTGTGCCACGTGTTCTAGGTGGTCCTGGGTGTGCAGGGGGGTTGGACTAGAGGTCCCTTCCAACCTTAGGTATTCTATAATTCTATGATCTTTTGCTATCCTACTCCCAGAATGCAGGCAAATTCATTTTAAGGGACCACCATATCATCCCATGAGACCTTGCAATTCTGATGTGACTTGAAAGGTTCTGGCCTCTGTGACAGAATGTTGCCTTAGTAGCTTTTTTAAGGGGAAGAAAAAAAAATGATTCAGCAGTTCTCTGAGTTCTCTTGAGTTTCTGGTTTTCTCTTTTCTGAGAATTGATGTTGACCCAGCATTCCTTGCAAAAACCTGAAATCCCTTCAAATTAAGAAACTACTTGGGTTCTTACTTGAGAAATGTAAGAATATTTTTCCCTTTCTTTTCTATTTTGGCTTTGTTAAAAATGCTCAAATTACTTTCAGAAAAAAAAAGCATGGAGTCTGAACTCATCATATTTTGGAGTTTTCCACTGTAAGGGTTTTCTGATCTAGGTGCAATTTATTGATTCAGATTAGTGCATCGCCACTAACAAAGGAAGATCAGCAGTTATGAAATCCTACTTTTTAAATGGAGGGTGAGGGAATTCTGGAAATGAATATATAATTGTCATATAGATAAATCATTTTTCTCAGGAAGTTTCCTTGGTAACCTCATCTACCCCTGTGAAAATTTAATAGGACAAGTACTAAGAAAAAAAAATCAGTATATCTTAGTCACAACATTTTGCCTGTTACTGGATGTGTGGATCGAGATCAAAGAAAAGACTGGGAAAGGCAGAATGCAACTAATATTTGATTGATGCTGTCTCATTATTGTATTTACATAAATAACACTTTGAATATCTTACTGTGTACAGTTTAAAAAGTAAATAAAGTATCTTCAGACTGAAGAATTAGAAGATGGTTCTTTTTAATGCCTAAGTTTGAGTTTAACCTTTGGTTATTATGCTAAGTCATTTGCCAGAAAAAGACTAGGAGGGCTACAATATATTAGTTTTGCATTTACTGATCTCTGAATTTAACATCAAAGAGAATTGGATACAGTGGAATCCAAGAGTCAGATGAAATTAAAAATCTCTAAGAGAGATGATGTGTTGGGATATGTGAAATAGGCTATTATTTTCCTACGGCTATAACATCTGCCGTAGGAAAATAATGATGCCCTTTTGATAACCCTGGTCTTGGGCATGCGCATTTAGGGATTGTACAGGGGTGGTCTGAATACCCTTTGTATGAACCCTGGGGTTCATGCATGCTCGGTCAGGGCGGCAGGCTTCTAGCGGCTTCCAGAAAGCCCTAGAACTCTTGAGGAGGGGGCCGGAGCCCCAAGGGTGGGGGCCAGGAGCAGTCTGCCCTGGCAGCCCGCCCGCCTACCAACAGGGCGTACCCAATCACCTGGGGTCCTCAATTACCATATCACCTATCCCGACCTTACTCCTCCTTATTCCCACGCTTCCTCCTCCCCTCGGGTACCCTATTTAAGTTGAAATAAAGGTTCTGCTTGGGGGTTTTGGTTTTGCTGCACCTACTCCTTGCGCAAGTGAGTGTTTTTTCTGTTCGTGGTTTTTCGGCTTGGTCCTGATTACCCGGTCGGCAGCACATTGTTGCTGGGACCTCTGTGAGGGCGAATCCCAGTAGCAGTGAGGGGCTCACCTCACGACCAACTGCTTCTCGATCACTGGACCTGATTCCGGGGACCTGAGTGGATCCCGAGAGGCGTGGACATCAGCTGCTACCCCCTGCGGCTAGCCTCCGGGAGTGGTAAGAGGGGCCTCGACCTCAGGGTAGAGGGAGGCAATAAAGATCTCTGGGGTTACAAAGATCATGGGCCCCGGGAACCCCCCATCAAGATCGCCGCGCGAGGCATGGTGGGGGTGGGCCCGGGAGGCTCCCTGTAAAGAGCACCGCGTGAGGCATTACAGGGGCTAAACTGCAGGCCTTGGGCAGAGTTGCCGCGTGAGGCAGCTTCGGGCCTTGCAGGGGTAGATGAGGGCGCGTTGGGAGGTCGGCGCGTGCTCGCAATGATGGAAGATATTAATAATCAATACACCAGCATGTCCTGATGCCCCCAAATCCCCAAATGAATTGCAAAATAGCTTTGATAGAGATCAGGTATGGATGATGTCCTGCTGGACCAGATAATATCAATCTATTAGAAACGTGGTATATTCTTACACGTTATACATTTTTGATCAGGCAGATATGTATCTCTCGGGGAAAAAAAAAAGAAGGAAAAAAATGAAGAACTGGTTGGTGAAACAGCTGTTGTTTTTTTCTTTTTAATGAAAATGTTCTGCTAAGTCATAGAAAAGCTGTTTCTAACAATGCTTGCAATTCCAGCACAGTGTTACATATTTATTCTTTTAAAGTCATTTTTGCAATTTTTTTAGTTTGTTAGAATTAAAGGTAGACAGGACTGCACTAGAAAACTTTCTATTTGCTGAGTTTAAATCACTGAGAATGCAATGTATAGTACCTCTCTGCGACCTGCGATTTGAACCCTGCTTTGGTCCATTTCATGGATAGTTGATGAAATAGATCCCAAATGTATAATTATATCAGTTCATACTGAATAGGTGTAGTAATGAACAGCTTTATATCCTCTCACACAGTGTATTTATTAACATAGTTATGTATAAGCTCTCCTGTGTAGAGTATACTATATATAGATTCACATATGCGTGAGTGTATGACATACAAGCTGAAATTCATCATACCTGGAATAAATAAGTATATTTACAGGGTATCTGCTTTTTAGTGACTATTTCACAGATGAGTAAATGTTGGTTTAACTACCAGCAATAATAAATTTAATAAATGCACATTTATCGAAGGCTCCATACAATATCAGCATGGGAAGGATGCAAGTTCATTCACATTTTGAATTTTGTCTCATTAAATTTTCTCCAATATTTTCAGTAGCAGAGGTATATGAAGCTGACAAAATATTCTCATCAGTGGAAAAATATCAATTAGAATTTATAATAACTAGTATTAGTTATTATAAATTCTCCCAGATCTCTACAAAGTAACTGTAAGACTAAACTCTGCTTTAAAAAGCAACATTGAGTTATAACAAAGTGGTTTTCAAGTATATATGATGACCAAACTCTGTCTTCTTCAAAGTGAATACAACTATGACTTAGTTTCTAAGAGTGAAAAAAAGGAAAAAGTTTTTTTTTTTTTTTTACTTTTAGAAAACTTTTTTTTTTTTTTATTTTGCAGTTCTTCCTATTTGATAAGTAGATTTTGATTCCTGAATCACTTAGTTTATGAATAAGTATTTCTGGCAAGAAAACAGCAAGTTTTCTTCATCCGAAAGATCTTAATCAGATGACTTGATGTAATATTATTGATATAATCTGACATATTCCCTGTACTGTGTTAGAGAGTTATAAAGTGTTATCAAATGGTCAGAGATATTTTTAGTGAAGATACTGTGCAATATACATAATTTCTAGATTCTTTTCTTGCATGTGTATTTTCAGTTCTGTTACCCTCTTAAATCAGTGAAGAAATGAAAGAGATAGAGCGCAGGTTGAGCAAACAAACTTTTCTCGTGATAAAATTCCACACAGCACTTTAAGTAAATACTTTAACTTGGTCATCTTTCATGAGTCTGACTTTAAGTACTATTTATTTCTCTACAAGAAGTCTAAAAAACTAGTATATAGAGAAATATCATGGTTTACAAATAACAGTCACTGACTGCAATAAATATTAAAGTGTTTTTTTTCCCAAAATATTTATTTTAAACATCCTACCTAGAGGACCCAATCAGAGGTTTTGTGGGATTTCATATCTAATTTTCCTGAATAAAGGGAAAAATTAATATTTCCTCCTCCTGTCCTTCAGCCTCTTTATCATATTCCTTTTTTCTCTCAGTCTTAAAGAACTAGCATCACAGGATAATCCATCCCTTATCAGAGCTGAAAATAGTGGATCAGATGAAAATCCAGTGACATTCAGAAGAATTATGGGACCCTCATAAACATGGTATAAGTATGTATTTTGCATGTGTTTGGTTCATAGTGAAAAACACTCAGTACTGTTGTACTTCAAAAGATTGCTTGAACTTTTCTTGAAGAAGAATTACATTCTCTGTGCGTTCATAAGAAATTCATGTACATTAATCAGTTTATAACACTGCTAAATTCTTAACACTGAAAGCTCATAAGGTTCCATTTTAGGTTCTTATCTGATGACAAAGCATGGTAATTGAGTGAATTAGAATTTTTAGCCTTATTCCATATCTAGGCGATACAGAATTTAATCAGTGCATAAAGACTGTGATTGTCATCTTTCTTCAAGAACGGTTAATTCAATCATAGTACAGTTTAACAATTCCAGGAAAGTTGATGTTGCAAACCTTTACAAATGACAACTCAACAAAAGCCAAATTGAAGAATAAATGTGATAATCAGGTCTTTGAAGCTGATTTATTGTAGCCACTTGACCCAGTTCCACAATTAGTGGTTTTGATGTGATTTGCCGTGTTTGTATTTGGAACCAGAAAAGAAAGAGATTCATGATTAACATCTACAGCAATAAGAAAATCATCCCGCAGTATAAAGACATAAGAAGATGTGTTGTAACTTACAAAATGGAGAAAATGAAAGTACTTTAATCTATTTTTAATTTACTTCTTTTTGAGACTAATTTCTGGCTGCCTGATATTGTTTTTTTATGATGTTATGGGAAATCTGCATTTATAAGGAGAAAATGTTTAAAATCACAACTTTGGCAATTTTTTGTTTGTTTTCAGAAAGCAGAAATTGGTGTTACTACATTTTTTTTAACTAAGCAAAAAATTAGTTTAATGATTGCAATTATCAATTTATGCTTGGCTAATCATCAAAAAAGAGGAGAGAATTAAAGAGGGAAAAACCTTACTGTCCACTGTAACAACTAATTAGGCATTACCACCACCTCTTATTTTCTTTAATTTCATGGATTTCAGGCTATGGAGTATGTGAGTGGCACTAACAGGAAGACAGCCCCAAAGATTCCAACAGAACAGTGATATGTGATATACAGAATCCCAGAATGGTTGAGGTTGTAAGGCACCTCTAGAGATCATCTAGTCCATCCTACTGTTTTATCTCAGTTAAAAACCTGATGTACAATTAAAAAGACCAGAAAAGATTGCTTTTTTTTTCAATTAATCCCGCTAGAAATGAGTATGTGTGATTGAAATGCTCTTGATAAAGTCATATTTAGGCATTCTGTTTGCACTGAACATCATCTTTACTATTTGTGACAATAAAATATTTTAAAATGAAATTAATTAAAATATTTCCAGAGAAAAACTCTGCCAGAGAGCTTACATTACTAGAGGGCACTGACTTCAGTTATTGTCTTTATGCCCTGTTCAGATATTTCCTGATTTCATTTTTTTTCAGTCCAACAGATGAAATATGATTATGAGTAATTTTCAAAGTTAATGAAAACTGTCTTTTAGCTATTACAAAGCTGTCAAAATATATTTTATACTATTCTCATCTCAACATTTCCTCGGGTATGTTACAAGATGACTATTTGCTGAAATGTCAGAGCTTCACACTGACATCAGGATAGGAAACAAATGAGGATAAGAAGAGAAGGCATCAAACAGATACTTTAAACCCTTTTTTTTTATCAAACTTAGGACCTTCAGAACTATTCAAAACACAACTAAATATGACTACACTAATGGGAAGAACTTGTGATTAAGGTGAATAGTGCTAGTCCTGACTTTAATAGAGATTAATTTCTTCTAAGCATCAAATTAATTCTGATTTTCTTGCAATGACATACTCTTGGTTAATTTTAATATACCAAGATTGATTTTTTAAAAAAATCTTAAATTAATGATATATCATCTCCACCTTCTTGAACTCTATCTTAATGTGATTGTTATTGATACTTTCTTTCCTTGGACCTAAGTAGAAAAAAGTCTTGTCTACATAAATATTGCCTTTGTGAAAATAACCCTTCTGATTGCCTTTCTGTGAACTAACCCAATAATACAAACTCAAAAGTCTGAAATGTTTAGAAGATAATACAATTAGAGGTCAAGATCTTGTGTTTCTGAGCAATTTCTACTCTTAGTCACTTTCTCCCAAGTTAATCAAAAATAGCCCATATTCTGTAGATGGCTAACTTCAAATTAAGGAAGCTTTGGTATTCATATGTCCTGAGGATAAATAGAGAGTAATATCTGTGTTTATTTACAGATACATAAGCTTAGTAAAGGAAATCCAGTGTCATTGTAGAGATCACTCCATTTTTTCAAGATGAAAAGCAGCTTGTGATATCCTGCAACACACAACGCACTCATATACAGTCATATATACAGAAAAAGAATAATACTTTTGGGACATTAGAACTCTGCAATGCATAGCCTTAGCTATAAAATAAAACAATTTAGCATGGTCATGTACTGCCATTGTTCTTGCTATTTATTTCCAGGGAGAATAATAAAAGAATAAAAAGGAAAAAAACAATAACAACAAAACAACAAGAGGAAATCCTTCAATTCTGCCTTTCAAGAGAGAACATAAACTGAAACTTTGGTCCCAGATAAATGAAACAGAATGATAGTCTGCCACGTTCTGAGGAAATAGGAGTCTGTCATGTTTTTGTTTGAGTGAAAACATTGTTTTATTGGTTGTTCCTCTGAGTTTTAAGATTTAAGAAAAAAAAAGAAAAAAGAAAAAAAGAAACAAAATGAATGGAAAATCACCTCAAACCACATACAGTAACTGAAATACTTCCAGCATAAAATATACATGAAGATGAGGAAATATTCATTCCCAAAATACTGCTATTGGTGAACAAAGGGAAATACAGGATTATAGTGTGTATTTAATTATATACACTTCAGCAAAAGGAAGGATATAAATTTTGTATATTTTAGGATTTACTTTAAAAGTTTCAACAGGAAGGGTATAAAATGAATTCCTAAATAGCTCAGTTAATGTCTGAAGCTTTTCTGTGTCAAGTAGGACAAATGAAGGGAAAAGATATTCTAAATGTTAACTATTTATAATGCCAGGTATCTAACGGCAATGATGAACATGTCGATTTTTTTCTTAATGAAACACACTGAAATTTGAATGAAATATTTATTTTCATTTCTATTTTCTGTCTAAGTCCCTCTGAATGGCAGTACAGCTCTCGAAAGTGTCGCCCCTCCACCCATTTTGGTGTCATTTGCAGACTTGCTCTGTGCCCTCATCTGAGTCATTGATGAACAAGCTGAACAGTATCGGGCCCAGTACTGATCCCCCCACTGACCACAGGCTTCCAACTAGACTTGGCCCCATTTATCACAACCCTCTGAGCTCGGCCATCCAGCCAGTCCTCAATCCACCTCACTGTCCACTCATCCAACTCACACTTCCAGAGCTTACAAATGGGGATGTTATAGGAGACAGTTGCTGAAGTCAAGGTAGACAACATCCACAGCTCTCCCATAGTCCATCCAGCCAGTCATCCTATCGTAGAAGGCTATCAGGTTCGTCAAGCATGACTTCTCCTTGGTGAATCCATGCTGACTGCTCCTGATCACCTTCTTCTCCTCGACATGCCTAGAGAGAGTCTCTAGGATGAGCCATTTGGAAGGGAACTTTCTAAAAACTCTTGGTTATATGACATGACATTTATTTTTGATACCTAAACATAAATATTTTCAAGTCTTGAGTTTCAGAAAGCGAATATTACTGAGAGCCTGAAAATACTATCCTGAGAATGGAAGCATTAAAAGGTAACAGGAAATGTGATAATTAAAGTCCCAGAACTCTCTCAGACCCTTTTAATTTAAAACATATTGTACTGATGATAGTAACAGCTGCTTTGCTTGATTTTTTTCATTCATTGTGATTGTATATTTTTTTCCTGGTTGAAAATATTACAGTTCTCTATATAAAGGAGAAGTATTTTTACAGAAATAAAATACTATATTGAGCAAACACATACTTCAATTATAACTTTTATGGCTGCTCAGTTCAAAGAAAATAATTTAAATGCTTAATGCTTAAACATTTAAAGAAAAAAAAAGTGAACAAATTTTCTTTAGGTGTCATGATACATAGATAATAAATCATCATTTGCATTAACTCTGTACTGAACTCATTTTTTACACTACTTTTATAAAATCTGATCTGCCAGAAAAAGATATTGGAGAAAGCTGACAGTAATCAAAGCTAGATTTATACTGCCATTTCAATTATATATTACTCCATATATATGTATTATATATATATATACAATATATCTATACTCAATGATTTACAATTTATATACATATTTTTCCATCTATCAGCACTGAAGTATTGAAGTTGCATTTGAAAAAATCTGTTTCCAAAAAATGATTAGCAACTGGAAAATTTAAACTGAAACTAGAACTAATTATATTATTATTTAGTATTGGTATAAAAATTATGACCCTTTAGTTTAACTGTAAAGAAGAGGGTGAATTTAATCTAATAGAATTGGGGAGAAGACAAGTTAATATAATCCAAAAATGACTGGAATAAAAGACAGAATCTGTTTTTCAGGGCTTCCATAAAAACATACAGAAAATTTAAGCAATGGACTTCTACTTTAGGTATTTTTTTTTTAATTGTAAAGATATGGCAGTGAAACACCAAGTAGGAAGAGTAGACCATCTCTATAAATCTTTGAGAAGAATTTGGATTAAAATTAATTAGAATTGATTTTGATAGATTTTTCATCTCGTTTTAGATGAGATGAAAGAATTAAATAAGTTTTCACTTCCAGCCCTATTTTCTATCTTTCTGACACAGAAATCACTCATTTCCACCCAAAACAGATGTTTTGGCAAAGAGTACTGTGTTTATTTTAGAGCAATTTCTAAACACAAAGGACACCATCTAATATAACAGTACAGCATTATATTAGATGCACAGCAGCTTCCCTGTAGCAAACTTAAGAGTAAGTTTATACTAGTACTACAAATAATAGTGCAATTCTAGTATAATTGGAAATGTGTTTTGTATGTGTATATGTACACTACACATACACACAAGTTTTTTGAAAAGCTGGTAGACAAGTAGTAAATTTAATAAGCAGGTTGAGACATTAATTGGATTCACTTTTGCCTGATTATACTTATGACCACATATGCTTCAAGGAAAAAATCTGTAATATCATATAAAGACTAAGGAGTTGAAAGATATCATTTAAATTAATGAAATGACAGTGATAAATAAAATTAAACAATTCCAGAGCTGTCCTTTAAGGAAACAGTAAGTCCTATCATAATAGTTCTTATCAAATAAAAGCCAGCTGGGATAGAAACATTCAGTATGCTTACTCCAGCTGGTCCTTATGTGACAGATAAAGGACCTGAAAATATTCCGAACTTTAATCAGCTGGAATTTCAAAGATGACAGCATGTCTGGTGATTAATTTGGAAGTTAGGATATCTGTGATCTATTCCCCTTTCTCTTGCAAAAAGCAAAGTTAAATTATGTGAGCTCACAGATGATTACTTGTGCATCTGAGATAAAGTGAGACTGTCATGGGAGGTTTGGAGAGTATTTTGAGTACTCAGTAGTCAAAGAAGAATGGATGGTGTAAAGCCTTGGCCTTCTGCCATGGGCAATACAGAATTAACAGCTCATAGTGGATTTGGAAGCTGAGGTTTATTTAAGAACAGGAAAGATTAGAGCTTTTACCCTACTTGATGATTCTACACACTCACTCACCTACACCAACTTGCCAAAATGGAATCACAAAGAGGAGCTTTAGAAGACCTGAACGTCCCTCACTGCTCTCTAAATTATTCCCTCCCTGAGTACAAAGCTGCCCAATGCCATATTTTCCAAAGGAGAGCTGAAGTAATTAGAAAACACAAATGAAATGAATTTTATATGCTCACTCCAAGGGAAAGACTTGGTGGATTCAGCTCCAGACCGTAGACAGTTAAGTGGAGGTGCCTACAAGTAGCTGCATAATGTGAGCCAAGTGTCTGAATTCACCTTCATAACTTAATTTCCCTCAGTGGAGATTTAAGGCTCAGTGCAGTTGTCTAAATAAAGGCTATTAACATCCTTTGAAGTCCCCTTCTGTGTCTGAGACAACAGGCCCAGAGTATGAGAAGTAGGAAAGTTTATGAGGCCCCCATTCTGGGTGCCACCCTGGCCACTTATAGAGGCAAGGAGAGATATGCTATGGAAATTAAAACAGCATTAGGCGTATGTATTTATGCAAATAAATACCATTTTAAGGATCAAATTCAATTGTCCACACATAAATATCTAATTCCATTTGAGATGTCTTAGGGTGTTTTCTTAGTTACCAAAAACCTGAACATTTCAGGAATGACAACAGGAGTTGTTACCTACTTTTAAGGGGTAATCTTTCTTACTTTTCTTTCATAATTGAGTACACAGGAGCTCGCCTAATATGTGTGGGTCACTGATTCAAGTGTCTTTCACCTGAAAAGGCTCAAATCTGCATCTTCCTGTCTGTGAACTGTTTTAGGTGATAATGCTGTCTGTTTCTGCTAAATCTATGAAAAAGTAAAGATCTATTTGGCCAGTAAATGACCATAAAAGAGAGAAGCATTATGTTATAGCTTATCACTTAAATTACTTATATGGGTTCATATTTTATTATAGGCCAAATAGTTCTGACGTAGTCAGTGTAGCAGTTTGCAAAATAGAATTTTACTGAATATAAAATGATTAAAATCTGACTTAAAGGGCTCTATTTCAGCCTTCAGATGATTATCCTAATCAACAATAATAGAAATCATGGAATATTTGATCGTTTAGTGGTAGCTGCATACATTTTCAAATTTATTACCACTCCTTGACTTTTTATTTTATAAAAGCATAATGTGAATAAACTTTAAATAAACCATTACTGCTACAGTATTGTTCTGTCTTTGTTCCACAGAAAACCAGAAAATAATTAGATCAGCACAGCTAATGGATGAAAAACCATTCTAAACAATCATTTGATGTAGAATCTATGAAAATTCTGAAGAAAGGCAGAAAAATTGCACTTGTATTATTTCAGTCATGGACTGAAGTTTTAGGTGTCTATAAGAATATCAAATCTTCAGAGATTACATCATGTGACATGATATAGCTAAACTACTAAGCTCCAATAGCATTATCTAAAGATTATACTTCAATATATTCACAAACAAGAATTACAATGGAATTTTGGTGGAAGATTCCATGACATCCACATTAATAGTTCCAAATGAATTATAAATGATTACTGTTAACACAGTGAATATCAAATGTGTTGATAATGATGGGACATTTAAAATGAGATAGAGACATAATAAAATAAGAAGTTCTTTTACATAATGAATTCATGTGGTTTTAATCCTAATGGTGGTAACCATAATTCATTCATTTGGTATTTTCATAGGATGGAATATGCCCAGTTCTGAAAGACACAAAATAAATATCAGTAATGTGTCCTTAGCGCCAATGTTCTATCTTGTCTATATAATTATTTTGAAAACTGATGAGTATAAAAAATCAAATACATACATATACACACACATACAAACACATACAAAGAAAATAGGATAAAGGCATAAGAGTATAAAAAGATGAGGAAGTGTGAAACTGACTGGAAAAAGTGAAAAAGGACAAGGTCATGGCTGGGGCCAGAACCAGGCCTAAGGAAACGGAAGGGGAAAGGGAAAAGGAGTTTCCGTTTGGACTCAGATAAAGCCATTTTTCCATGCTGTCTGCCAGCTCAGGTATCACACTCCTGTTGTTCACAACACGTTAAAAATCAGTGACTTTGAGTGGGAAAAATTACTGAAAAAGGTAATAAAATGTGTTGGTTTGAATAACAAAAAGAAGTTAATTACTCACAGAAGGAAGATATCAAATCTTAAGTGGTAATTTTCTGAAAAATATATAGTATCGTGTTAATCTAACAATTATAGGCAGAACTAATTTAAATTGGGGAGTAGGAAAAAAAATAAAAGTAGTCTAACAAGCCTAGATGGATTTTTAAATAATTCACATAAGTTTAAATTTAACTTTCTTCATCTTATGATGATATATGCTTCTGCATAAAGCCTTCATAAAGCCTCAGAGCTCATGTGACTCAGTAAAAATATGGAATGCTTTATCACACATGAAATATGGACTAATCTCTCTTTTATTTACTTTCAGTGTTATGAGATATCTAGATGCCTGCCACAGTAGATGAGAAAAATCGACTGGGAATCTTTCACTTTATCAACATCTGTTCTATGAACTAGGAAATTCTTTATCAGTTATTCATAAAACATTGGAACATTCTCATAGAAACAGTAGGGAGAGAGCTGAGCCATTGTACTCACGGTCAGAACTTTTATGTGTACATACTGAAAGTATGTATTTTTATTTCATAATGGCTATAGAAATCATATCTTAGACACTATTGATTTTTTTAAAAGTATGTTTTAAAATTCTTTTAATAACTTGTGATCATTAAAAGTTTTTAACATTTTTTTTTATTTTCATTCTGCTCTACACCAGGATATCAAAAAGGAGCCTCATGGTCACTAGGAAATTGTCTGTACTTCTACATTCTTCTTACTAGCATGGGGAAGAAGATCCTGGGAGGGCATGTATACAGTATTTAATACATGCCTGGGAGGGCATGTATGTAGTATTTAATTTGATATTCAGCTACTACACATAATTGTTTAATTGATAAGGAAAGCTTGCTTGGTTAGGTGTTTTCAGTTTTGTTTTGTATGTGTAAAGGTAGCTGAGTGAGGCTAATTCCATTGTATATATTTTCAAAGTTTCTCTCAAGTAGTTCCTCCCCTAGTATTGTGTAGGAACATATCCAGGGAACAGAGGCCTTCCCACAAGAAGTGGCTGCAGGGAGCTGAGCTTAAAGAAGATAGCGGATACTCCCTGAGTTAAAGGAATGTGAACAGTAGTCCTTGAACAGCAGGCATGAGAAAGTTGGGCGAGACAGAACCTTGATTAAGCTTGTCAGTAAGAAAGAAGGACTGGTGCACAGACCTATGGTGTGAATACACGCCGTTATCCACGACCAACTGAATGCGGTAGAAATGCATGGATAGTAGCCTGTGACCAATCGTAGCTGTACGCGTGTAGAGAGCTTGCTTCTGCTTGTGTATATAAGTATGCTATTCGGGCTAAATAAGGGATTCACGGATCAGGATCTAATTCACATGGAGTCTGCGTCTGAGATCCCCTCCCGATTCCTTGGGCCGGCAAGAAGTTTCCAACATCTGGCGCCCGAACAGGGACCCGAACTCCGGCGAAGGGACTCGGTGGATACAATCTTGCTCAGGCGGAAGGTCAGGAGTCGAGTGGAGGGAGGACCAGGAGTCGGGAGTTTCACAGCATGAGGTACTCGCACTGGGAGGACCAGGCGGTAGGCCGCGGGTCCAAGGGTTTTAGGACCGAGAGGCAGGCCGCATGGCCCAG